>JAWMRA010000130.1:1430774-1497799 GCA_035584735.1 Pseudotriccus pelzelni | reverse complement strand
GCCGTTCCCATTGGCGGGGGGGCGCGCGCGGGCCGCCACAGCGGTTCCTCGCGCGCGCGGGGCACCTGCGGTTCTCAGCGCCGGGGGCGCACGTGCTGCCGGCCGCCGCCGTTCCTTATTGGCGGGGGGGCACGCGCGGGCCGCTGAGAGGGCCGGGGATCTCATTGGCCGAGGGGCCCGCGCCGCGGTTCCCATTGGCCGGAGGGGGGGCGCGCGCGGTGCCCGCCGCCCGGCTCCCCCCGCCCCTCCCGGCCCCGCCCCGCCCCGCTCCCCCCCACGCTCACCGCTCGGGTTGGCGGCCCCGGCTCCCGCCGTCGCGCCGAAGTTGAAGGCCATGGGGCCGCTCGGGTGGCCGCGCGGGGGGAGATCCCCCGCGGGAGGCGCGTGCGAGCCCCCGCGGCGAGTCCGGCCGCGAACAAAACCGGCCGCACGAGACGCCTCCGCTGCCGCCAAAGCGCTTCCGGGTGGCGCGGGCGCCGCGCAGGCGCCGAGCGTTGACGCAATCGGCGGGCGCCAGCGGGCTGTACCACCACGGGCGGCAGGAAGGGGGCGAGAACAGGGGGAGTTGGACTGTGCCATGTGAGACAGAGAAATAAAGGATAATAAACAGTAATAAACCCCAACAGCTCTTTTCCCCGTCCATGGAAGGGAGAAAATGCCCTACTGGCACAGGAAGAGAAGTGGTAAAAGCTTGCTCAATCACATGATTCCAAGGTTTGGGGTTCCTCTAAGAATGTCATCAGACAGAGGGACAAATTTCATTGCAACGATAGTGATGAACAGGGATTAAAAATGATCGCGCGGGCAAAAATGTTCTCAGCTATAGGTCGACCCAGGCCACGGGTCTCCCCATTCTTTCCCCTCCCGACAGACTCCCTGGATTCCCTCATTCTGGAGACAGTTCACGCTGTCTCCCTCCCAGCCCCCTTCCTTTGGACACCTCTCACTATCTCAGGTTGCTCCAAGTCCTGTCTGGCCTGGCCTTGGACAGTCTCAGGAATGGGCAGTCACAGCTTCTCTGGGAATTCTATTCCAGCCCCTCACACCAGCCTCCCAGGGATAACACCAGAGCACGAGTCAGGACAAGTCCCCCAAACCCAACCCGTGCAAACCCCAAATGCCCCTGGTCAGAAGACAATAACACCTTTTCAAAACACGTTTCACTGTCTAATGGAAACACACGAGAACAGTCTTTTAATTGGGGGCAGTGGGGGGAGAAAAAAACCCCAACAACACTTGTGATTTTTAAAACAAGTTTCTGCTGGACAAGTATAAAACAGTGCGAGGAAATGCTGGGGCCCTGTCCGTGTTGAACACAGAAGGGGCGCTCCCATCCCAAACACGCCCAGTTCACCCCCAGGACAAACCCCCAGCTCCGTGCCCCCTGCCCCAGGAACAACGCCGAGCCGCGGGTTTCTAAGCTGAAGGACAACCCCAAACCAAAAGGACAAAAGCCTGGCCAACATGCACGGTGGGGACAGCCGGGAAAGTGGGTGTGGAAAAGTGTTTCCAGCCATTCGGTTCCACCTGGAGCCGCTGGCGCTGCGCAAAGTCCTGGCCGGGGTTAGTGACACACCAGTGCTATGAAGGACATGAGTAACAAACAGTCGGGACTAAGTTACAGCAGAGACACCACACGCGGGACTGTCCCTTGTCCCTAGGCCACCTGGAAGCCTGCTGTGTTCCCAGAGGGCCGTTTGCAGAGGCTTCCCGTGTTGCTTCCATAGGGAATGAGGCCGGTGTGCTGTCGCCCACGCAGTGGTTATGGCCCCCCGCGGGTACACACAGAGGGCAGGGGTGAGAAAGGCAGGGTCTGGAGCACTTTTAAAATGGAGTTTTAAAGCAGCTGGCAAGAAAAGTCTCCTCCCTGGCTGACGGGCGGGTTCTCTTCCAGCTCTGTCCCACAAAAAGTGATGTGGACACAGCCGTGTGTCCGCCAGGGACACGCTGGGAAGTGGTAGTTGGTGTTAGCTCAGCTCTAAGAGTTCATTCTCCAAGCTCATATGGTAAAGAAAATCTACTAAGACGTCCTGATGAGCGGGGACCTCTCCTCCTCAGTACTCTGGAAGACAAAAACCACAGTGAGTTAAATGTGGCACACGACGGTGCCTCCAGCCGGGCTGCCCCGACCACAGGCAGGGAAGGGAAAAGCTCTTGGCTCCTACTTCTAAGTACAATTTCCTAAAAAAGCACCAGAGGGTGGGTGGCAGCTTGGGCAGAGACCTGCTGTGGAGCACCTGACATAGGATGGAAGGCCGGAACCACCCGGGGGATCACAAGGAGAGCTACAGACTGCTGGATTACCTTTGTTTGCAGGAAAAGCAACTAAAGCAAAGCAGAAAAAATATGGAATGTAGGTGTCCCTTTGTCATTTTGATCCCCGTGGACTGTTCCAGCACATCCAGGAGAGCTGTACATGTAGGGTGGGGCAGGAATGCCTGGGACAGGCCTCAGGCAATGGGACAGTCTGATTCTCTGAGCTGCTGATAACACAGGCAGGTTCCAAAACTCCAAGGAAAAAGGACCAGCCTCTCCTGTAAAGGAGCCTGGAGTCCAGTTCCACTGGGATGTGGTGGGACCCACTGATCCAGAGGGGTGGCTGGGTGCTCCGGAGGTTGTAAGGAAGCACTCAGGGAACACCAAACACACAAGACCACGCTAAGCCCAGAGCAACTACAAGGACAAAACAGCCTCCTAGAGTACCCAGGCTACTTCCCTAACCAAAGACTCCACAGTTTGTGTCATCTGAACTCCACTGACTTGCCCGTCAGGGTGAAATTTTGGCACCAGCTTTCACCCTGACAAGCACCTTAATGCCAGCGTGTCACCTTGTGACAGAACTTTTCATAAACAGATTTACAAACCCTCTAGAGAAAACTCTCTACAGGCTGCTGTCTGTGAAATTCAGCTGTTCTTTGGCCATAAATTCAGAAACAATCCACTGGCACAACACAGCTGCTTCTACTGAGAACACTGACAGTCTGCCAACTGAATCTGCCCTCAGACACGGTGGGGCTTTTGCATCTTATCCTTCAGGGTCCTCTAGACAGGCTGATTTATTTTTCACTACTGCTGGCAGGGGAATTGGGCACAGACACACGACCTGCCTTACCAGGTTTCTTAGATTAACTCCACTCCTTTGCTTTGGCGCGTTTATTCTGAGTCTATTAAAACTTCCCCTCCCTGGAAAGGTCATTTTAAACAAAAACAACATATAAAAACGCGTGCAGAGAGACAGCAAACGGGTCAAATCAACCAAAAGAAAATCAAATACAGGCAGATGGATGGCAAGGAAGTTCAAGTGCTTCTTACCTCTTCACTTATCCCCCGGGACCTGCACACCAGCACAGTAAAAACAATCCCAAAAACAATCCCTAGAGCCATGATTACGAAGGGGATTCCAGTTACAACACTGGCTTCCAGCAGCACGTGCCTGAGTTTGCTGGCAGAGGCCTCATCGATCAGAACACTCTGGAGCAGAGAGATGAGGAGGGGAAAAAAAAGAAAAGATTTCTTTCTGCTCTTTATATAAGATCGCTTCTGTGAAAGGCAGGGAAACAACATTCCCACAGCTCTCTGCCACTGCTTCATTGTGCCCTCACACACTCCCCTTCCAAGAATTCTTCCGAGGTCCAGAGGGATCATCTGGTCTGTATTTCCAAGGAAAACTGGGATTTTTAACTTTTGGATTACCAATGGACTAATACAGGCCTGGAATATTGGTGTGCATAATCAAAACTAGAGTCCTCCCTGAAGCCAATTAATCCAAGCACAGCACAGGAATATTTACAAAAGAAGACTCAAAGATGTCATCTTGTGAATTCCCTCCTCCTCACCCAGGCATCCCCCTCCTCCTCATGGCCAGTTCCTCGGAATCCAAAAGGAGTGAGTGTCTGACTGAGGGTGTTTTGCAGGGCCGAACTCAATACCAACGGTCAACAACCAGCAGGAGGGTGTTAGATAAGAAACAGCAACAGCCTCCTACCTGTCACTGTATAAAACAACCATGAAACCAGCATTTTCTTTTCTGGTTGGCTCACAGAGGGTGTTTTTGCAAGCACCAATGTGCCACGAGGCTGCAAGGGCAGGGAAAAGCTACTTACCTCGTTTATGTACATCACGGGGAAAACCAGCGTTCGGATGTTGCCCGTTTCACTGCATGAAAAATAAAACAACAATAAAAAATTACGGTTTGGAAACCTTTCAGCTTGAGGATTGTGACGACATATTACAATAGAGCAGTGAACGAGGAAAGTGTGCCTAAAAAACTCTCTCTGGGCGGCTCCTTTTTATCGCTGTCTTTCACCTCCTTACTGAGGTAGAACACCCTCAGTCTCTGAGGTGAATCACAGACTCTGGATTTGGAGTAGTGGCATTTTTGGGGATTTGGTGGGGAAAGAAAGAGAGGGATCCACATGGAGTTCATTCCTAACTGAGTGACAGATTTGTGCCAGGCAGCAGGAATGTGAAGCTAAGCTGATGTTGGAGGTTACTCCTGTTTGTGAAACACAGGAACTATTGTCCAAGGAGCATGGGCACAGCAGCAAAAATCCCTCACCATTTGGCACACTTGGAATCCCAGCTCAGGCAGAAGTTGCTACCGTGGCAGCTCCTGGGCACTAGGAAACAAGGTGCTGCTGTTCTGAAGGAACATCACTGACTCTCCCAAGAGGACTGGGTAGATAAAATACCTTTTAGTTGTTACAGCCAGGCCGTGCCAGTAAACATCAGCTGAGTAGGAGGAATAGCTGCCACACAGCACCAGTGACAAATAAATCAAGGTGTCAGGAAGGCACAGGATGAAGGGGACAGTGTTTCTGCACAGCTGAGGTGCAGTCTGGGGACATGCCCTTCACATTGGGACACCCAAAAAACTGGCAGAGCACACATACTATGAAATAAAAATGTGGATCTTTACTCACAAATGACCTGGGATTGTACACTGTTCCCATCTGCAGGACTGTCCTGACTGCCAAAGCTGCAGTGCAAAGATTTCTCTCTCTGATACCAATGCAGTCACAGGCAAGACACTTGTCTGTACCTGATCTAGCTGCCTTTCTTCAATACTGCCTGTACTCTGCAGCTGGTACTGCAAAATCTACTAGATCTCTGGGAAGTGGGGACGCTGCCTCTTGTAACTGAGATTCAGCTGGATTTTCTACTCTCACACCTGCTCTCTCCAACCAATGTTCCATCTGGACACTGCAGAGGAATTAATTCTGAATGCCAAATCAGCCCTGAGACATCCACCAGGCAGCAGGGAACACTTACAAAAACTCAGGTAATTTCCTGACGTGAACGTTGATCTGCATCCGCTTGGCTGCCTGCAGGACAAGCCCTGTCAGCTGGGGAATAACAGAGATCAGCGTCAAAAAACCAGAGTAAACACGAAAGAATAAGAACTATGGGAACACAGCAAGAACCTGGCACCAAACCAGGCACCCAGCAGCATCTGCACTAGACCTCAAGAGGAGAACTGAGGAATTTCCTCCCGCTTTAGCTGCACATAACAGCTCGCTGAGTCAGAGCACTGTTTCTGTGAGCCAGGCAGGTCACAGCTCTGCTCTTTTCCTTGACCCACATTCGGATGTGTGGGCGTAGAGATCGCTGTCGTACTGGTTTTAGCTGGGAGAGAATTCCCTTGCTCCATAGTAGCTGGGTGGCAGGCTGTGTTTTGGGATTTGTGATGAAAACAGAGTGGACAACACATGGATGTTTTAGTTATTACTGAGCTGTGCTTGCACAGCCTCGAGGCCTTTTGTGTTTCTCACAGGCAGAGGGTGGGTGAGAAGCTGGGAGGGGACAGGGACAGGACAGCTGACAAAAACTGCCCAGAGGGACCTCCCTTTCCATCCAGCATCATGCAACTAGTACAGATTCCTTGAGGTCAACGGGACTACGCTGATACACACCATCCAGGGAGGTGCTTGGATTCATCCACAGAACCCTTGGAGAAAGGCTGCACTTACAGGATTGATGTCCAGAAAAGTCTCATGGTATTCCTTTCTGGGATGCATGCCCTGTATGTCCTCTATGAACTTTGGATCTGCTTGGTAAAAATGTGGAGCTGACAGAAATATTGGAGCACCTGGAATGAGCAAACACAGAAAGTCACCACCTGAAGAAAAAACAAGGCAGAGCAGGTTTCAGGGAAGTCTTTGAGGGCCTCAGAGCTGTTGCCACCGTGCCATGTACAGTGAAGGGAAGAGCCCGCTCTGGAGCTACAAACCCAAGAGTGACTCCTTGTCTCCAGAAGGAGCCAGGTTTTCCCTGGGGACACACCTTGCTTGCAGATGCTGACGTTGAGGACTCCGGTGCCGGGGCAGTTTCCCGGCGGGATGCAGAATCCGGCATTGTCTGGGTTCACCGTGGTATTGGCAAAGACCATGGAGGAGGGCACGAAGCGGTAGGTGGGGACGCCCGCCACGGTTCCCGAGCTGTCGTACACCAGGTACAGAGACCTGAAAGGAAGCAAAGCCAGGCCCAGCTTAGGCTAGTCCTGAATGCAGACCAACACACAGCTGATTTCGGATCAGTTTTGTTCTTCACGGACCGGGAAACGGGCAAGCGAGGAGACAAGGTGGAACACAAGGAAGGAAACACCAGGATTTTCTGTATCTTCTTGTGTTTCAAACAGCATCAGGGCACGAATCTCTGAAGAGGGCAAAGTGGGTTCTCTAAAAAAAGCAGGGCACAGAGGAAGATTTTGGAGGGAAGAAGGTTCACATAAATCCTTTCATTCCCCTTGTTACTAGCCTTGCAAGGCAGACCAGTCTGTCTTTCCACTCAGCTTCCAAATTTTCCCCATATCTTCATTTTGAAATAGCACATCCTTAACTTGCTGCAGATTGGGGGGTTTGTTGTTGCAACTGTCTCATCCCTCACACCTCAACTGTTAAATGAAATCACGGAAGGAAAAACACCAGTCTAAACAAGAAACCTCAGGAGAAACAGACATAAATGCTCTGCTTTAAAATCTGAGCGACACTGTCTTCTCCTCACCTGCAGAAATCAGAAGAGAAGATATAAATGTTCTCATCTTTGCTAATCAGTGGGTGAAAGGATGTCCCATCTGTGCCATTGATCATGTTACACGCCTCTGTTGTCCACCAGCTGAGGGATCTGAAGAAAAGGAAGACAAGAGAGCAAGGTGTAAAAGATCTCTGTGCAGTGGACAGGCAATGCCAGCCCTTGGCAAATGAGAATCAGATCCGTACAGCGCTGAGTCCTCTTGCCTCAGCTCTGCTAACAAGAAAAGGGATTAAAATGGGTTTAAATTGCATCTACAGCCTCTTTATACTGGTGCCAGGCAAGTAAGGGGCAGATTCTGACAGAAGCCACACCATGCCAAAAAACTTACTCTTTTCCTTTCCACTCCACAATCCTGGAGAAGTTCAAGTAGTTCGTTTCCCCACTCAGGAAAACATATTCTCCATCATCGGTTCCATTCATCTGCAAACAGAGGCAGGAATTTTCAGTCCCTCCACTCACCCTGTGACACCTGACTGACCACTGCAAGGGGCTGGCAGGAGTTTGAGCTGTCATCACTTCAAATCCACCCCGGGAGTGATGGACTCCCCCTGAGGTCTGTGCCGCTCACTGAACTCCACCTTGAACACCAACGAGGTAGAAGTGACCAGGCAAGGTTCTTACACCTCCCAAGGGCAGGAAATACAACACCAGATGAGCCTTTTCTCCCTTTGAAAACTGGCCCTGAAAAAACAGCCCTCAGCAAGAAAAATAACCTGAGCGCTGCAGATATCTCTGAGAAACAAGGAGTCCCCACAGCCCAAAATGACATGGGGACTGAACCAAAACGGCTCCAGCACAGAAATAACATCCAATTTCAATCCATTACTAAGGAAATTAGTCAGGAAAATCTTTTACGAGTTTGCACAACCAGCTCCACAAAGCCCACGTTATTCAGGCAACAGTGGAAGGGTTTGTCCTTGGAAAGCTTATCCATACCTGATAAAGTGTATAAACAGATAAAACACTCACAGCCAGTGCCCAGACACAGCCAAACTGAAGAGGGAACATCCTGCTACCCCTGCAGCTCCAGTCTGGGCACATCCCTCCCAACTGGCTGGTGACCACAGTGACTCTGTAACAGCAACATCGCTCCCCATCTGAAGCACCATCAAGCCTGGCCGTTTGGGTACCTTACTGAAGAGCCCGAAGACGGGGTCGATCTCAGGGTGCAGGACGTGGATGGTGGACAGGAGCCGGTCCTTGTAGCCCCACAGCAGCTCGTGGACGCTGCGCACGGTGAACAGCGACTCCTGGTACAGCAGCAGCAGCACCTCCGTGGCAAACTGAAGAGGGGTCGACCTGGTCCACTCCATGGCAGTCTGCCAGAGGGTTGGAACGAGGGAGCCATGGTCAGCTTTATTGGGCAATAAGTCACACCAGCTGCAGCCAAACGCAGGCACGTTTCAGCACTGCACATGGCTCAGGACACTCACTGCTCCAAAATGCAAACGTTTATTTCCTTTCCAGCTGACAAGTCGTTTTACAACACATCTTTTAAAAAAGCAGTAGCAAAAGAAAGGCATTTCTGTGGGAAAAACAAGCTGTGGTTCTTCTCCTACTGCCTGTTACAGTACATCCCAGCCAGAAGCCTGAAGGAGAGATAATCCTGACCACCACTGAGATGCCTGGGGGGAACTGAAAATACAGTGTCTGCACTGTCTCCAATTTTCAGTAAGCTGAGTCCTACCTACTACTATATACAGGGCATTTTTGCAGTCATTCATAAAATCAGACATTTTTGGCAAAGCTGGGGAAAAAGTAGAAATGACTATACCCTGCAACTGAAGTCAATTAAACTGGGATGGGGAGTAAGGGCTTAGTCACACACCTGAGTATTTGAGTACAGTCTGATTTCCTCAGGAAGCAGTGACAGCTTTAGATCTGCTTGTTCTCATGCTAATCCTGTCTGAGACCAAAATAATGGCCTGCCTGTGCTCACCAAAATGACACTTTCTTTCACCTAACACAATTTGGGGGTGCATCTTTTAACCTTCATTTTACTCTGAGAGGTCCTTTTCATCTGGCCCTCTCTGAAAACTCCCCTGCTGTGCTTTTGTTTCAGTTTGAGCAGCAGACTTGGAGGCAACTTCTGCAATTTTGACAACATACCCCCAAGCATTCCTAACTTTCCCATTCAGAAGCATCCTCCTAAGCATTTGACACCACAGATTCCCTAGTTTCCTAGTTTCCTTACTCATGGAAAACCAGCAAGCCTGATTTCTGCCAGCTCTCAGCACAAGAGCGAGGCACCAACACTGCAGAGCGGTGAGGGGAGGGAGGAAGAAAATAGGAACCCCACAACAGTCCAACCCAAAACTGAGAGAGCACCTGCCCCGGACACAAGCTGCCTCTCTTGTTTTCCAGTCCCATTTATCTACCACAAAGGCAGAGACTGGATGAAGCAAGGAGCTGCTCCTTCTGAAGTGTGCCAGGATGATTTCCAAGCAGGAATGAAAGAGAACTCACCACTGCAGGAATATTTACTGTTCGGATCAGGTCCACTTCAGGGTCTCCAACTGACTTCTGAGGTTCAAATACGTAAGTCTTTGGATTCAGAGCAGACACTTTGGTCCCGTTGTCCAAAAACTGAACATGGACTCTTGGCCTGTATTCCCTGAAAAACAGGAGAGTTCTCTCATCAAGTTAAACAAGTACTCACAGCATTAACTGCAATTCATTTATGGCTGTTCTAGGGCTTTGAGCGTAGAAGGGTGGGATTTTCGGTGCTTTGGGAGTAGATTCCCCCTCACTGACATAAACTCCCCGTTGTGCCAGTGTGAGCCGAGTCAGACCTCATGGGGCGCTTCCAAAAATGCCACCCCATATGTTAATTCCGTTTCATGTTTCTGACTCCTCTTTAAAAACCTCCAAGAAAAGAGGACAATTTCAAATGGTACTGAAGGATTTGAAGGCATCATACAGGGGATTGCCCTTGAAGTACAGTTTGAAAATGAAACTTTTGTGTCTTTGTTGCAGGTATAATTCACTCCCAGGCAGATGCAGGCTCCATGTAAGTCTCAGTGCCCTGATCTAAGAACCTACCAGAACCTTTCTGCTGGATTCAAAGCACTTGGCGCTAGGACTTCTGGGCTGACACATGACAGAACCACAGAACAACACTCATTTTGGCTCTTCTCCTTTAATTCTCATGTAGGAATCCTGGACATGGTAGAAATTCGACTGCATTTTTACTGTGCGCTACCCATGGCCTGGAAGGTTGCTGCTGTTCCTGTCTGAGCATTCAGACAGCAGAATAAAATTCAGGATTGCTGACAAACCAGTCCAATTGGCAAGAAACATCAACTGCTACCCGCTGGCCTGATGAGGAAGTCAGGTCCTAATTACCCTGAAACACATGTCAGAAGCATAATTCAATTTTCACTGCCATTACCATTCTACAAACAAGAAGTCTGCAGTTCTGCAGGACAGAACAGGCTGGCTCAGGCTCAGCGTGAGCCACACACGTGTCTCCAGCAAGCCCCAAAAGGGAACTGGCAAAAGGCTGGCTGCTCGTGGCACCCATGAGAGGAGAAATACCCTGTATTTCCTCAGCCTGCACTCACTCAAGAGGCTGTTGACTTCCTCGCTGCTTTGCTGCCTGGGTAAGCGTCAAGTCACAAGACGTGAGGGTGAATTGTTGTGCCAGCCCCCATGCTCTGATGTTCTGCATTCAGTTCAGCTCCCCCAGGATTCTACCCTGCCTGAGCCACATCCAGTGATGATGCAGCTTCACGATTACCCCAGTCCAGCCTTTCAAATTCAAAGCAAACTGGAAAGGCCCACAGAACTGCTGTTGTTAGAAACCAACCACTGTCCATCCTCCTTACCCAAATGGCATATCCACCCCTCTCCAGCATCCCTGACACCCAGGGACATTTCGGTTTTGCAACACTTCCAGCCTGATTTGGACAGCAATCTATCTTATACTCCGGGGCTGGAACTGAGGGGGTGGAAATGGACAGTTGTGAAATGCCTTCCTAAAATAGGCCAGGGGTAACCTGAGACATGTTTCCAGCTCTGGAGAGGAAAATAATACTCCCTGATGAGGGACATGAGTAGGAGCCTCTCAGATATTAAAGACAGAAAGCTGTAAATGTGTGCAAGACCAGACAATATTCCAGTGTTCTCTGGGACTCAGCAGGCTCGGGCAGATAAGCAGCTTGCACTTTATAATTAGTTGTTTTACACGCTGCCAATTCAACTTCCAAGATTTAAAAACACCAGCACTACTACATTTTTGTTACAGAATCTACCCCTGCACCAACTGCTGTGCAATGTATGCTGGTCAAAACTCTGAACTGCAGGAACAGACTCCATTAAGCCCTCCCACCTCCTCTCTGTCACTCACTGGATGTTTTTCCTCCGCTTGTTTGGCCCAGTTCACTTCCAGCCTTTCCCAAACACGATGGCTTATAAAAACACGGAGCGGTGTGCTTCATGTTATGGCATTTTGGGTGCTCTGCCACATGCTAAACCCACATGAACCTTTAGTGCTTTGCTACACAGGGCCTGTGAGACCAGCTGGGTATTTAATTTATTCCCTGGCCCCAGCGTGCAGTATGGCTGCAACATCCCTCCCTGCTCCCTCTGCTCCCACCCACTGTTGGCAGGCTGCTGCAGCGACAGCCAGGCAGGAATTAAAGGATCTGCTGGAAAAGGGCGCTCCACTTCCTAACTTTCCTCTATCAGCCAGAGCACAGCACCAGGGAATCCTGTCCAGACACGTAAGGCTAAGCAAACAAGCCAGAAGCAACTGGAACGCGCAGCCTCCCTCCCTCCCTCCCACAAACAATCCTCACACAAACAGCTGGGGCTGCAGCGTGGGATGCAGGGAAAGGCTCTCCCAGCAAACCAAGCTTAGGCTGGGCCTTCCCTCAGGCACGGACCAACCCAGCCAGTACACCACCAGCCCCATCCATCCCATGGAGTTCCTTCACGGATTGGGTGCAGCTTCCCAGACCGGGCTATGCGGGACAGCCGGCACAGACTCGGAGCTGAGGAAAGGGAAAAGAAGCAGCTGGAAAAGCCACTGAGCACCAGCCTGTGTGTTTTCCTGCAGCTCTGTCAGCCCTGGAGCTGCCCCTATTTATCTTCCCAACATAGAGAACGCACTGCTGACCAGGCCTTACACTACACACACCTAAGGAAAAACTTCGGAACTTGAAAGCTTGTGGATCTTTTCCTCAGCTCTAATGGTTTATGCAACACCAGGGATTTTTCCAAAGTACCACATGGAGTTTGCTAGGGCTAAACAGACAAAGGACTGGAATGCAAAGGAGACAGGGGAAAGGATTGTTGGCAGAGGCAGAAACAAAGCTGAGGTGTGGGAGGAAAGAAACTGAAAGGCAGGAGATACTGCAGAGACCAAGGTTTTCACTTTCGTTCCCCAGTATTTCTTTTAAGTACCAACAGATTCTGGTAATTTTGCAGTTTAGGTAAAGGCAACTGAAACCTAAGCAGGTTTCACCTAAGTGAGGGTTGGCTGAGGAAGATCCCTGAAGTGCCACTCCAACTGCTTTTGTGGCTGCATTTCACCAATGCGGATTGCGCAACTTTGGCTGGGAACTAATTCCTGAGTGAGCAGGAGTCACGCTTTTTTAATGCAACACTCCTCTCACCAGACTCTCAAACATCACCCAACTGTTTCTTCTCTCACAAGACAGCAGGCCAGGATGCAAACAGCTGTTCCTCTGCTGAGAAACAGCAGCACACCAGCAAAACCTTGCCCAAAATCTGACAGGAGTCACTGGCTTCATCTGCAACTGGCTGCAAGTGTCAGTGCTGGCTGGGACCATGCCCCCCTGGATCAACTTTCCCTCACACATTAACAGCTACGTTTTCTTCTAGATGGGATCCCAAGCGTTCTGGATCCCATTTTTTGGTTTCCTCACACACAACAGCTTTCATGACACTTGAAAGGGTCGTACCTGTAGGTGTATGGTCCTATTTCCTCTACAAGAGGACTAGCACCTTGGAGCACTTCCAGAGGGTTTGTCACATTAAAGAAGTAGAACTGCATGTAGACTGGGGGAGGAGGGTCCTCCCAGGCTTCGAAGGTTTCCGTGCCATTCTTCAGTACTGTCCCCTGGAACAGAGAAAAGACCGATTAGCTGTTAATGCTAATGTAGATGCTGGATGACATTTACAGGAAAGGGAGGAATTCTGTGAGATTCCATCTCCAAAGCAATCAGACTTTGCTTTTCAGAGGAAAGTTGCAAGTGACAGAAATGTCTTTCCTGTATGTGTCCTACGATTCATACCTTTCCAAGGTCTTGGGATAGGGCCAAGATTCTTTGCCCTCCCCCTTTAATTACTTTCCTAGAGCAATGGCAGCACATGCAGCTCCAGACCCACAGTCTGTCAGTCTATTTTGTAACCAATAAAACGTGGCCCCACAAAAGGAAAGCTGTAAATCATCATTTTATAACAGAAGCACTTGAGAAATAAAAGACTAATTCCCTCACCTATCAGCATGAACATGTTACACAGAAAGTCACAACCACTCCTATCATGTAGCTCCATAACACAGGCTTCAATCCCTCATTTTATTATGATCCCATTTTAGACAAAATTCACCCCAAACATAAAGCATCATCACCACCAAAATCAAGGCCTTTCACACAGCAGTAACACTGGCACTGCTGCAGCAGTCATGAAGGGAAATCTGGCTCACTGAGTGAATTTCCAGGAATAAGCACAAAGAAAACTCTGTCTTTGAAAACCACATCACCTGTAGGAGGAAGAAAGGGAGGGGGGGAATGATTTGCAATTAAATGGGTCTCATCAACACTTGTTCTTTTTATCCTTCAGAGCAAACAAGTCAAATATTGTAAGTGGAAGCTCAAAAGCAGACCAGGCTGGGCAGCTGCCAGCTCTTGGTCGCTGTTTATGGGGTCTTATCAGCCACAGTTGCCTCAGGACTCATTCTTGGCCTTCCCACTTAAGGAGCCGTTTTCTCTCCCTGTAGACCTTTATTTTGAAGGATTAGATAAAGAGAAGACTGTTTCAAAGACAGTCTTATTGGCAGGAGCTTGGCATGGCAGGACTATTGCTGAATGGCAGCGAAAGCCAACCCAGCTGGTGGCACTTTGCATTTGCAGACTGGTTTCCCCTAAGGATTAAAAAGCATGTATTCTGTGCACATCACAGAAATTAATGTATTTTAGAGGTGGTTCAGACAGACTCCCAAAAACTCTCAAATAAGGAAATAGGGTAGGCTCTTTTCTTCTGACTTTCACCAAATGTTACCAGGGATATTTGGGTCTATCACATGATATTACAAGGACATCAGAGCTTCTCCTTCACAAGTGGAGTCCACGCTCATTTCCAGTGTTCCAAAGCATCTTTCCTGCTGGCTGCATTTACCAGCCAGCCCTGAACTTGCAGCTCTCTCATTCACTGGTGTTTTCTTGTCTTGACTCTTCTTCAGATACAGGAAATAAAAAGGGAGCTTTCCCACACAAATGTAACTTACTGGTAGTGATGGTGGGAATTGGTACTAATCACTCTACTAAACTCACTTTCTTTTCCCTCATTTTCTTTAGTTCCAAGATGTACTTTTATGTTTTCATCTATGACAGAATTGCAACTTTTTAAGGTGATCAGGTAAGTGTTCAGACCAGCATACCTATACAAAATATAAGGTTATATTCATAAACTGCGTACTTATTGCAACAAATACACAGGCATCTACCCAACAGAGAGCACAAGTCAACACTGCAGAGAAGGCCTTTCTCCTGGGGGCAGCTGATTTATTCTTGTTCATTATAGGTTCTTTCCCATTATTCTCTAGAGTTTCAGGTGATAGGCCCTGATAACAAACAGGTATTGGACACCTGATTTGGGACGGCACTTTTAATTCACAAAAAGACAATAAAACTGCAAATAAAACAAAGAGTAAGTTGGCAAGACTTGAACACCTTCTGGGAAAGGTTCTCCCACTGTCCTTGTCACTACACATCAGCCTGGGGATTTTAAAAGGGATGTGAAGTCTGACACAGTTGGATTCTCCACTCCTCCCACACCCCTCTGTAACCAATATCCTGCCTTTGGCTGGAAAGGGTGCTGTACACAACCCCCTGCTGAAAGTAGAGCCATCCTCAGCGGTCCACAGGTGCCGGGTTTGGACACACAGGGGTTCCAGCTGCTCCAAAATACAATTCTGCACTTCAGCTGCACTCAAGTGAGCACAGACAGCCCTTCCCTGCGAGTCAGCTCTGCTTCAGGACGGCTGGGAAAGCCCTCAAAGGAACAGAACTGCTTGCAAAAGCTCAGGTCTTGCCCCATTTCAAAGGCAAATTGAGATTTGTTTGTTTGCACAAGGTTTTCTAAGCTACACACGCGGTTACACAAGAGACAGCAGCTTTCTAGACGGCACACAAGTGAGGAAAAGCTCATGTGGGATAAAGCATGTGTGGAAAGCAGCCGGCTCAGCAGAGTGACGGGGAGCACACTGCTTTGGGGCTGTGAGCTGCACTTCCACAGCCTGTGTGCGCGTGTGCATCCTGGACAAGGCCAGGAGGCAGTTGGCGGGGGAGCCAGCACGCCTCATCCCTGCAATCCAGCTGTATGCCAGGACGAGCTGGAGAGCAGCAAGCACGAAAGGACTCAGCTCTGGAAACTTTATCCTGCATTACTGAAAGCTCTGCTGAGCGAACATCAACTTGCTCTTACATAACCCCCCATACCAGGCAAGGAGCAGCAGCCAGGAGATAATGCCCGTAAGGAGGATCACGCCTAATTCCCAGCAGCTCTACACCAAAGCACTGCTCTTACCCCACTGCTCTTTGGATGAAGTAGACCTGAAAGTAGAATTCTGGGATGCAGAGGATGGTAGACTCCTTGCAAGGAGAGCCAAGGCCTGGGAGATGGAGCTGTGCACGCTTTTGGGAGCTGTGCTGAAGTTTACAGGCACATCTCAAAGCACCACGACCTACTGTAAGCTCACTGCCGACCTAAAATGGCACTAAACCCAAACTGATTTAGGTTAAGACAACACAGTTTCTATGGTAGGAAACACTCCCTGTCCACAGCCCAAAGGGAAGAACAGTAGGTTAAGAGATCACAGGTGATCTGGTCACCAGTTAGAGGACATCACTTGTCAAATCTCTGCTTTTGTTCACAATGCTGGTCTCTCTCATAAGAGCCAAGACGATATTCCTCAGGCCAGGAAGAGAAATAATTGTTTATTTACACAGGGAGCTCCTAACAGAGCTGACCCTCCTCACCAGACACTAGATAAATGCTCAGAGTCACTGTGGGAGAGGAACAAAGGCCTAGGCAGAGCAGGAACAGTGCAGGGCTCTGCATCCCCAATAAGGCCAGGGTGGGTGTCCCCAAGCATGGAACAACAGGGTGCAATGCCTCGCTGCCATCACCCAGCCTGGGAGACACCACGTGCTTCGGCCCGTGGCACCTCTGGCTGTGCTCCAGAGGCAGCTGTAAACGGAGCAGCAGGGCATGCTGGAAGAAGACTATAACAGGAATGGCAAAAAGGAAGGGTGCTTTAGGTGTCCCCTGCTCCCCCCATGTGCTCCTGTTCTGGAGAGGCCTCCTCGCTACAGCTGCTGAACCACAGCCTCGAGAGGGCTGATTGTTACGCGTATTCACCCAATTTTTACTCAGCCCAGGGTCCAGTGCAGCGTGAGCTCCATCCCGAGCCGCAGCCCAGCTGGGTGTTGCAGGGCAGGGGCGGGGTTCACTGCCCGCGGGGGGTGTCACTGGGCAAGGGGATGTTCACTGGTCGGGGATGCTCCTGCCCACCCAACCACAGCTGGTGTAAGGAGGGAGCCAGCCCACTCCCTCCCTCCCAGGGCTATTTTCAGAGGGAATAAAGCGGTAAATAAGGAGCGGGATGGGTTCGCGGCCGTGCTCTCACCTGCTTCACCTGCAGATCCACCACCGTCTGGAAGACGTGCGCTACCAGCAGGGAGATGCTGGCGATGAGCAGCGTCATGGCCAGGACCCCCACGGTGACGAGGCACAGCGACTTCATGGCTGCGGCTGCTGCTGCTGCTGCTGCTGCCGCCGAGCAGGGACACCCGAAGCTCCGCCAGGCTCCGGCCCCGGCTCCGGGGGCGGGCGGACACCGGGCCCCGCCTGCCCGGGCCGGGAGGAGCCACCACCTCCTTCCCGCGGGACCGGGGAGGGGAGGAACCGCGGCTTTCCCGGAGGATGCTGTCCCGGCTCACCGGGAAAGGATAGATGTATTCCGAAATAACTGCAGGTTTGCTTCCTGCCCGCCAGCCCTGGCATAGCCGGAACCTTCCCGTATGCTGGCAATGGGAGCTGCTGTTGCGCCTCGCTCCGTGCATCATCACGGGGTTTGCTGGGAAACAAGCGGAAAAATTCTCCGGCCAGATTATTAGGGAAAAACTTGTAGTGGACGTGAAGCTTCACGGGGATCGGATTCTGCCACAATACAACGCATTTCAGCTGCCACTAACACACTTAAAGGCGCTCCTAGGATATAAATCAAATCAATACACCCGTTTCTTTAAAACACAGTGGGAGGTATTTCTCCATCATCCCACCCATCACTGCCAGCAGGAGGCAAAGACATCTGCACCAGGGGCTAATTGCTTTCCATCGCGGCACAAAAAGAAGGAGAGACCTGGACACAGACCTCCCGTGCCATCACCAAGCTTCCAGCAGCATTAGCATTTCCCAAGCCCATGAGTCAGTTCCCTCCCCAAATCACGAGACTGGCACCTTGCCAGCAGCATGCTGATCCAAATAATGCCGTCCCTAGCAGAGGGCAAGCGGCCCATCAGGTGGATTTCCTGCTAAGATGGACCGAAACCATTTTCCTTTATAAATTTTTCTTCCTGTCACTGTGATTGCAGGAACAGTGTTAATATGTGCCCTTTTGGGTATTTTTGTTTAGAAAAGGTTCTGAGCTCACATTTCACAGTTGTTTGGAAGACCAGAATTTTTGTGGTTCCACCCATGCAGTAATAAAAAAAAACCCAAAAACTTCTGGCAGCTTGTTTTTATTTAGATTCCCATTCCAGAGTGGTGTTCTTAGCCCTGTTTCATCATTATCTCTCAAAAAAAAACCAAACAACCCACCAACAAAAAAGCCCCAAGCAACAGAGCACATAATTAGAAAGGCTAATTTAACTACAGCAATAGAATTCTCCCCTTAGAAGTAGTCTTCCATGGGAATTCTCTCTCTGAAACCATAAACCTTCCCTTCCACCATAAAATACTGGCCTTTAGTAGGGACCAGCTGCAGTGACAATTTTTACAAGCAGCTCCCTCCTCGTGCAGCACATGAAACACATTTTCCACGGCTGCTGAAACAGTGCAATGGAGAAATTTTTCTTGTCTCACCTCAGGTATTTTAAGTGCTCCATGACTTCTGTTTTCCTGGGAGGATCTCCTGATGCACACGCTCCAATGTCAGGGCTGTTGTCCCCAAATCAGAGGTAAATACAGGAGTACAGCAGTATGCAAGACCAGGAATATATGGCAATTCTCTAGTTATGCAGAGCCATTTTTATCAGAACTACTTTCCACAGCCATCAGGCAAGTCTTTATTCATGATGTTAAAGAACGTGCTGGTTTATCTGAGCACCGAAACCCTGGCAAATCAAAAGGAAGGCAGGAATATTTAAGAAATTCCATCTTAATTAGGAGATATTTTGGTTTTTCAAAAGCTAAATTTAGTTTGCTACTGAAACAGATCAAGGATCCTTGCAGACCACGGGATCACTGAAACTCTTTTTGCTGAACCCTGGCATGACTATTTGTAGCTCAAGCAAAGATTTCTGCAGAACTTTGGGTTTGCTTCGTTCAGTATCTTGGTTTATTTTTCTATAAAAATCTACCCATGTGATGCATAGAACCACAGCCTTTCTCCATGCAGATTTTTTAGACTCTCGGCATGATTTTTTTTTTTTTTTTGGCACATTATTTTATCTTCAGAAACCAAGGAAGTGCTCACTGGCCACGATACACTGAGAACATTCCCGTGAGGAGCAACTCCACCTCTGAAGTGCTGCACGGGAATGCAGTGCGTGCACTGCTGGCTTAAGGCACAATCCTGTCTCACAACTGCAGATGCCCGAAACAAGCAGAGGCACATCTTCCCTCTCCAAAATCATGACGATACTACAAGGAAGAGAGGAAGACAAGGCCCACATTCTGGAAAGCAGGAACACAATGAAACAGCCCTGTCCCATGCACTGGGACTTACTGAGCTTGTCAAGTGGCTTCTTCAGTTTGTGCAACGCTGGTTACTCAGCTCCTTGGGGTCTGTATAGGGAACGGAAAAGCTTCTCAGGGAAGGAATTAGGAAATCACAGAGCTCAGTATCAAACAAATCAGAACAGATCCCAGAAATCCTTAATCCTGCTCCTGGGGTTTAGTAACTATCAGACATTTCTCCAGTGAATGTCTCATGCTGGCCACAATAAAGGGTTGGAACGGCACACAAGAGGGGTGGGGTGATTTTCTGTGTCTCTGTGTGCGTCCATGTCACTTCATGGATCTCTGCTCTTCGACACACAAGATAGGAATCGTGCCTGTCCTTACTTCAGCATTTGGTGCTACAATCATCTGCCCCTGTTGCCAGACCTGTTCACACCACGTCTGACTGGATCCAGATCCTGCACTGCTTCCTTTAGGAGCTGTGACCTGAGGGCACACAGACACATGAAACAGAAGTGTAGTTTCATCTCAACACTCAGAATGCAGCTGCAACTAGAAAAGTGCTTTACTTAATAAACGCTCTACCAGTTTCTGTCTTATCTACAACTTGGCTTTTAGAGGCTTTGCTCTTCTGCTTTCCCTGCACAGCTAACAGACATCCTTGTCATCAATGAACTCACACACACTGGGTATGTTTCTAGTACTCCATGCTTAATTAATAAAATAATAACCTAATTATAAGATCCTGATTTCAGCTGAGAGTTGAGACATTTCTGAGAGGTTTCTAAGTGGGTAGAGATCGCATTTCACTGTCTCAAGCTTTAATTTATTCTTCCCACACAGTGCAAATTAAGTGCTGGCAGGAAAGCAGTTCACTATGGGGCAGAGCTACACTGCTATTACCAGGACCATCAGCGACCTTGGAGACGGCTGGGAGCAAAGCTGGGGCTTGTGTAAGAGCAGCCTTTGGTCTTGGTTAGAACTGCCAGATTTGGGACAGTGACAACTCAGGAGATGAGAGATTTGCCCACAGCACTTAATTTTGCTGCGGAGGAAATTAATTCTTTTAACTATTACCAGAACAGCAGCAAAACTTTTCTTCCCTCTGAAATTTGGGCTTGCTTGACTCTCCTGTTTTTGACACTCTCCAGCTAAATAACCACAGTCCTCATGGATTGTACGACACAGACAGACAGGCAGACATGTCCTAACTGTGATACAGATCATGTAGCACATTTTACAATTGCACGCACACAGAGCCATATTCCTCATAATCTGAGTTATACCAGAATTAGCAAGGGCAGCCAGTCACACCCATCAGCTACTTCTGGTTTTGCTTGCTGCTCCCCTGACTCACCGGCTGCTTCTGCACATGGAGCCTCGTGACTCAGGGGTGCCAAACTGTGTCTCTGCAGGGCTGAGCGTTGCTACAGGCCACCCTTTCCTCACTGCTCCCTTAACCCACATTCCTCCCCTCACTCAGCTCCACTTTCTTCCAAACCTCACTCTGAACCCCACAGTTTTGTGTGAGGTTTTCAGCACTGGCACAGAGCTGAATCCAGGGCACCCCTGAGCTAGACGTGGCCAAGAAACGACGCTATGGGATGGGGGGGTGCAGGAAATACATTTTGGGGTGGGAGAATGTCACTAGGGGATGTAAAACAGAGATCCTGCTGGGAAAGAAAGGCAAGGAAGCTGCAGAACATGCACTGGGATGGATGGGAGGCTCTGGCAAGCAGCACTGTCTGGATAACCTACACAACGTTTGCTGAGGGCCTGGCTTGCAGTGCCAAGCCCATCTAATCAGTAAAGCTCCTGCTGCCAGAGTTTTACTCCCTTAATTCAGGTTTTAGCTGCTGCCATGCAGATTGCAGCAGGAAGAACACTGTCTTTCAAGTGGTTGATCTTATCCTCTTAAGCATTGCCCACAGGGACTGACACATCTCCAAGCCCTCATTCTTCTATATAGCCCTGAGGCAGCTCCAGGACCAACCAGGTTTACTTGTCCTGCTCCTGCTGAGCACTACAAACTGCTGGGACTGCTGGGAACACCCTCTGCACACCAAGGGACAAGCACAAGTGTGGGAGCACCCAGGGAGGAAACAAAAGCACAGCCGATACATGCCCATGCTGCTCCCAGCATAGGAGAAACCTGGCAAAAACAACCCTGGAGAAATGCAAAACCAGTCAAGGATTTTGTTCCCTCTTTCCTTATAAACCCCTCGCCCCTCATTATGGATTAGGCCAGCAAAGCCTGAATCACCATAAAAATATAACTCTGATCTTACTGTATGAAGAGTTATAAGGAGCTGGCAGGCTTCTGATACAGCTGGCTAACAGGGTCAGGTTAGTCATGCAGGTCAGGTACTTTATCAGTCATACACTTTCCCATCAATATAAGACACTGGAGAGCAGAGACTTTACACTCCAGCCTTGAAAACCTCTCCTGATAACCCTGAACACGCCAGAAATTATAAAGAACCTGTCACTGAAACAGAATAAATGGTGCTTGTGTACCTTTTCCTATAGTATTACATGTACGCCTCCTGAAAGAGGGAGGATGACAGTCTAGGACTGTCAGTGGGACTTCCGGGCCCAAATCCCACAGCAATGGATGAACCCTCCAGCCCCTGACCCAAAGCCTCCCAACAGGGATGGCGCAGGGAGGGAGACCTGTTCCATTTATTTGGCCCATCTGGGACTCAGCCTGACTGAGTTTCAACAATCCGCATCTACTTTTAAGTGAACTGTACTAGAGAGAGCACATTTAAAATTAGCAAACCAATGGCACACATTTCCCTCACCTGTGAGTCATATCCCACAGGAATGTCACTCCATGGATGCTCCACTGGAATATGATAGGACAGACTCTTTCCTTTTGTCTGCTTATTGATCTGAAAGAGCTCAAGAGCAGATTCTGGTACTTAGGATGTCTCCTGCTGCAGTAAAGACTGGATGCACACTGCCTCTCCACACTATTTTATTGAAGAAAAGTGGAGGTCTTGCTCCAGGGATTTTCACAGTCTCTGCTAACTGCATTTGAGAGGCTGCAGACCTACAATCAGAGTCTGCTTTGTTCTGGGCCTGCCTTATGTCACAGCCTGAGATCTTCCCGTGTTCCTGAATTAAACACAGGCATTGAAGGCTGCAATTCTGCCTTCATGATTTTGCCTGCCTCCATCACATTATGATTTACTCAGGCACTGAACTAACTCTGATTAAAATTCTGCAATGTAAGTCTCTTTTAGCTTCAGTGGCGCCAGAGCAGCACAACTGAGCTCTCTGGAGTCTTCCCATGCACAAAGCCTGTGGTCTCTGTCCTTAAAGTGCACCAAACTCATTAGCACAAATGAGGAAAGACCAAAAAGTCTCACACTGGGAGCCTCTCCCTGATTCCCTATGTCTACTACATTTAAATACACACTTGGTAGGCCCAGAAATAAGGGGACAATGAGTCACCTTTAATCCCAAGCCCTGCTCCCGGATAGTCCGTGGCAGCTGCTGGCGAACAAATGCTTTGTATGTCAGCCTGGATACAAACAGCTCCTGCCAGCCAGCTCACACAAGGGGGCTGTGTGTGGGACAGCCCTCAGCTCCCAGCCCCAGCACTGCCTCATCAGGGCATGACAGGCACCAGCTTCCCTGGAAATGTGCCAGAGGAGGAGGTCTTACGTGACCAGGGCAGGAGAAGGATGGGGGAATTGATGAGCAAGGAGTTAAAGAACAAAGGGGCTCCTTGGGGTCCAATCCTGGGAGGAAGCCTATAGAATCTCCTACCTTAGGAACTGTTCTCAATCCTCTGAGAAAACAGGCAAACAACCCAGCACCCTTTTGTGATTTCCAGGCCCATGCCTTTTCCAGAGTGCAGCTCCTCTGTCCCCATTCCCTGTTGCACTCAGTTGCCAGCCTCAACTGTATTTAATATTTTGTGGCCAAAAGCAGAGCCGTGCCCTAGGGTGGGAACCACTAACCTTCAGCACAGTCTGCAATACCTTGGATAGCTCAGCTGTGTCCCTTGACTCCAAAGGGAATACTTCGGGGAAGCAAAGAAAATCCCTCCCTGGTTGGTTCTAGCACGTAACCTGGGTCTCAGGGTGCAGTCATTGCATCCAGCGCTGGCTCATGGCTTGCCCTTTCCCCCAGCACCACTGGATGGGAAAGGACTTCATGCTTTCTCCTGTCATCAGACCAAAGCAGCACATGACTAAGTGACCAGTGACATCCTCCCTCACACATTTACCTCGGGAAAGAGGAACTTGTGGGGACAGTTTCAGAGCAGGACACACAGATTTGATGGCAGTGAAACCGTATTTCAAGGCACATGAAGGACTCCTGTTGTTGCCTTATTTATATCTCTGGCTTTTTAATTCACAGGGGAAAACTATGTAGTATCAGATATGTAACCAAATAATAATGCTACAAGATTAATATTCAAATATCAAATATGTGATCAAACTTCCTCAGCTCATGAAGATAAACACTACCATCAGAGCTTTACAGACTTGGCAGAATTCTTTCACAAGAATCCTCATAAGCAGTCAGGCAAAACAGAAAACAAGAAAAGAAAGCTAATTCAGGGAATTTAAAACTTCATTTTGAATTATATAACGTGATTTATAAAACCATTTCATTGCTTGCCGCTTCCAGTAAAGCAGCATCTAAAATAAGGGGGAATGAACACTCACATTCAGAAACTGTACAAAGTTTTGGCCTAAGTTATCTGCTGCAAATTAAGAGCATCTTAACCTCCTGAGAATGAAATACTTGCATTCAGTGACAAACAAAGAAGTATAAAAGAGCATTCAGCCAGGCTAGGGGGGAGAAAAGTGGCCCTCAAAAGAAAGGAAGCTCTCCCAGAGGCCTCCGTGCCTTATCTCTGCTGTACTCCTCCACATGTCCTTGGCTACTTCACTGAGATACACTTCACACAGAGCTCAGCAAAATCCTTGCTCAGAAAGCCAAACTGCTATGCCTGGCACTGGATCCAAGGGAATGTTTCAGATGGGACAAAAGCTGTGTTTCCATAAGCCTGCTAATGATGGGCTCTAAAGTCTCCTTCAGTGAGGACAAAAAGCTTAATTTCACAGGAGAAACATCCAGCAAAAGACATTTGCCTGGAAAGCCTGACAAGATGGGTAACATGCTGTGAGGAACAGTGTGAAATAAGACCACACTCCACCTGAGCTCCCTCCAGAATGTCCTCCCAGGAACTCTTCCTTCCCAGGAGCTAAAAATGCATTTCTGGTATTTTCTCAGAATTAACTCTATCTCCAGCTTAGAAGATTCTACTCACACTTGTACTTGTTTTCTCAGTGCTCTTCAGACTTTGGACTTCAATGAATTTCTGTGTTAAAAGTTGCCTGAAAAGAAATATTGGGCTGCCTTTTCTGCTGCATTTTTCCAAGGGCCTGACAATGTAAAGAATCGACAGGGAAATCAAAGCATAATGTCTCCAGGATGTGAGACAACCATGGCAGTCTGCCAGCAGGATTTGGCTGGAAAATCTTCTTTATGATTCAATATCTAAGATCTATGAAGTCTGAAATGACCTTGAGACACTATAGGTTTCACAGTATTTAGCCAAATCTATCACACTCTTGCTTTATGCCTAGGAGGCAAAAAGCATTCCCACTCTTGAAAGGGCACAGGGAATGTGTACCAGCTAGGGAAAAGGAGAATGGAGAACAGCAAAATAGAAAGTGTGACTTGCACAGAGTGTGACTCATAAACTAAAAAAGCTGACAAATAAAGGCTCATAGGAAACAAAGCTATGAGGAAAAGGGATGTAGGGAAAGCTGTCATTCCTTGATGTTACTTTCGCAGTGCAGAAGTTCAGAGGAAGCACAGGACATGCAAGAAGAGACCGGCCAGGGCAAGCAATAAGGCTCTACTTCAAACCCCAGAAAGAATTCCAAGTGAGATTACTATGGGTAAGTAGGAGAGAATGCCATTAGACCATTTGAGTCAGCTAAGCAAGGACAAACTACATTATAATATGGAAAAACAGCAGGAAAAACTCTGGATCACAAGCCCTTGAAAATTCAGAGAAAATCAGTCTGCTTCCTACTCAATTTGCAGGTGAACCCCTGGAAAATACTACAAAGATACTGAAGGGCTTCAAATGGATTCAAAGCAATCCTGACATGTTGGACAAAACCTGGAAAAGAAAAACAGGGGCGAATGACTTCTCCAAGCAGAACTTCTCAGCTGAGCAAGCAGCAATTGAGGAAAAACTGGCCAGGCAGGAGTTCAGCATGGGAAGGATACAGGGATTTTGGTTGATTGTAACTATGAGCAATATCCTGGTTATGCAAAAAAAAAAAAAAAATAGGAAGCATCTTATCCTGAGGACAAAGACCACCATGAGATAACCCTCTGTGCTTCTCAGCCTGGATAAGACCTCAGGGGGTGACATCCGTGTCCAGGTTTGGTCACTGTTCTTAAAAAATGACACAGTGCCTAAAGAGGAGTCCTGAGGTCCCTCTTAGCTGCCTTCCAGATTTTAATGGCTGATAATGGAAAGCAGGCCTGGATCTGGAGTGTCCCCATTGCAAACCACTCTTCAAAAAGCTAACAGCACTCGAGAAGAAGCATCTCCCCTCTGTTTGGGAAAAAAGAGCTTTTCCTACCAGCCTTACTCCTCCTGTGCCACCTGCTGACTGCTGTGCAATGCTGCACAAAGTGTCCAGTGTTCACAGCCAAGGACTCCAAATAGTATGGGAAAGAGGTGGGACAGAACGGCACTTGGGGCCACGGCCTCCTCCCAGCGTGTGAACCAGGTCCAAAGTATATGAATACTTTGCCCTTCCCATTTTTCTGCCTACTTGGATGGGGACTCAACAAGAAAGTGTCAAACAACTGCCAGGAAAACCTCCACGACAGCAGTGTCTTGAACCCTAGATCTTAGCCTGGCTCTTAGGGAAGGCTACTTTGGCTTAAGCACTTCCAGTGCCATGACAGCTCATCCACAGGGAGTAACGGGGCTGCCTAATCTGTATTTCTTTCTTACTGACTCACGTTTCTTTTCTGTTCTATTGTAAAACTGGAGGAAGCACTGTACTCACACAAGGATTGTTGAAGAGCAGTTCTCTCCATGGGATCAGACAGTGGCCAGGCTCAAAGGTGCTCCCTAAACAGCATCCCCAACCGTCAGAGCCAGGACAGTGGGATATTTCTCAGTCGAGATTCCCTGTCACCACACTAGATGGCACAGCTGACAGGACAACATCCAGAGAGTTCCTCTGGGACAGTGCCCGTGGGCCAGCCCTTCCTAACAACAGCCCTGGCTGCAGAGTTGTTTACAGAGCTGTCAAGAGTAAATATCTGCCCGCCTGTTGTGGTTCTGAAATGTGAAAAGGCTCCTGATCTTGGGCCAGTCAGCTGGGAATTCTGCAAAGTCACGTGCAGCTTTTCCAAATACAGTCCAGCAACTGCCACCCCACTTACTGAACAAACAGTGGGGGTGTTCACAGAGCACTGCTCTCCAAACTAATGCCTCCTCAGGAACAACTGCATGAACAAACTAAAGGCTTGAAATAATTAGAAATACAACTGTGTCCCTGAGACTTCGAGAAAGTGTCTCCTCACCCCTTTATTGTGCTGGCACCTCGTTTGGTTCTGACGAAAGCTTTAAAAAAGCCCCCCCAGATACATTTTGGAGCGTTTCTGTTAATCTGCTTTGGAAATTCTCTTAGGAGGCAGAGGTTTCCACGTTCTATGGGATGTGAGCATTTCATGAATTCCTAGAGAGGAAGGGACCAAACCCAGGGGTAAGTTACTGCCTGCAACGATCCATGTGTTTGCTTAAAAACAGGAACCTCAGTCCCTCAGTGACTTTTCTCGCTCTCTCCTGTCCAGCATCTCTGCTTCTAACACTTGATAAGTGACCAGGAATTCAGGAATTTCAGCCTTAGTATTCACCACGAACCTTGCTTTAACAAAAAAAAGAAACAGAAAATAAGTCATAGGTATCAAAAGAGGAGTTCAAAAGCAGGCAACTCAGCTGCTGCCTGGACAGGGTATCACTGTTACAGCCATGACTAAAACTAGTTACATCCAACATAAATATGTTTCAGGAAAGACATGTGGGGTTAGCAGCTCCAAGCACTACCTCTTCATCTGTGCTGAGGGCTGGCAGAATGATGCTCTTTTAGTGTAATGCTACAGTGATTAATGCGTTTTGTCTGCTCTGCTGCAGGGAGGTGTCTGGGAAGTTTAAATTGCAGTGCACACATAGTACTTACAGCACAGCAGCGAGTGGGTGCCCGAACTGGCAATCCCAGCTAGCAAGGTGGTGCACAGACACAGAGCAGAGGACGACTGGCTCTGTTCTGAAGGCTAGAAAAAAGCAATATAAGTAAACTGCCAAAATACCACCTGCTACACAAAGTTTCAGTATTTAGCACAACTCATTACCGCCAAGGGTTTGTTTTAAGCAGCAAGGCTGAGCTGCACTTTGAAGCACCGACAGTGGTAAAAGAGAGTGCACCCAAACCCGCAGCCACAGAGAAAGTGCTCAGGCAGGTCCTGGCTCCTCAGCTCTTGCCTCTCCTGCAGCAGTGAGCAGGAGATGTGAGCAGTGCACATTCAGCACATGCCAGGACACATCCCACACGTCCAGGGACCAAAATAGACATTTTGACTTACGAACCACCTCAGCACTTTGCTGGGGGAGCACTCCGGAGACCGTGCCGGAGCTACTGTGGTAAGCAAAGAAAGGAACAATATTTAGATCATGAATTCTGTGCATCTACACAGGCCACTCTCTTCCAGATCAGCCAGGGAACTGCACCACGGAGGCTGCACACTTGTGCTTCTATAAATTCGAGTGACATTTGCTGTCCTGCTAAGCTGAGGTAGCGCTGCTCTAAATGACACCAAAAGATTAAGAAGTTCACACACTGGAAACAGACTTACTGGGACATCCACTTAGCCATTGTCTTTTCTAATGAGATAGTGGGTAAAATCTCATCAGTGGGCCTTAGAGATCCAGTCATGGCAACACCTTTGGTCAGATAAAGAGAATGGATTAAAAAAAAAAGGCAGCAATCAGAACTGAGTGGAACTGCCCTCCCCAACTCCTTCCCTGGTGTTAATCTCTGGTGTTATAAACAATTTTACATGTTATCACTCCAGAACTACCAATTCAAAACACAAAGTCCCAAGCTGCCTTTACTAAATTTCTCAGGTTCCTAGTAAGATCTATCTGTATACCCTCTCAATCTTGAAAATACAGTTTGACATATCACTTCAAGCACAGTAAAATGAAGGTAAATTACAATGAACATCAAATACTCTCTGCACTAATGGACTCTGAAGTCTTGGTAATCCAAAAAGCTTCCTGAGCATAATACACAAGCCAGGAGAGCAGGGCAATGTCAAGGAATCCAGTTGTAATCATTAGACTATAATGCAGGAGTTACAGAATTAGTACTTGAATTCATCTCACTTCTCAGGGATAGCCAGCCTAGATTTTCATCAGCACAGGCATTAGAAGTACCAGCATATCAGTCACCCTCGGCACACCCCTGTTAGAGCATCTAAGGCCACCAGCACTGCTGGAGTTAAACCGGCTTTGGTGATCCTGCCTTGGGCTATACGATCTCCAGAGGTCCTTTCCAACCCTACCAATTCTGTGATTCTGTGGAACTTCATAATCTGCAGTTGCTGTAGCTCCAGTGCTTTCTTTCAGGCAAAAAATAGCAAAGAACCTCAAGCATTCAGTCCTCACCTTTTGCCTGTCAGCTCCCTTCAGTTTTGCATTGGTTTAACTGGCAGCACGGCTAAGTTGTGGAGAGCGAGGAAAGAGAAGGGAAAAAAGGGAGCGAAGGCAGAGAAGGGCGTGTGCACGTCAAGCCTTTATAAACTTTTCCCCCCGACTTTTGGAGTTTATCCCGACCCGCCTTTTCCCCCGCGCGGCCCCGCCCGCCGCGCCGGCGGCTCCTCCCCGGGTCCGGGGCGCTGTTTAAGGCGCTGCCGGGGGTGGGGCGGCCCCGGTCGGGGCCCCTCTCGCTGCAGTGCCCGGCCATGGCCCGCGACCGCGGCCCGCCCGTGGTGCGGCCGCCCGGCGCCGCCGCGCTGCCCGCCGAGCCCCGCGGCTGGGGCTGGCTGGGCGCGGGGCTGTGGCCCGCGGGGCTCCTGCCCGCGCTGCTCGTGGGGCTGCTGGCCGCCGTCCTCGCATGGCTCTGGTACGGCGGCAGCGACGGCAGAGGCGAGGCGGGCGCAGAGCCGGCGGCGGCCGGCGGAGAGGGGCCCCGGCGGGCCAGCGGAGAGCCGGCGGCCACAGGTAGCGCGGAGGGGACGGGGGCGCGGCCTTCGGGGGCGCTGCGGTTTGCAGCTCCTCCGCTCAGCCATCCCCGTCCTCTCCGAATGTCGCTTGCAGGGGATGCCGAGGCGAGCGCGGAGCCGGTGCGGCGGGAGGTCGCGGCTGCCGTGCCCGGCGCTCCGAAGGCAGGAGAGGATCTGGCGGCTGGTCCGACGGAAGAGATCAACCACGTCCCGAGCGGTGGAGTTTGGGGTGAACCTGTGGAGGTGGAGCAGCTGATCCCGAAGCGGGATGCCACCGACGCCAGGGAGCGTGCAGATGATGCGGCCGGCAGCCAGGCAGGGGAACTGGGAGCCCAGGTGGGACAGGCAAGTGACGGATGGTGCGTGATGAACTTGGCAGGAGCCTCTGAGGATGACTGTAAGGACAGAAGTGAGGAGCAGCCGGGTCAGCCAACCGAGAGTAGGGACTTGGACCATGAAGAATGGGAAGTTGTTTCTGAGCACCTGGTTGAGGGGGAGGCCGGCAAGGATGGCAGCATGGAAGACTCCGACAGCAGGGAATGGGAACAAGGAGACTGCTGCGATGGGGACTTGAAAGCAAAGAGGGTTGCAGCAGTGCCCCCCATGTTCCAGAACATCCACGTGGCTTTCCGTGTGCACTACATCACACACTCCGAGGCTCAGCTCATTGGTGTCACCGGGGACCACGAGTGTCTTGGCCAGTGGCACAGCTACGTTCCCCTCAAGTGTGACAAGGATGGCTTCTGGTCCGAGTCCATCAGTCTGCCTGCAGACACCAGACTGGAGTGGAAATTTATCTTGGTGGAGAATGGAAAGGTCAGACGCTGGGAAGAATGCAGTAATAGAACCCTAGTGACTGAACACGAAGATCAAATTGTTCATCAGTGGTGGGGATACCATTAACGGGATGGTGGAAGCTTCTGATCTAGTGGCAAACCTGCCTAGATGAGTCACTGAGCCCCTAAACCTTAGGGGGGGGCTCCCCTTCTTCAGTAGGAGACCCTCTCAAGTGCAGAGCTCTGGAAATCTTGTATGGAACCCGGCTAAACCAACCTGTGAGCAGCAGATATCTGCCATCCCCTTTAGGAAATCCTTTGGCAACCTGAAAAATCAACTGCGAACATGTGCTGAACAGATCCAAGGTAGGCTGAGAAGGCATGAGCAGCATTCCAAGCACCTGCCTGTCCAGGTAAATCTGGACCCCGGACTTGAGTCTGCGTTGCTTTGAGTGGGGCTATGGGATGCACCTTGGTACCAATGGCTTGGGCTTGGGAAGCGTGCCGGGAAGTGTGGTTACCAACACTGTAATAGGAACCTAGGTGTTTTCATTTATGTACTGTATTAAGTAAACAATAAACACTTTCAGATTGACAGCCTGTTACCAGCTGACCACTGACCTGACTCATTTTGGTAACTTTGACCCAAGTGAGCTCCTTGCCCCGAAATGTAAGTGCAAAGGAACTGCTGAAAGGCGGCCAGCACTCCTGGGAATAACAAAGGTTGAACCCCAAAATAGTTCACCCTCTACCCCCTACTGTCCAGCAATCATGTCGGCTCAAATGAAAAGCTTGGCAGACAGCTCCTCTCCTGCCGAGGGGAGAGCAAAGGTCAGATAGGACTGTCTGGGCTTAATGAATTACTTTGTCAGGGGTGGGAGCAGACTTCAGAAAAACCCTGGAATGCTGGGATGGCTAGGGAATAGGGCTCTGGCTGCAACAGTCAGGTGGCATATTCTGCCTACTGAAGAACAATACCACAGTACTGTGAGCAAATACTTACTGAAACTTGTAATTATTTTTTTAAGACTAGGCTTTTCAGCACAAATGTGAGTTTTCAGCATAAACACTGAGTTTTCATTTTTTCAAGTAAAACAACCTCAATTGCATCCTCTGCACTTGGCTTTTCTAACAATAATCTGAAGGTGACAATATACCTGATACACAGAGGTACAGCTGAAATAGAAGGGGATCTTTGAAGTCACCAAAGTCAAAGCAAAACATGTCATTTCAAGGTGATTATACATCTCTTCCCAATTAATGCAAACTCTTCAAATACTGAGATACAGCCAACTCCAAAAGCACTGCTGCCGTTTGAGCATATTTATACACACATTCGAGGCTTGGCTGAGGAGATTAACTGTGCTACTAGATTAAGTTATTCACTAGAAAGCCACTTAACCTACATGAGAATAGATTCTCTAATGCAGTGATGAACGTGTCAGAGACCAACCTCTCAAACTAAGAGCAACTTATTTTTTTTAATTAAACACCCTGCGCTTTGATCCCACAGACAACTCATAGTGCTCAGCGTTGTATCGTCTTGCTGAATGATCAAGTGGGGTTTCTACAGAAACCTGCACTGAACTTTTGCTTCCACCTCTAAATTATTATGCCATTCACTTCACTGCTTGCCCAGAGGGGTTTATGCTATGTAAATTAAATAGTACTGGTATGGTAAAAGAGTAAGTCTGGATTTCTGATTAGTATTTTCTGCAAGTTCACAGAGGTGTCTTCTCATTATTGAACAATATAATTCACTCAAGTATCAAGGCAGTTTTAAACAAAGTTGCCTTGCTGCATAAAAATAATGATGCTGGAACAGCTAATACCTGTCTAATACAATGTTCTCGCTGTGAGACTAGTGCAGATACATGTGAGAAACAACTTGTTGTTGTCATTCCTGTGTGGATCTAACAGCCTCAGGAGATCTCCAAGCAAATAATAAACTATCTCACTCGCAGCTTAGTAAAGCCTGCAACCACAGAGCCCTGACAACAAACTTGTGACAAATTAAACAATTTGATTACTTTTAGGTGGAATGCAATCTGCTCCTGCCTGTGAAGTAGTTCGGTGTACAGATGCTGAGTGCTGCAGCTGGATGCCGTGCAGGCACAGCCTGAGGGGACTGGGCGTAAAGCAGTTCAAAGTCTCCCGCAGAAACCTGCATAGCAGCTTGTTTGCTTGGCAAAACCTGTGCCCATCCCACATTCTCTCTGGGACTTAAACTTACTGTTTGGAGTCTCTCCTCAGATTAGCCTGGTACTAGGTTTTCTCTCTTAGGGGCTGGCTGTCATCTGGGGTGTCCTCCTCTGCCATCCACCTGCATGACATGGAGTAACAGAATGCTGTTAGGACTGCAGAGTCCAGGATGTGCAGCTACTCTGAGAATCTACGAGCCTGCTGCCTCCCCAGGCCAATTCTGTGCCTGCTGCTGGTGGTAGGGAGGAAGCCCTGTTCCCAACCTGTTTCCAACTCTGCTGGGTTCCAGCAAAAGGATGTTAAGCTGCCTTTTTGCTTGGCAGATGTCCCTTCCTTTGCTCTGGCTCTCTGACCTCCCCACCTGCTCGCTGCCCTTGGCACAAAGCTGCAGCTTCTAGAACTCTTTTTAGCTTGGCTCCTTGAACACAACCAAGACTTGTGACCTTTCCCAACCTGCTGGGGGCTCTTATGCTCTACACCTGACCCTAACCCTAACCCTGACCCACTTCTTTTCCCTCTTCTTAGGAAAATTTGTGTAGATTTGTCCAATATGTATGGCAAGCCCAGACTGTAATACACAAGCCATCTAAAAATGATCCTTTCCTTTTTATTGCAAATGATTCCTAGGAAAGGGGAGATGCCTTTATTAATATTTTCACTAAGCTTGCAACATGGTTGCAAAAATGATCAGAAACAGTGCAAAAATAATTAGAAAATATAAAAAAAAGTCACCTGGATTAAAATACCGTCAACAACATGTCCATCATGGTATAGGATGAAATTCTAACTGAAAGAGGGAGAATTTAGGGTAAATATACAGTAGAAATCCTTCCCTGTGAGGGAGGTGAGGCGCTGACACAGGTTGCCCAGGGAAGCTGTGGCTGCCCCATCCCTGGAAGTGTTCAAGGCCAGGTTTTTTTTAACTTGCATGTATTTCTACTCCTCTGTACTTCCTGCTCGCTTAAAAGTAAAAACTATAAATAAGACTTAAAAAACTGGAAGAACTTTTATTATTTATCTTTAAAAAATATCACATTTTTTAAACACAAGGTACGTACATGAAAGGAATCGCTAACATATACGGCTTCTTCACTTGGAGAGCTTGTTCTCCTTTTCCTTCAATTTCTTTGTCTTCACCTCCCGCGTTCTGATCACTGGTGACGTGGCTGAAAATAGCAGCAAGAACAGATTAACTGAACAGCACCTTATGTTCAAAAGGTCAAGGCCCGAGGTGCAGGCACCTGAAGCTTCCAAATATCCTCCCACATGCTATGCTGTACTTATCAAGGCCTTACAAATGCAGCTTTAGTTTCCAATTCTTTATGTGAATATAGGCAAAACCACTGAGGATATTAATGCATGGCAATGAATAAAAATGAGAACATTCACCTTTGATTTTAATAAATAAATAAATAACTTGATTAGTTTTACCTACATCAGGTCATTTGTATGTCCCTGACACATATGCACTCAATGATGTAGGGGAATGGTAACTTCCCAAATCTACACAACGAGACTTAAAAGGGCAAAGGGGAAGCCACTGGAATATGCAATAATAAAAAGTCTACAGAGAAGAAGCACCATCTCACTGGGCATCCTGCCATCTCAAGAGCTCACAGAACTATGTTTTTGGAGTCAAGAGGGTCTTGCGTCATCAGCTCATTAAAAATTTCTCTTAACTGGACATGACAGCCCACGAGGACACCCCTGAGCAGCTGCCACGACTCACTTGTCAAGGATCTTGAGGCTTATTAGAGTTAAAGGGCACTGTGGAGTTAATCTGATTAATCTCCCAGAAGCAGGATAATGGACAAGTGGGGGGACTGGTAGTAAAACTTGCGTGTGCTAGTAAAAGATGTATAAGTGCTTTGGCAGGTACCAAGAAGAGTTTCTGGACAGTGTGGGCTTTTTCAATAAAATAGGAATATTTCCGGTAAATTCTGGCACCTTGGATTTTTATCTGTAACAATTTCACCAGATCTTCCAGGCTTTCCATCTTGTTCTGTAGCCTCCTTGGTGTGTGCTCGCTGCTTTCCATGGGCTGACAAGCTAGGGAAAAAAAAATTAGTCATTAATAATAATAATAATAATAAGGCCACTATCAATTATTTAAGTATTCAATTTAAATCAGAGTTCACAGAAAATAAAACTTACACCAGTATTTTCAGTCAGACCCAGAAGGTTACTAAATGTGTTACAGGAACCACGACAACTACGCAATTACTGATGTTGGGAATTCCTACAGTCCTATTTATTCCCCAATAAAGCAATTTACTAGGCATTACATTTAATGGTGTGTGGAATTTATCTTCTCTTTGTATAACACATTGATTAGCTGCTACATTTTGCTCACACTTCATTCATCGCAAAATAAACCTCCTTGGAGAGAAGTGAGAGAAGGAAAGGCACTGGCAGCCAAACTCCTGGATCAGGAAATGGGACTGGATGTACCTATCTGGGGGGCTGTGGCAGCATCCTCTGGAGAGCCAGCATTCCTTGCGGATGGTGTGTGCCCCGGTGAGGCACCAGAGCCAAGGTCATCAGATAGAGTGGTTAACAGCAAGTGCACTGGAGATTTTGCTCTGTCTCTCTCCTGCTGAGAGGCTTTCTGGGGGAGGATGTGTAACAGCGAGCTGCCAAGCAGATGGACACACTTCCTAGGAGATATTCAAGCAAACAGCACACAGCCTGCTGGCAATATTACAGCTGCTCACAACCCAAGACTCCCCGTCCTGACTTGGGTCTCATTACAAACTCCCCTTGCTCAACTACTTCTCAAGGCTTCTACGTAAAAAACCCCCCACGCCTTGAAGCTATTTTGGATGCTAAGGAAAAATCCCTGGATGTTGCAGCTGGTTTGCTAGAAGGCTGACAGTAACTACCCAAGAGATTTCCTTTAACACTCAGGTATACAAAAAGAGTACCTGTAGTAGTTACTCCTCATAATAAACAGAGGGATTCCAGCCTATTTCCAAAGCACAGTGGCTTAAACTCCAATAGAGAAAAATAAAATTTATCAGCGTCTGCAGGCAATTTCCACAGAGTGGGTAATCTGAGGGTAAAAAAACCCAGAAGGTGGCTAAGATTAGTATCTTGAAACCCTGCTGCTCAAAACCAACATCTTTGTATTTCTGTTTAGGTCACTAAATCCACGTCACCACAGTTGAAAAGGATCTGGCCACCCAGTACTTGGAAGGAAATCAACAGCTTCTGCAATGAGCTGCTTCCTCTCAAAGGCACATCCACATCCAAATACCCGAATGCGGAATTCAAGAGCCTAAATTTAGGCTCCAAAAACTTGACAGTATTATCCATGCTAATTACACAAGACTAACATGTAAATTATCCATTTTGGGTGTGCTGGTATCAGCCTCCCAGGAGCTGCTTTGAAACAAGATACAGATTTTGCAGTAAGCGCAATAGAACCTTTGTAACATATCCCAAGAAAATACACTGTATTTGAACTATATTTTTTGGTACTATTCTGTAATGTTCCACTTTGACATCAATGTGACACAAATGCAGCCAGTGAGAACTTACCCAGGGGTGTAAAGGGCAGGCAAACATCTTGGGGCTACAGATCTGCAGGGTGTGAACAGGAAGGATCCCTGAAAGCAAAAGGAAGGATTATGCTAAGTTTTGGCTATGCCAGACAGGCTCCCCAGTGAGAATGTGAAGCTCTCACATGGAATCTCCAGGTCTTATACATGGAAATTAAAAGCAAACAAGTAAGTTTCAGAGCTCTTTCTCAGAGGGATGAAAGAAGACCGCAGCTTTGTTTTGTAATTCCCAGGAAGCTTTTAGCATTATGAATAAAGCAACACAAACAAGCTCAGGACTGAAGCTGTGTCAAATAAGCCTTAGAAACTGAATCTCAAATGAGTACTGGAAGAAGCAGGTTACTCAGCTAAGTGAAAGCACTCCTCACTGTCCTAAAATATCCTTTTCCACCATGCTTGTAATAGCAGCCTCTCCAGCGGCAGTTTAGATTTAATCCTAGTCAAAATCCATGAATTATATTTTTCTTTGTGAAGTATCCTCATGTTCTGGGTTAGAAAGATGCGTTATATGTGCTGTACTGATTTTTCAACTTTATCTACCACTGTCATTATCACGTGTTTGGTAAAAAAAATAACTGCCTACTTCAGCAATGAAAGAGGGGATATTTACATAAGGCAGGACAAGATGACACACATTCTAAACCAAAATAAAAGCTAAAACACCAAAGAGCAATCACTAGAGGCAAATGGTGTAGTCACCTTCTATTTCTCTACCACCTGAAGCACTTGAGGAACCTGGCAACCAAGAGAAACTTTGGAAGCTTTCAGATTATCTCAAGCCTATATGTAAAGCAAACTTTCTTGCAAAAAGACATCTTGCAGTGCTCCTGAGGCATGTGAGGAGCCAGATCCCAGTTTCAGAGGGTATTACAAGTGCACAGCACACAACAGAAATCAATCTATTACTCTTACACTGCACTGCTCATGGTTGCCAAAGGTGATTTTCTCCCACCATTGCCACTGAGATCCACAGAGGGAATGTCACTGTCTGAGCTTGTTAATTCTTGAAGAATCCTCTTCAGATCTTGCAATGGTTCCTCCTTCAAAATGTCCAGCTTGGAAGGCATCTGAAATAAAACCATTCAGTTACAAAGTATTTACACAGGCACTCTGATTGTCAGTTCTTAGCTCTACTCATCCAGAGGCATACGTTTTACTCTTGCTTTACCCCCTTTACTCTTGTTTTCTGCTGTACAGGACACAGACATAGTGCTGAAGACAGAGAGAGGAGCAGAGCAGGGTGTTTTCCAAGCACCCATTCCTGTAACATCTGAGCTGTCTGCAGATAGAAACCCCTTTATTGTCACAGCCACCTTGGAGATGAAGTGCAAGATTATCCTCATTTTACTGATCAACACTTGAGGCAAAGGCCTGGTTCAAAGAACCCTTTCTTTCTGTAAAAACTGGATTTTTCAGACTACTCAGCACTTTGTATGTTCAAAGCACTTCTCCCACTGACCTTTGCTCCACCCGGCGATGGAACTGGCTGCAAACATTTTCCACCCTATTTTCATTGGGGGAAAAAAAATAATTTCCAATGGGAACACAGTGGTTTCAGCAGGGCTTATGTGGAGAGCAAACCCTCAGCTTCATAATGGGTCAAAGTGATACCAGGTCAGACCAAACCCACATTCCAGCTAAGAAACCAGACTATCACCCAGGTCTGTCTCAAGTGTTGGAGCTGGTTCCTTTTGTACAGGAACTAATGATGCAGGAAGCAAGAAGATTAAAGCAGACTTTGATTCAAGTGCTTCTACAACCTGTTAGGTCCTCACCATGGTACTGCATTAAAAATGACTCCTTTTTCCTTCTTTACCCTGAGAAGTATAAATTGATTAACTCAAAGAAAAGAGATTGGGAGTGCCTGACGCTGCAGGGATTTCACAGAGGCAACTATCCTTTGCTCCTTGATGTAAATGTTTGCCACCACATCAGAAAGTAACTAGAAAATATTACTGAAAAGTATCTGTACTAACTTGTAGTCTCCTGCAGATTCTGAGGTAAAAACATAAGAAAACACCCGTTGGAGATAAATCAAGTCCCTTCCGGAGATTTTTTACAAAATTTATATAGAAAATAGCAAAAGATTTCTTTTCTTTGCATAAGAGATTTGAGTTGATGTTTCTGTAACGAAAAATCAGAACAGCACAAGTACATAGGTGTACAAAACCCAAAGGAAGGACAAAGATGTGGATAAAACTGGCAAAAATCAGTGAAGGCCAGTGTGGAGAAAAATTTAAACATCAATCAGATGATTGCAGTCTGGATTTCCCTGAGCTGGTAAAGAGTAAATCAAGAGTTCTCCTAATGAAAATAGAAGCCTTATACCGTTAAAAAAAAAAAGAGAGGTCTCTCTTCAGGTAAGGATCTTCCAATACATGTGAAATAAACTTATTAAATACGACCTTTCTCTTCCCAGGTGACTGCAGAGGAAAACATCCCGAAGTCTCCCTGGACTCAAAGTTACCTTGGATTACCTTATTAAGGGCTGTCTCCATCTTAAATAGTCTTTCTTTCAGCCATTTGTCTTGTGTTCTCAGGATGTCCAGTTCCCCAGCAATCCTGATATTTTCTACTCTACTACAGCTCAAGTTTTCACTTAGTTTACAGTTTTCTTCTCTGAGGTAATGCTTCTCCTGAATTTAAGATGGGGACAACAAAGCACGAGTCAAAAATTTTTACGTTATATGTATTTGTTTTCTGCACTTTTTAAAAAATCCTTTTATCTCTGAAAGATCTGAATTAACCCTTGGAGAAGCTCAGTCATTGCATCTTGCAGAAAGATGAGGTTTGGCAACAAGAAGGAAGGTCTTATAAGAAATATAAGGAAAAGTGCAACTTTGTGAATATTGGTGAAACAACACTTCAGGTTTTAGATCCCTTTCGAAACTGGAATTTGGATCCACAGGATCCAAAGCCAGTAAAGAAGTAAACTATAGCTGTTGGTAAGTGAATGATTTCTTTGGCACAGAAAACAAGTAAAATTATTTTTGGTCCTTCTTGGGCCAGCTGTGCTTTTGGCCACGCGTGTCTCTCAAGACAAATTTCCCTAAATCCAGTTAAATGCCTTTACAGGGAGCTCTTCTGACCTCAGCTGTGTTAGCCACTGTCTCTTCCAAGAACTTAATCTTGCTCTGTAGTGCATCTATCTGCCCTCTCTTGGCTGTGATCTGCTTCTGCGCTCTCACTGCAGCTTCCAGAGCTGTAAAACACAAGGTTAATTGTCAATGAAAAACCGTGATTAAGACTGTAAAACTGACAAAAATTCCCTTGTTAACAAGACAAATGTGTGTGATTTCAGGGAAGTTCAACCCATAGTTACCACTGCCAGCAGATTCCTCCACAGTCTTTAGAGCAGTCCTGGCCTGTTTCAGTTCAGCTTGCGCAGATTTCAGCTGCATTTTCAGTCTGTTTGCAGTATCTTCCGTCTCCTCAGTTTTATCCTGGTAATCCCTCTCCAAATCTTCAAATGCTTCTGGTGAGAGTCAGTGAAGATTGAAATTAAGAGTGACAAAAAAATATCATTCTTCTAGACTAAGATTACTGATCTGCTGCTGACTTGTGATAGAAGAAGTGCTTTTGGGTATTTTCTGAGGGTCCAGGAGTGTGCAGAGAGCAAAGCATGTGACCAGTAGCATCTGGCCAGCTGCAGCACAGATTTAACTGAGAATCTCCCTGAATTTTGGTGGTTTCTTTGGGTCCAGCCAAAAGGTACGTTAGTTGTGAGGACTGTGAAGTTAGAGCATCAAGCATCAACTTTTAATAACATTGTAGCAAATTTATAACAAAACAAAGTTTCCCTGTAATTTGACCTCAGAAGGTTAAAGGGATCCACTACTGCTCTTAAATAACACTCACGAAAAAGGGGTCAAGTTCCCATTCTGTGATTTACTAGATCCTTTTCCATCTCTGGAGCCAAGCAGTTATAATACTTTTGCTCAGAGTACTGAGATGGGTCATAAAGATTGTGTTCCCACCCTCCTGTGCCAGAATCCCACGCCATGACACAGCTCTCTGAAGGAACCCGACCATCCCATGCTGGCAGGAAATCTCCTGCCGTACCAGCAGCCATATTTGGATTCAGGGAACAAGCTGCTCTTTTATTTTTAACACCAGCCCAAATTAGCAGCTGTGGGAGCTGAGCTGGGGCTCCCTACCTGCAAGGCCAGCCAGGTTGCTCCTATCAGCCTGGAGTTCATCCATGAGCTTTTTCCCGTTTCACATCGTGAAGTGCCTGGAGCCTTTCTGTGCATGTGTTAAGCAGCTGAACCTTTTCCAGCTCCAGCTTGCTCAGTCTGGCCTCCACTTCCCATATTCTGGCTTCCTTCTCATCCTTTGCAACCTGCTTACACATGAAACAACAGTATGTGTACTGTACATAACTATATCAAATAACCACAAAGATGTGTAGACACCATTACTTTAAATCTCACTTTGGGGCAAGAAGTTAAAATAAAGTGAAACAGAGTAAAAGCAGGCAAAAAGGGGGCAACAGAATCGGATGTGATGGGTTTTACAGCATGTTACACTTTACCAGGTGTAGGATATGAAAATGATTTCTATCCTCTTGTAGTGGTTCATTCCTAATGCTCAACTCCCTCCATATATTGATCATATTGCTCCTCTCTGCCCACTAACTTAGCGCTGGTAGGATTCCAGATACGTTGCCTGACCTTCTTCAAAACCACAGTGTCAGCCCATTAACGCAGAGATTTAAAAACAGAAAACACATACTGCCTTAAAGAGACATAAATACAGCACTGTTTGCACACCTCGATCTCTTCTACTTTGAGTTTCCAGTCATTTATTTCTTGCCTAAGCTTGGATTTCTCAACTTTCATTGCTCCAGCAGCAAGACCGTGCTGGCCCATGATCTGGGTCATGTTATCAATTTACTTTTGGAAGATCTCAATGATCCTTTCCTTCTCCAACACCTCCAGTTTCAGTGTCTCACACTCCGACTGCACCTTGTGTAAGCAGCCCTCCTCCTTCTTTAGATGCTAGAGTTCCTGCATCCTGCTGCCAAGCTGGGAATGCAGCTCCTTGAGTTCCTGGCTGGTAACCCCAAGGGCTCTCTCCTTCTCCTGCAGACAGGCTGTCAGATCTGACACTGTTTTCCCAGCAACCTCCAAATCCATCTGTTTGGCTGCAAGATCATCCTCAATTTTACAGAGTGTTTTCTTGGTTGCCTCCAACTGGACACTCAAAGAGGAGGTTCTTCCAATGCTTTCATTTTTTTCCTTAATTGCAGCCACCTGAAGAATAACAATACCAGGATCAACCAAGAGATTTGTTTATTTCTACCTTCAGAATGTCCTATAGTTCATCTTTACTCATAATGCAAAGCAGGTTATCTAATTACAGCTCATTTTTGAGTGGCTGAAGTCTGGAGGGAAAGGGAACGAATGTCAAGTAAGCGTTTGGGAATCATCTTTGTCAGAAGGAATTCTGACATGGCACTGGGTTATAAACACAAAGTTCATCATAGTTTCATTAAATACCACATGAACTAAAGCACTATAGAGGCCTTTAATTTGCTAACCACTCTTGCAGACATGCTCACTACCCAAAATATCACTTTCAACAGCTTTTTTTGTATGTCTGGCAGCACCAAACTTACTGGAAGTTTCCAGAATGTCCTTTTGGAGGTTTATAGCCAAAATCACTAACCTGGCACTCCATTTGTCTGCGACACTCTATCTTCATTTCCTTCCCTGCCTCTTCCATGTTCTGCAGCTGCTGGTTTTTGTTGTCCAGCTGTCTCCTGAGCTGGCCCATGGCAATGCTGTTGTCTGTGTTCTGATCACAAAATCGCTTGTTCTGCTCTTTTTCCAAGCTTAGTTCTACCTCTTTCTTATGAAGCTTAATCTATGAGAAATCAGTCATCTCCCTCCTAAACGCATACAGGATTCTTTTGTTCTCTTAATGTTAGCAGCATTCAATGGCCCAATTACACACTGGAATAGGACCTGCTGCAGGGGTTTCCACTTGGCAGGAGGAGGAAAGTTGGCTAAATCATCTGACATCTCCTCCACTTTTCCTTCCAAATTTTTATATTTCAACTGCATATATTGCTGCTTTAATTATTTTGAAGCATGAACACCTCAATGCTGAAGTCTTTCATGTCATTTGTATCTATCCCCAAATCAGTATAAGCTACGCAAGGAAAGAAAATGATACCGTGTCAACACCAAAAGCAAATCAGCAAAGCAGTAACTGTGAGGTTCAAGTAAAGGTTGCTCAGCATCTTTAATGTGATTTGCATAGAATTCTGTGATTTTTGAATTTAGGACGAAGTTATTCTTAATTCTGGATGTCCTGCACTGCTAATGGAAAAGGCCTCTGGGCCTTTCATAGCTAATTCAAATTTCTAGTTAAAAATAATCCTCCAATTTAATTATAAGGGGAAACAAGCAGAGTGCAAACATGAACACGAGCAGTAAGGTCAGGCTTTTAGAAAGCAAGATTTTTCTCAGTACTATCACTTGTTTTTACCAACAATTGATGAATCTGGTACCTCAGATTTCCAGATTCTTGGCCACATTGATCCTGTTCTGTGTGAGCTTCTGCTGGCTCAGAACGAGCTAGGTACAACTGCTTCTCGAGGTCTTTGACCTGGAAAAAGACAAATATTCATTAAGAATTATCTTAATGTATTCTATTTGAAGCAGTACATTGGATTTATTCTGGGTTTCTGGTAGGTTCTACTTGAAACAAGTCTTTTTTTTTGGCTCAGCAGAGTTATTCCCTGGGTGTAATCAGAATTGTCTTGTCTTCTTTTAGTGATTAGGCTCAATTTCATTTCAGGGTTAATCATGATTCTGGAGAGTAATTTGGCTTCCACCCGGATCCACAGCTCCTCAGAAATTCCTTACCTATATCATAAACCATTAAAAGAGTGGGAAAAGAAGCACTTGAGAAAAAAAAGGCCTCTCTTTCCACAGAGGTATATTCCTTCACTATGAACACATTCAGATTTTGTGTCCAATAAGTTTTGCAAAGATATTTTGTGTTAAGGAAAGAGAACTTCTTAAAAATAACACAGAGTTAAGGATAATGTAATTTATCTCATTGTCCACATGGGTTTTCTGAAGCAAGCTCTTGTCAAAAGTTTCCCCTGGTGTGTCTGCAGCATTTGAGATAGTGCCAATGAAACAGTATTTGGCTAACCCTACCAGACAAATCCATACACACCTTGTTCTCATACATCCTCTTCACTTCCCCTAATTTGGAATGGAGCTGAGAAACTGTGGATCCCAGGTGGCTGACTTGATGTGGGTGCACTGAATTTGGGGTTCTTGCCTGTTCTCTAAGGAAACTCTGAGGTGGAGATATTAGAAACCGTAAGAACCATGAAAGGAAAAGCAGCCCCAGCCTCCCAATTCTCAGAGTGGCTGGTTTGCCTCTCCTCTATTTTGCATGGGTTTATGGGTTTTTCTGTTTGTTTTTTTCCCTTTTTTTCTTCATTTCACAATTTATGCAAGGAGTGCTTGACATAAACAAAACCACTGAGAAGCCAAAAGCATAGGGCAGCGAGCAGAGAGTACAAGCAGCATAACCCTTCTCCCAAATTAAGGCTACTCCTAACATTTTGTACACTAGAGTCAAAAACCAGACTGAATGACCTCTCTCCATCAGGCTTTGGGTGCTATTTGCAAGCTGCAGGCACTGTCAGCTTTACCAGCCAGTGCTGCCACCTCCTGCTCATGCTGACTTCTCAGCTGCTCATTCCTCTTCCAGAAAGAGAATACCGGTCACTTAATTTTCATCTTGGCAAGCAGTAACATCTTTCAGTAGTCGGCAATGTAATAATTTTGATGTTCTGCTATTAAGTATCCAGTTGCCAATCCTGTTATTTTGAAGAGGTCAATGTATAACACCTGTGGATTGCAGGGCAAATTAGGACTTCTCAAACAAGGAAGGACAAAGCTCTAAGTGAAGTCAGGCAGGAAAAAAAGGCAATTTAATCACCAAAATTATTACTTTCAATCTTTTAACGGTGGAATTTTTTATGTCCCAACAAATTCTACACAAATTCTACAACTAAATTGCCAATCGCACTTAGAAAAGTAAGGTGTAGAGATTCTTCCAAAATAGTATTTTGGAGGCAGTAAATAAATCAGGGAATTGTCAGCATGGAAGGAAAAAGCAGCAAAAATCATGAGCAAATAAATATCTGGATGGAACACCTATCAAAACAAAAACATTGCTTGCTAGCCCCTACTCACTCCACCCCAAATACTCACATCAAGAAATTTTCTGTAGAACTTGTGAAAAAACATCTGTTTATGTTTTATGAATTAAAAAAAAAAAAAAAGGAGAACAGGTACCTAATTTGATGTTGCCGAAGCAGAAGTTCTTTTTGGGTTTGTAAAACTTTTTTCAGTGACTGAAGTTCTTCTTCCACCTGTTGTGAACAGATGACAGCGCAAACCCTTAAGGAAAAGGCAGTGTAAACAACAGCTTCCAAGCGTAATTGCCTTCCTTTTTCTTACACCTTGAGCTGTGGAAACATGCACAGCACAGGATAAATGCCAGCAATAAGCCCAATTTCCAGTTGGGATCAGTGCTGGAGCACCTGAACTTCAAAGTGGCATTTGCACCTCTTTATGCCATAACCCTTTCCTTAGGTCAGGTTAGGAGGGAACTCATGGGGTTTTCAAAAATATTTCCTAAAAACCAGAAAACAGAGCATTGGAAGGAAAATCAGCACTTCCTTCACGTACCAGGACAACCTTTTCTTTGAGGCATGACACCTCTGAGTCTAAATCTCTCAGGACATCAACAGTTGCTGTGCTCAGGCTGTGGAGGAGCAGGCTGGTAATATTCTCATCCCCACAGAGTTGCCTGCCTCTGCTGTCTTTGTAGTCCATCAGGACGCCATGTAATTGCAGAAGTACTTCCTTGTGGCTGCGGACCATCTTTTTCAGATGCTCAGTTTGGCTCTCAGCCTCCCTCAGCATCTCCTCCTGCAGCTGGTTGGCCCCTTCCAGCTGTAATTTTTCATCCTCTTGGCTCTCCAATTCCTTTTGTCTGAATTTGGGGGGAAAAAAAATTAGAAAGCAGGATTTACATAGATTTTTATCCTAATAGATATAACAATTCTGTTGATTAACTGCTGGTTTTTACAAGTAAATAATAAGTTGATTTCTAAACCAAGATGCTACGGTCTTATTCCTGAAGGGAAGTTTCTCCCTGTGTGCTTCTCAGAGCCCAGTCACTCTCCATAATAAAAATCTGCCTTAGCCTTCATACCTGGTATCCAGAAGGGTATCCCTTTCCAACTGCACTTCCATCAGTTTGCTCTGCAAGACTTCAATGGATTTCCTGTTGCACAGCGGTCTAAAGGAGAAAAAAACCCCAATCAATACTGAATACAGAACCAAAAAAAAAGAGGCTGCTCAAACAAGACCCTTCTAAATTACATAACAGTCTGCAATGTTTACAGGAAATTACTCCCAAAATTTGTTCTGAAATCTCTTTAATGCTTACCCACACTGGGCGTATGGCCCCTTGGTAAAGATTCCTTGTGATACAAAGAATCCATCACTGATTCCGCCGGGACTCTGGTGGTTTCTTCATGGATTCTGGCATCTCTCTCATCTTTCCAGCGCCTCCCTGCAGAACAGCACACGAAGACATCCCTGCATTTGTATTAGCACATCCTGAAAAACCTAGATTATAGATTCTCATTCTATAACATTACTGATAAAAACAGATTAGAGGATGCAAATGCAAAACCACCACTTTTCCCTGACCATTTTCCTATGCCTCTACCACTGCACACTGGTGTAATAAGGACAGTGGTGAGGAGACACTTCAGTCCAATTCATCAGAGCCTGAACGAATCAGTAAATGAAAGCTTTAGAGTAAAACACCATCCCTGTTCTCAGCTGGCCATCAATTTTCAAACCCATTAATGGCCCTTCTTTAAGAGAAACTTTCAAATATTAGACATACAACTGCACAAAAAAATCAGTAAGACCAAGCACTATCTTCAGGGGGAGGGGGGGTGGAAATCACCCTAAGCAGTAAAATCTGAATTTTCACAAGTATCACTTGTTTTTCCCCTTTTTCAAGCCTTCTGCTTTGTTTTGTCAGGACGAACTCAGAAGCAGGTTTATGCAATGCCACCTTCCTAGGGTGTTTCCAGATAGAGACTTTTTTTACAGGAAACCCTGAAGATGAGATTTCCATAAATATCTGCCTTGATTTTATCTCCAAATGCTGCCTATCTCGATCTGCTTGACTAAAGCCAAACGGGACCTTTTCCCCCTTCACAAAAGTGCTGTCGGAGGTACGGCCGAAGAAAAGAAAAACTTAATTCCGAGGGGCACCCGAGGCGGTAAAAGTCGTAGACTTGGATGGCTTGATTTTTGGGGGAGCGTGATGGTTATTAACAGCCCCCGGAGGACAAGTCTGTGAACCTTTTACCTCGGAGAAAAAGGAGAAAAGCATTAAAAAAAAAAATTTAAAAAAAAAAAGTAGGAGGAGAGGAGGGAAAACAGGGGGGATGATGCAACAGATGAGAAAGAGATAAGAAAGAGACGCGAAAAAGACAAGAAAGAAAAAAGAAAAGAAGTAGAAAAAAGAAGAAGAAGAAAAAAATCTATTACTCGGTGACAGCTTTGAGACGAATGTATTAAGAGGCTGCCAGGACCCCTCGCCTGCGCCCCCCCCGCCTTCCCGCCACGGGCGCACCCCTCAGTCCTCCATGACACCCCACAGCTCCGCTCCCGCGGGGTCGCACCTCCGCAGGGCGCTGCTGCCGACAGCTCTCGCGGAGAGGAGAACCGCCTCGCCGCTCCTCCCGCCTTCTCCACATCCCCCCCGGTTAGAGGCCATCCCGGGCTGGCCACCCGCTCCTCCGGGAGCCGCCCGCTTCATCCCAGCGTGGCACGGGGAAGCGGTGGCGCCGAGCCCCTCAGCCCCCAAAATGGCCGCCCCCCCCCGCCCCTCATGCGGTGGGCACCATGTTGCGGTTTGGGATTCCACGTGTGTTAACGATGCCGTTTGGGACGGGAGATAAAGATCCCCTCACGCCGAGGCAGGGAAGTGCCTGGGTCATCTTCCTCGCGATACCTGGCCGGCAAGGTGGCACATTTTGGGGCGCGGGGGGGGGGACCGTGAGCTAACTGAAGGCAGATATTGGGGTGAGGAGGCTTCCTACCGACAGAGAACAGGTCAGAGGGCAAAAGCAAAACCTTAAAAAGCATCTTCTCCAAAATCTAGTTCAGAAATAAAAACTGAAATATTTTTATTTTTACATTAGTCTCTTCAGAGATCACATATTTTTGGGTTCCCAAAACTGACCGCCTGGTTGGTATTTTCAGGGTGAGGGAGCAGGTGCAGAACCAAAAGGCAATGGCTTCACTTCAGCAAAGGAAATTACGTGTCTGACTGTCCCATTTTTATTTCAGGAATGAACACACAGGAGGCTGTCCCTCTTTTCAGTTTATTGTAAAGAACAGCCAACACCTTCTCCCAGACACAAGTTTTCCGGAGCAGGTGTGTGAACCGGGCCTACAACGCAATCCTCAGGGAGATGGAGAGCTTATGTCTGAGCAAACTCAGGAGACACAGGTATGTTTATGTATTTAAATACCTCACTAGAAGAAAAATACGTAACTGTTCCTCCAGGATAACACACTATTTTAATTTACAAGAGAGGGAACCAATTCACCCGGTGCTAAAACACACACCAATGGAGAAGAGGGGTTTTATGTGGCCTACTTCAGACTGAGCGAAGAAAAGTAAGAATTAACCAGCTGAAAACAGACCTCAGGTCCCCATTCTTGCTGCACTGCTATCCCGAGTGGAAAACAGCTCGAGGAACGGGCTTTTTTAAATCACCACCCTCCTATCCAGAGTGGAAAGAGGCAAATGAGTTTATAGGTAAATTCGCTTTACAATATCCAACAGTCTCAGGTGTAAACAAAGCATGAAAACTCACCTGGGAGGGAGCCGGCCCCTACCTCTGGCAGGCAGTGCTGGGGGCTTGTTTCTCCTGTATTTGGGATAGCGCACTGAAGTTTAGCTCCTGCCTGTATGGCTGGCAAAGGGAGGGGCACACTGATCACTGGTACTCGCTCCTACTTTGCCGTGCTGCGACCTGGGAATCCAACTTCCTACGCCCCGCTGGGTGCCACCTGCTCCTTACCCCTACCCCTCTGCCCGACTACGTAGCCTTGGGAACAGACTCCTCCCTCAGGAGCCGATCATGTGCATGAGGGAGAGCCAATAAACGCCGCCTCCAGGGTTTGATTTATCTCCGAAGTGTCATTCGAAGCCTGGCTTCAGCGGGAAACTGGATGCCTTTTCCCCATCAGGGCACTGGCAAGGTGCTTTCTGCAGAACACCACCTGTCCTGGCTGCAGGTGAATTTTTTTTGTCCCCCATATTTCCTGGGAGTCCTGGTCTGGAGCATCCCAGTCTCTTTGCTACTTCCCTCTGAAACATCAGTTACAACCTGAGGACTGGGTAACTCTTTTAGGATCAAATTCCTGAATAACTTTCCTCCTGTTTAGGAGTACTTCTGAGAAGAAAAAATCTGAAATCACCACAGGTTTGCCAGCAAGATGCAAATATAGACGTCTTGTGTTTAAAATAATCCATTCTCCCCAGAGAGAGGACTATGAGGTGTGCAGAGGGCATAGAGCTTCAGAGGGAGGGATTGGAGTAATTTATGCCAGCAGAGACTCTACTGAAATACCTGGCCCAAACCCAGCAGCCATTTCAGAATTGGTTAAAGGCATTAATAATGGCTTGAACTGTTTAGTAATCATCCTGTTTGGGGTGGGAACATTGTAGGGTCGTGGTGGTATACTGTGATGTCTCTTGTTTTGATTCCTGGTTCCTGATTCAAACCCTGTTTTCAGCAGGGTGATGGCATCAGATGCAGAGAGGAAACCAGCTGTGAGTTCTGATGCCCTAAATTCACCTCCTTCAGTTGTGACGGTGCCTGTGTTCCTCTTAGAGACATGGATCTATTCCTCACCTTGGCTTGTTGCTTTGCAGTTTGCTCTGAGGAACTGAGGGACCCAGAGCTGTTTTGTGCTGGAGGCAGTATTACGTGGACAGACTCTCTTACGTTCTCCAAAAAAAATCTTTCCTTTTCAGACTTCAAAGGCAAGTGCCTTTTCCAACACAGAAATATATGTGGATTCACTGATTTTGCAGCTTTCCTCTGTTTCTTAGCTTTGTTCTTTCACTCTCAGATCTCTCTCTTTCCTTTTCTCTGTCTGATTTTTCATATTTTTATCTGAGGCCTGTCCAGAAAAGCAAGCTTATTCTGTGGCCTGAATTTCTTCTTTTAGATGCCAGACTGACATTCTCCAGAGCTGAGAGAATGGATATCTTAGTCAGCTCAAGCTGATGGGAGGTAAGTGTAGGAAAGCCATATTTTCTACTAATTAATTTCTAATTTTTTAATATAATAAACCTTCAGGGGAATTGTTATCCCAAGAAGGAACGATTCACCTCTGAAGGGATCCTGAGCTGACCCAAGAGAGTTGTGCCTTCTGACACTTCTGTTCTGTCCTCCTGCAGATTTAGGTGAATGGCTTTAGGACTCCAGGGCAGAGACAGAAGCTGGGCCCATTGGTGCCTGAAGAATGTGTATTATTTAAAATTCCTGAGGCTCCTCAGGTTACACAGAGCCCTGATGAGAAGAAAAAGTGAAATTTGTCTGTAAGAAAACCAGTGAGCAAGGAAAAAGAGGCACTTCTTTCCCTTTTCAACCTTTTCATGCTGCCTGTATGACCATGAGCCAGTCACCCCTTGGCTGTGTTTGTGAAAGGTACGAGGACCCACATTATTTTATAAAACTCCTCTTTAAAGATAAATTGCGAATTTGTTTCCTCTGAACTTATCAGATACAGCGAAGCAGCAGGTAGATTTAAACTAAGCCTAATGTTTAATTCCCCTGACAAAAAGGCAGTGAGAGATGTATACATAATTTAGGAACTGAATTTCCTCTTTGATTTCTGGGTTTACTTTTAATCTGATTTAATGACTTGCCAGCTCAGGGACCCAGGAAACAACAGTAATACCACTCTGCATACTCAGGAAAGAATCTGTTCCACTTTTGAACGGGAAAAGCATAGCAAATGCCTATTAACTAATGAAATGTTTGCATTTAGATCGATTAACTTAATATATAACAATTTTCGATTTCAGCAGATGGGGGCAATGTTGCTTCACTGAACTTCATTCACAAAAGAAACACTATGCGAAGGTATTTAGGAAAAGTCAGAGCAACTGCCAGCCAGGCGGCAGTGCCTTTATTGATGATAAATGCACTCTGTGCATTGTGAACTCTGAAGAGCAAAATCGGTGGTAATTTCTCTTGCTTTAGCAGTGTGGTGCTTGAAGAGGGAAAGGGTTCTGACATGAGTATTCCAAATTTATTTTCCCTTCCACTGCAACAGTGCAAAATTTCAATTCAAATACATTATTCTGCGTGGAAATCACTTTTCTTAGCCTGGGTCTGTTCTGTTGCCTCTTAACAGAAAGTACCTCAGCTCTGTCTTTGGAGGAATTCCTCGTAAAACAATTCCTTTCACGTGGCAAACAGTGCTAAGGTACTCAAGCTATTTGAGCTTCTTGGCAGAGGCAAGATTTAAAAAAAAAAAAAAAAAAAGTTTGTATTTAATACTTTGAATTGTTTGGTAGGTGAATGACTATTTTGCTTTAATTGTATTCAGCACTGAAATATGTTTCTTGGTAGGGGAGAAAATTATATGCTTGCCATGGTGATAAATTTGATGGAATTCTTGGCAAAATGATGTTGGGTTCAACAGCTGAACTTAATCACAATGCTGGAGTAGAAGAAACACTGTACCTCAGAAATATTTTGATAACTGTTAATCATCAGACACAGGACTGACCGTGTCAGCTCTTAGTGGAAATCTGGTGTCTCCAGACAGGTGTTGTGACCAATGTTTTGTATGGGAAATGGATGTAACCCAAAGTACCTTGGCTTGTTAACAGGCTGGTGTGTTCTTCCACAGCCTTAACTAGTCCTGCTGGGTATGAATAGGAGGAGGAGGTACAGCCCCAGGAGAGCTCCCAGAGCCCTTGCCTGTCTCTGGAAGGGCTGTGGAGGGGATGGAAATGAATTGCTCTTTGTGGTGCCTTGGAATGAGAGTTTTTACAGTGAAACCTTAGGAGTGTAAGACCACAGAAATCTGATTTGAGTCAGGCTAAAGGGTGAGTTCTGGATAATAGCAATCCGTGAGCCTGACCAGGATGTGAGGCTAATGAAAACTCAGCTCCTGGGAGGGAAGCAGAGGGGACAAAGCTCAGTATAAGCAAGGATTGAGGATCATCTACCATGAAAAATAAAGCGAGGGGCCTCTTTCCTGCATTCCTCTTCGTGGCTGTTGGGAATGAGAGCCTGGGACATGTGGGGCAAATAGAAGGCTCTGGGAACCTTTAGCATCTTAAAGGGAATGGGAATGGGGTGGCATGAACAAATGCAAAGATTCCTGAGTCTTGAGTTCCAGCTTCGAAGCTTTTCTCCTCGCAGTTCATTCAGGTTTTGTTAACACAAGATCTCCACAGCCCGAAGGAGAAATAATGCATGTCCCAGGCACTGTAAGACCAAAAGTGCAGGTGCCTTAGAGGCAGAGGCACTACTGTGTGTTTCTTCAGCTATGCCAGCAGGAAACGGAGTGGGCTCTGGGCTCCTCTCTCTATTGTCCTGTTCCAGATCCAATTAAAGTCAGGAAAGGTTTTGAACACCTTCAGTGATATATGTTACACAATGAGCCAAATCCCTAAGCCTATGCGCATACGTGCAAGAACATATATGCACACACGTGGATACGTTCTACAGGAGTCAACTGCCTACATTAGTAAAAGTATCCCAAGTTCTTTGTGTTATTTCTTATTCCATCTATTGGGAAAGCATTGACTTTTCTGGCAATGTAAATCAGGAAAAGAAATATGTCCATGGAAGCTGCTGGGCTCCATGTGAAGGAAAAGCGCTTTATGAGAGCAGAATTATTAGCAGTGCTCCACTGAGCTGATTTGGAACAGGTCCATTGTGTTTTCAGCAACTGGCAGTTTGGATTGTTACAATTCCTTGGCAAATACAATAGAAAGATGGTGGTTTCCGGGGGCACAATAAAAGGGTGAGCCCCAGCTTTGCACACTGCATTTTATAATTGCATGCTTGGTGTGCACAATTGGGCAGCGCTGCCTTACTTGCCTTAATCCATCTCTCTCTCTCTCTTTCTCTCTCTCCCCCTCACTTCCTCACCCTCCCTCAGAGCAGCAGTAGCTGCTGCAGCCCTGGCAGCTCATCGGGGAGAGCACCGAAAATGAAGAGAGTTCAGTTTTCATCTTAACGTTTTTTTCCAAAGGATTCATTCCACCTGCTTCTGTAGTTTTCCCGGTAGCCCTTTTCCCCCCTTTTTAATCCAATAAGTATGGAGTTATTTCACATTTTAAACCCCTCTAAAGAGTTTTAGGAATGGACTGTCTCTCTCCTCCTCCCCCAGCCTGTTTTTTCTTTTTTTTTTTTTCTTTTCGACAAGTCAGAAAATTGTGAAGTAAGCGAACAGAGTAACTGAGAGCTGGAGAGGAAGAAGACGCTTCCATTCTTTTAGTGCAGTGGGCTGAGGCAAAAAGGCCATTGTAATGGTAAATCGCAGGCAGAAAGGAAGAAAAGACTGATAATCAATCACAAATGAAGCATTCGTTTGGATTTTGGCAATTTGCTGCCCAGGGGCTTTTATATCTATAAACTTCTTTTTTGGTCTTTTTTTTTTCTTTCTTTCTTTCTTTTTTTGCCCACATCTTTAAAAGCACAAATTTGATGTACTGAAGACAGGAAGAGAAATCTTTACAAGACTGTCATGCCCAGAGTACCTGGCAATGGGGAGAGCGCGGTGCTGAAGCGCCAGTAAAACGTCGCAATCCTGAGGGAGAAGCAGCGTGCTGCAATGTGGATGGGAATGTTTTTAGCCTCTCACCTTGGACTCCAGCTCTGAAGAAAAACTCTCCATCTCAGACTGCTCTTGTTTCACGCGTTCAGGGATGACTTGTGGTGGGGCTTCTGGGGAGTTTAATTTGCAACTCGGTCGTTCTGTGCTTGCCTGAGTGGGTTTTGCGTTTGCCTGAGTATGTGATGAGGACAGATGAGGATGTTAGACAATATTAACACCAGCATATCATCTTCAGAGTGCAGCATTACCCACAAAGGAAGATACATCTACCTGGAGGCGCTGCTGCACGGAGGCGCTCCATGGGGATTCACGCTGAAAGGAGGGCTGGAGCACGGCGAGCCATTAATCATCTCAAAGGTACCCTTCTGATTTTCCATGTGGGGAATTTTCCAGCTTAGGAGCAGTGCCCGGCTTACAGGGCAAGAGCTGTAAAAGTTAACACCGAAATGTTTTATTTGACGCTGTATTTGGCTTGGGTTTTACAAGTGTTGAGCACCTATTCAAGCCAGCAGGTTTGCTCAGGAGCTGCGTGTTTGAGAAACACAGGAGAGCTCTCAGCGTTGTTTAACTACCCAGGCGCAGGTTTTGTCCCACGAGAAGTATCTTGGCTTGCAGAAATTGCCTGAATTTATTTCATTGCTGTGAATGGGAGGGAGTAGGGGACTCTTACGAGGTGATCTTGTGTCATGAAGTCACGGTCAGTAATCCATCCCCACCACTCCTGAAGGGAGAAGAAAGTGAGTGTTTTACATCACGTGTTGGCTAATTAAAAGTGTACCTGTGAAACAGTATTGCAAATACTTGGACCTATCAGGTAAGTGTATGTATTGTGCTCTATTAGTGGTTTGCTCACCCCACATACTCTGTACTTACTAAATATCTAGTAAGTATGATAAACGTCCAAGATTTATTATTTATTATTTAGTGATTGAGTATTGCCAAGAGGCAACTGGTAGCATAGCTCACAAGGGTATTTTGAGGGGGAAAAAAAATGGGAGAAGGAATTCCTCATTCTTATCAGAACTGGTCTGATACCAGGTACCTCAAGAAGCAGATGCTGAAGACAACAGATTTTCAAAAGCCCCAAACTGAATCCAGGAATATCTAAAATCTGTTTGACCTATGGCCCTTAAACTGTTCTGAAAACAGGATTTAGGTAACTCTGAAATTTTGCCTCCAGTGGGTCATAACCATATTCGTCTTGTGTCATCTGTGTGGTGCTTTCTAGTTTCAAATCCAATAGCAACTCCCTGTGCAAACACATTCCCATGAATAACTGTCAGTCACTGAAATAAATTAGTTGTGATTAGCGTATTTACATGTCGAAAGTAAAAACAGTGGACTTCCATAAAACTCCTTTCACCATATGGGGATTTTAGAAATTTCACATAAAATCTTTCTTGCAGGGCCTTCTTGGAGGGAGTTTGGCATAGCCACAGGAAAAATGGCGTTATAATTTTCATTTTATAAATGTGAGGGACTAAAACAGGCTGTTCCCTGTTACTGGTAGTGTCCTGCAGTTGTGAGGAAAGAGTTTCTTTTTGTTTAGACATTCCTCTGTGATGTAAAAAGCACCACCATCCCCCTCCCCTTTTTTTTTTTTTTTAATTGGGGGCAGGGAGTCAGAGAGGACGAGAGATTGCTCTGGCTGCTGAACATTAATTAATCTATGGGATTTGGTTTCCACAACAACCAGGCCCCTTAGTGTCAAACATGCCTGGAGTGTGCATAGTGCCACTGGGACCTGTATGACTTGTGCCTGCCTTCCCTGAAACAACACTATACAAATGGTCTGGGGTTTTTTTGGTTGCATTTTCCTTTTTTTTTCCTTGTAGTCCCTGCTTGGTTTGTGCTATCAGTGTCAGCATTTCAGTGTTTCATTCATGCATGGGTGATGCAGAGCTGGAGAATGGCTGCATGTGAAAGCTGTGCTCTCTGGAATTCAGGCAGCTCCAGTTTCCTGGTTTCCAGTTTCAGCTGAGAAATTCCTCTTGTGCTTGCATTCACTATGTGCTCTTCAGAATTAATTGCATATTAGTCATTTAGCTAATTCAATATTCTTCACCTGATTGTACTGGGAAGTAATGAGAAACTCTGGGGAAAAGATAAACTTTGTTATGTTACCAGTTAAATTCTGTACAAGACTGCTTAGAGAACCATACAACGTTTTGGGTTGAAAGGAACCACTAAAGATGACACTGCTCACACACTGGGGATGATCCAGTAACAGTTCTATATAACGTTACATATAAATACCAGAAAATTTGGATGTCAGTTTTTAACGTCTTGTTATTCGCACTTAAGAAGCTTTATTTCTGTTTCAGCTCCTCATTCTGTTTGCAAATACATTTTGTTTATGTCCACTTAACCCTCTGTTTGCATTGACAGAGTGGTGTTAAATGGCCTCAGTGTAAACAAAATTGCACATTTCAGCAAATACCTAACCTGGTGCCCATGAAAGCTTGCAACATGACTTAAAACAAAGGAACACTGATGTATTGTTATCGAATAGCAGACAGATAACAGATCTCTTTGAATATAATAGTTCTTTCTAGCCATCTGGAACTGCTGCTCATTTGGGCCCCACAAGTATTGTGTCTCATCTTCAGACCAAAGGCTGAGATAGAAGTTCAAAACGAAGAGGAGTGAATTTACATTTACATGCCAAAAACTGGTTCTCACAGCCCTGTGCAGCTTTTTGGAAAGACACATTTTTCCATCAATAACATGCCAAGAATTTACCCAAAAGCAAGAGAAGCCACATTTGGGAGTGTGAGTGTAGAAATCTGACCTGTACTCTCAGCTGGTAGAAAGTGCTGGTTTAGAGTCCAGCTACCAGAGCTGTAGTGTAATTTCTTTTTTTAGCACTGCCTTCAAAATAAGAGCAAGTTATTTACTGCCTTTCAGTCCAATTCCCTTTGCTGTACAGATGTATTGCTGTGCCCTGTGCAACAGGACAGGCTGATTTTGGGGCGTGTGGTGTGACTGAGGGAACAGAGGGGCAAACTGGTCAAACTGTGCTGGCTCAGCCATGGTGCTCAGCACATCATGCAGTTCAGCCTAACTCAACTTGTCAGAAATGTTGGTTGTGCAGCTGACGTGAATTCCAGTCGTTAAAACACATGATGTTTTTATGCTCATGCTCTTCTTTTTTCCTGTGGAAAGACAAACCTATACTGAAACAGTTCCATGGCAGGTAAGTCCTCAGCGCAGGTCTCTTCATAATTTATTTGGCTGGAGGTGAGCGCAGACCATAAATTTATAACATCCAACCCATAGTTTCCCTTCTCCATATGGGAAGGTGCTTTGACATTCCCTCTTGTCAACATTTTTCTATCTTGTTTCTGGACTGACGGTAACAACTCATCACATGAAGCTGTAGAATTATACTATGTTATGGTTCTGGCTGTACAGGACATGTAAAAGAACGTACTGATTTTCAATGGAAAGAAATTTGGAAATGCTGACAATGTGTCAGCAAAATAGGAGCTCAGGGTGTTGACTGTCCTGGAGTGGGGCTGAGCCATCTTAGGAATATAATGGGAACATAAGGAAGTTTCCTTTCCTTCCAAAGTTTCCTTTGTCTTCTGGCACTGCCTTTGGGCCACAGTGCTTTAGGATCCTGTGTGGTGTTCCTAGTCTGCCACCTAAGCACAGGTTTGTCAGGGAGCCTCAGAAATAAGCTTGGTGGAATCTTCCTGACATTCGGTTCTGTTGTACCAGAAGGGAAGGAATGGAAGAAATTTGCTCACAGTGGAAATCTCATTAAACAAGCAGTTTCTTCACCTGGAACTAGAACTTCCATGAGAAATGCAAAAGTGATTGCAGGTGATACCGAGTGTTTAATTAGAATCCAATTTTCTGGGGCCTCAAAAAGATGATAATACCCAGAAGCAAGCCCAGATTCCTGTTTCCAAATTACTTTTTTGGCTCACCCTGAGCTGTAAGATCAGTATTGCAAAACTGAAAGCCCTGACTGTTCTAGGCAGTAAAGACAAACAGGTAACAGAAGTGTTCATTCCCTCTCAATTTTCTCTAAGATTTTTTAACTTCAGGCAATTCATGCTAATCAATCTCAACCATTTTGGAGCCAGGTGAGGCATTTCTACAATCTGTTTCTGCTTGCTACACACCAACCTTTAGAATAGTTCTAGCTGTTGTAGAAGCCTCTGAAATACCCTTTTATTTTGAGCTCCATGTTGACAATGCTAACAAAGGAGCTGTTTCTCTTGCCTAAGAATTAAAAAGCATCCAAAGTGTTCTCTCTCTGGGACAGTGGCTGTGTGGGAACACTTTTCACATGCTGTGCTGGAGTTCATGGGTTCCCTTCACTCAAAAGGGCAGGGCATTTACAGGGACCTCGTGCCAAACTCTGAAGTTCACCTCTCACCAGGGATGTAGGAAGCAATAAAAGTTTATTAATAATGGGAACAGTCTGGGACAGAGCCTGAGAAATAATCCGGAATTCTCGTAAGGTGTTTAAACCTCGTTGGGAGCCTGATCTGACCTCTGCTGCAGTGAACAGCAGATGGTGCTTGCAGGAACTGGATCCTTCCACAAACCTCCCATGCCTGTGCTACTTCTCTGATATTTTTGGTTATGATGGCTTGTTCACCTCACTTGGGGGAGCTCACAGAGCATTCACTGACACATAATGAGAATTGTTCCACCATTCTTGACAATACAAAACCCAAAAGACCCTTCTGCACCCAGGTGGTCTGTAAATACTTGTCCCTGTCCCTGACCAAAACACTGGGAATCAGTTTTCTCCCAGTACCAGGAGCCCATTGATTTCCCCACTGGAATGCCCTGAGTCACCATAAACAAAATTAAATTATTTTAAGCACTGACAGGCAAAGTTACTTTGCATCTGTTCCCCGTATCCCTTAGTGTGACAAATGGCAGTTTAGGAACTGTTACCCTTTTTGTAGGGCTGCAGGCACAAAAACCGTGGCCAGTGCTCATGTCAGAGAGGCTTCTCTGAAGCTGGCAGAGTCACGAGAGACTTACTGGCCCGGACATGAGGACATGAAACTGAGACAGAAATTGGTGACCATGAAAGTGGTGACTTCTCCTGGTATTATTTTTTAATTATTATTTTTTCTTTGAACATTTCCACCCTTGTTCCTGTCTGTATGGACCTTATTTTTCTCCACACTGCTGAAGAATAGCTTGGGGCCTCTGGGTTGTTAATGTTTAAAAGAACCACCCTTTTTCACTCTTTATCTTCCCATATCCTTAGAATGGGCTGATGAAGGTTTTCATTTCAAAGCCATTGTTATGCTCATGCCTTCTTGCAGAGGAATCTCTGCCCTGGTATTGCATTTAGGGCCAGAGATGTGAATGATGTAGTCTTAGAAATGTTGGGGTTTTTGTGGAAGAACAGAATAATAGTCTATAAGAATAGCCTGAGTGCTGATCTCTTACTATTTAACTCCATCAGCTTAGGGGCAGATGCCTGATCCCAGACAACATGGGAATCTGGATGCTGCAGACAGGGAACTGACACTGTAATTGCTTCAGAAAGAAGAGGCGGTTCCTCACCACTCTTCCTGGTTTCTCAGGACTCAGCTTAGGGCCTCTCCAAAGACTGCTGATGCCAGCACAAGGGACGGGATTGCCTACCTTCTCTTAAAGCCAGGGAGTTGCTGGATGAAAAGGCTTCTATTGTCAGCCCCTCCATTAGGCTGCTGAGCGTTCCCCGGCACAAAAAGACTTCTGTTCCCTTCCACAGCACTGAATTAGCAACTGCGGACAAACTGCCTGCCTGACGTGAGCAGGGCCGTGGTGGGCACTGCTGCTTCCCCAGCAGGGTCAGGGGCAGCTCTCAGACAGCTGAAGGGGCAGTGCCGGCTGGGCTGGGCTGCATCACGATGAGCCCGGCTACAGGAATACCTTGCTTGTCCTTATTAAGGAAGATCAGCAGGGCTGAACCCCAAGGTGCACAGGCAACTCTTTGACGCCACTTCTAAGGAAGTGCAGGTGGGAGGAAAGGATTTAAAAAAGCATCCCTCTGTGCTGAGAAGGGTGAAGGCAGGTGTCAGTCTCGAGCTGACTCATCATGCAAGGGTTTCCTCTTTCCAGAGATCAACCCAAGCTGCAAAGTCTGGTTGTAAATCCATATGAAAGATCAGGTCTCCACCACTGCATGGCAGCCACAGGAGCTGCAGTGTTATGTCCTTCAAAGTCACAAAAAGGTGTAAGAGAAGAAATATCCAGACAAAGAGGAATCCTGTGTAATTAAACACAACATTATATAATCCTTAGGGTCAGGGAATAGAGCCTTCATAAATCCTGCTCTGGCTTTAGCTTACATGAAAGATTAGACAGAAAAATGCCACGTACCCCTGTTTGCTTGGCTGTAGCAGGTATAACCAGAGTTAAGGTTTACACTCATCCTAAAATGAGACCCAGGGAATGCACTCTTTAAATCAGTGTTCATGCAGAATAGATGATTTCTTGTGAAAGTTCACCTTTCCCGTGTTTCTTGGGAGCTCAAGGAACATGAAGAAAACTCATTGATAATAGAGCTGGAGCTGAGCTGATCTCATCTCAAACCTTCAGGTTCTTGTGATGAAGCTCAAAACTGTGGAGCATGAATACACTATGGATCTATTGTGAAGGAAATATTTGACCAGTGACAGGACTTCCTGTGTCAGGGGAGGGTTAGGTTGGACACTAGGAAAAGGCTCTTCCCCCAGAGGGTGGTCAGGCACTGAACAGGCTCCGCTGGGCAGTGGTCATGGCCCCAAATCTGCCAGAATTCAAAGAGTGTTTGGACAACACTCTCAGGAACATGGTGGGATTGTCTGTATGTCCTGTGCAGGGCCAGGAGTCGGACTTGATGATCCCTGTGGGTCCTCTCCAGCTCAGAATATTCTGTTAACTGCTCAGACTTGGGAGGCATCTTTGAGGGTGAAAAGGAGAGGAACTGTAATTTGCTTTCCAACAAACATTAGTAGTCAAAGAAACCATGTCCAGAGAGCTCTGAAAATAGACAGCTAAAGTACAAAATCTCTGTCACTCATTTGTGGGCTTCCAAAGCCTTCAGTGGATCCCCATCCGGTGGCAGCAGAGAGCATCCAAGGACAGTGTCAGGAAGCCCTGAAAGATGTTGGCATCCATCAGTCACACACACCACCTGAGGGGTGGAGAAAACCTCTTCCCAAGTGTTGAGTGTTGCTTGTCTTAAGTAAGACAAGGTTTGTGTCAGCACATGCTCAGGGCTGAACTGGAAATAGACTTCTGGTCTTCCTCTTTTCAGACAGACACTGCCTAAATCTTAAAAAAAACCCCAACGAATTATTGATTCCAGGTTTCTTGGTCAACTGAAATTAGGAAAAGGGCAACAGGAACAGAACAAGAGCAGCTTATCCAGGACACAGCTTGTTAACATCCTATCTGGTATTCAAGCATAATATTAATTTTTCACACTTGCATTAAAAAATCCCACCAAAAAAAAAAATCAAACCCTAGTGAAGAATGATTCCTGCTGATAAGAAAATCACTGTGCTTAAATTCATTAATAGAATAGGCTGTGGGATACATTTCAAAGCATGGGGTGAGAAATAAGCTCCCAAATCCCATTAAGAAATAACAGGATTTATGTGCATTCCTCCCATATATTAACTTTCCCCTCTGGAAACGTCTTGTGCTGAGCTGGTGCCATTTTTCAGGCAGGTGCAGTGTTTTGCAGTTCCCACAGACCTCTCCAGATAATCTGCCAGCCTGAAAGCCATTCCCTATTCTCCCTCAAGAATGGGGATTTTCCGATGCAGGGCTGAATGAGGGGTTTGGCTGACAAGTGCTCCAGCCTGGTGTTGTACTGGCCTTCAGTCACACATTCTGCAGTGATGCTGTAAGCACCCATGTCCTGCCCATATCCGCCTTTCTAGTGATTTCAGCCCCAGCCAGCAGAGATCCAAGAGATACCGGCTTTAACAGCCCCCAGTCAGGAGCAGGTCCTTATCTGAACACGGCTTGGCATGCAAAGGTACAATTTGTGAGCTGAAGTTTTCTGGGAATTGCTTTGTAGCATCAGCAGGGTCAGAAAATTTCCCAACATCCGTGGAGAACTACTGACTTCCTGAGGAAGTGTCCACTGTAGCCATAGGGAAGTATTTTCCTGGTTTTCTGTCAGCTTGTATTTATTTTCTCTATCATGGCAGTGCCAGCAGGACACAGTTAAAACCTACAATCCTTTTATGCTGTTTATGAGTGTAATAAAAAAATATGCTCCCAGGTGGTTGGAATTTATAGTTGTGATTCAGTCACATGAGATGTGAGTATAAAACCCCAAATGTGGGAATGGGTGAAGAGTGAGCAAGAATGAGTCTGCAACTGCACCAGGGAATTTACTACCTCATACAACAATGATGTTGTTTGGGGTTTATGCATTTTTTCATGTTGGCTTTTAAGCTGTTTGCAATGGCACATAATCGCTGGAATAATCATGTCCTTGAAAACTTGCAGTAGTGCTGGGTCCATTATTTCTAATTTTATATTTTTCTGTAAAAATAAGTCTTCTTTAAATGAATGCTTCATTTACAAAAGTGAATTGGTCCCCAATGTCAGACCTCATGTTTTCATACATGATTGATGATCAGCCTTGCCGGCGGACTGAGAGAGACCCACATTTCTCAAATGCAGTCTCATAGAAACTGGGAAATGAGCTGATGGAATTCAGACCGAAGATCTGGCTGTTTTCCAGAAGCAAATACATGGCAAGCCACATTTCCAGTTTCAAGAGAGAGGCTTGACATAGAGAAAGAAATGTGAAACATTTGGACAGAGAGGGGTGGGGTCGGGGTGGGGGGGAGTCTTCATTTAGTCAGTGGTCCCACACTTCCCTCCCTCCTGCTCTGCTCCATTTCGTGTTGGCTTAAAAGCAGTTGCCAGTGTTTGTTGAATAGTGTCAGCACAGAAGGGATGCAGCCACTGACCTGACTATAAGGCAACAGCAAAAGGTTAGTAGAATTAGTCTTGTACTGCAGACTTGTATTAATAGTTGTATTGTGGGGTTGTTGGCACAAACTCTGCAATTAAATAAGTTGTTGGCACTCTTCCCTAGGTTAAATTACTACGGCTGCTCCCCCTGCTTGCAAGTCAATGAATACAACACTTTTGGGGAGGCAAGTTCAAACATTTTTGTTCTTTGGAGATTCTGCACATTTCTGATCTCAAGCTAAGAGGTTTCTGCTGGCTTTCCAAGCAGACCTCTGTTGTTGTTCTGTCTCTTCAAACAGCCCATGCAAACTACTGGAATAACCAAGTGGGTGAGAGAGAAAGACACCACAAAAGACTGATGGATAAACAAATGCCCTTAGAAAGGGTCCTTGCTTTCTCTCCTGCCCAGACCCATGGATGTTTCTTAGCACTGGGCTATTGTTGGAGAGGATTAGTTTTCCATCACAGCTTCATCAGGGGCAACTTACCCTTTTTGTCGGCCCAAAAACACAGACACAAACACAGGAGGGAGGGACTCCCTGCCTACCCTGGCCCAAAAGTGCAAAGCAGCCCCTTTTTCCAGCTGGAGGCCTCTCCCCACTCTTGCTTTAGTCAGTGGCAGTTGGGTTTGGCCCAGGGGCCCATACAGCCCTCTGTGCCATTCTGCCAGTGCCACACTCAGCAACACACCTTCCCAGTTGGAAAACTTGGGATTTCCAATTGGTTAGCAGTTCCTTCTACTCTGGGAAAAGGAGTACTTGCACTTCTTCCTGAGTCCGTCTCTGATGTAACAACATCGGAGCTACCAGCAGCGCCTGTGTCTTCACTTGGAAAACCTCAGGCATGAGAACTGCAAGCGCTTCAGTCCCTGTTTCCCTGTGGCCAGTGCTGAAGGGCAGCAAGGCTGTGGAGAGACTGTGCTCTGTACCGTCTGGGCTGAGAAACCTGTACATAGAACATTTTCTAGGAGACTGGTGCTGTACAGAAAAATATCCAGGGAGAACCTTCCTCTGTGCTTCCTTGAAGGCTGGCTGTTACTTAGTCAGGCGTTGGATGTTAGTAACAAACTGCATTGAGCTTTCCCTGCCTACCAGGGACATGGGCTTTTTATGGCTTATATCAATGTTTGATGGAGATTGATGGAGAGCGAGCCATAGGCACACCAGTGGAAGCTGGAGAAAGGAGTGAGCAGAAACAAAAGTAAGTGCGCTTGAGTGACTGTGTCTCTGTAACTCCTTGTGTGTCTCATCAGCTGCTAAAACAAAAGGTTCCTGTGCTGCTTGGAGCTGAAGAGAACCAGGCTGAGCATCTATTGTTCTGTATGTTGTATTCTTCTCGGGCTGGGATCTTGTCAGCTCTCATTAGCTCAACAGGTTGGACTGTGTCACCCCTTGGATGGGAGACGTTGAAGGGCAATGAGAAATGACACCAAGTGGTTCAGTTTGTGGCCCTGCTCCCGCTGAGTCAGTGCTGAATCACTGACCCATCAGGGTCTGAGGGGAGGAGGGTGTGATAGCACTGCTCTGGGAGATGGTCTGGCTTTGGGGATGAGATATTATAGAAGCTCAGTCGGCAGCATAGAAGAAAAAAGTCACGCCACAAGCCAAATTCTAGTTGGGATAAATTGCATACCATCTTAATTTTTCCTGAGTCACCTTGGGTTTAAGCTCTTTATATAATTCACAGGGGATTGTAGTCTGCCCTTGCATTTTTGGTGACTCATTGTAGACCAAGCAGAATCCTCAGTCAAATGACTTTGGTTAATTGCTGAGTCTTCAGCACTGCAGAGTGAGTCTGCCTCTATTTCAGCAAGTCGAAAATGGTGGTAGTATTCTGTCATTTCCAATAAAACCATTATCTGCCATGATGCCTGTGGCCATGGCATTGCCCAATGACTGAAAGGTCACAAATGACTCTAGTGGCAGTGGGATCTGAGGGCTGGTATTGTGAGGCTCCCTGCTGCTGTGGGATGTCTTTACCCAGAAACCTGCAGGGCAGCTTTACTGTGCCAGAGTAGGGCTTTAAAGTACTTCCTAACAAAGTAGTTCAGGGTATGAATCTTCTAAAAGGTGGCAATGAATGCCAAAGAAATACACCTTTCTGCAAGTGAGAGACTGTGCCTTTCCAAGCTCTGTAGGTATCCCTGGAAATTCCCTAGCCAAAAAAAAAAAAAAAAAGGAAAAAAAAGAAAAAAAAGGATGGACAAAAACAAAGTGTGGTTGTCTCATAGCTGCTCAACAGGCAACCCTGAGATCCTTCTGGCAAGAGCCACTGAGGCTGAATTTGTCATTGTTTGGCTTGTGTCACCCAGCTGGTCGGGTCAGAGAGCTCCTCTGACCTGAGCCCACGAGTGATGGACAGGTCTGTAACGGGCATTATCACAACATAATCACATGGAGTGAAAAGAAAACCCTGTGTGCCTTTCTTAACTTTTTCCCTCCCGGTTTGCCAAATCTTTAGGATAATACATCTTTTCTTATTTTACTCTGAATCTGTTAATGCTTCTGTTGTGTAATAAGGATTTCACATCAAAATATGGCCCCGAGAGCAGTAAATGGAACTCTTCCAAGGATCCCCAAAGATCTGCAAAGATTCTGTTCCACTGCTAAAGGAACCATTAATCATGGTCAGAAATATTTCCTGCTGGGTTGTAGTGTGTTCCATGGTTTCCTCTGTCCCTGGGGCACTAGTGGAAATTCCAGCTGATAAGGAGGTGAGGGGTTTTTTCTGGTGGTTTAAGTTAGCTAAATCGGTTTTGGAATAGAACAGAGGGTCTGTAAGTTCTCAGTGGTATTACTGCTCTTGCCAAAACCAACAGCAACCAGGAAGAAAAACACTTGAAACCCAAAGACACGGGTCAGGAGGAGAACAGGGGAAGAATTTTGTTGGCCTGGGGACTTGGAAATTCCTGCTGTCTTTCTGCATATCTGGATATATATGTGATATATATACGTTATACATATATGCAGATATGTATGTGTTGCTGACTTGGGGGAGTAGAGGAGGTGGGCATTTGGAACAGGCAGGGTCAGGAGATTGGCTGTTCACTCAGATTTTCAGGTTGTAGTTACTCACAGCATATTGACCATGGCATGAATACTAATTTTAATATATGGAAAGTCTGAAGAATGTAAAACTATGTAACATTCTTGGTTAGGTGGCCTGTATAAAGAGATGAGTTCTTGTGGACCCTGAACCAAACTGTGGCAAGACAAACAATAGAGAAAAAACTAGTAGCTGGTATTAACTGACAAGTTTTGTTTGACCCTGTAAAACACATGCAGGTGAACTTCGAAATGAAAATAATCACCTAAACCCAAACCAATGTAGTCTGATTTGAAAATGTCCAAGTTAAAAGTTTCAGTCTTTTAAATGATTCCTTCTTTGCCACCTTATAGGAATCAACACCCTTTACTGCATCTAACCTGCCTGTGGAAGCAGCCTTGCTCCTGCCACTCAGAATCACAATAGCGCAAAATAATGATGCCCTGCTCTTGTCTTTCAAACTAAAGCTCTGCTTGCCTGTGGAGCAATTTAGCCTTCATCCCATCTATAAATTACATTCCTTATTATCTTTGGGGCTTATTTTGCCCCTTTGTCTTCTAGTGAAATAGAGATGAACCTTGGCAGAATCTCCCTTTGAGACCTTTTCTTAATAGTACAAGGGATGTATTTAGCTCCTAGGAACGTTTAGGTAGTGAGGCAGACTTTTCATGAAGGAATAGATGTGATGATATCACTGGATATTATTCCTGTGCATTTCATATTTGTAATGCAGAAAAAATATTTTGCTTTCTTTATTGTTATTGGTAACTGGGGCTGAGCGAAACATGGATTTTTAGGTCACTGGATGTTAAAAAAAATATTTGGAATGTTAAAAAAAATATTTGCACTTGATTCAGATGGTTTGTTTCAATAACATTTTTAGTTTTGACAATTGCCAGAGATAACTTCAACAACTAAAATCAAATCAAATAATGAAACTTTGAATTCAAACTGAAAATGGTAACTTTCTGTTTTAAAAACAGTGACCTTTGGGGTGTTTTCTTTGCAATGGGTGTCTTACCAGAATCAGTGAGTATTGGGAAATGTGTCCACTACTAACATGACACCAATTGCACTTAATCACCCAAGTCACATAGGCATTAGAAAAGGTAATGAGCCAAGTAGATGAGGACTAGATTTACTGAACACTCAGTGTCCGGGGAAGTTCCCGTGGTCCTTATTTGAATACTCATAAAAGAAATCTGGTTTTCTCACTCAAGTTCCCTGTTGGCAACTGCTCTTATTTATTCATATTGACAATCTCTCACCCATGGTGTCTTTCCATCCAGAGGGGATACTGTGGTCCTTTCCTGTGAATGCTGCAGTGGAGAGAGACGGGAAAGAGGTTCTGTGATGACCATCACCCACTGGTCTGGCAGAAGGACCAGAGTCCCCTCTGCCTGAGCTAAAAAACTCCACTCCAAGCAGAAGGTTATGAGGAACTGAATAAGGCCAGGAAGGAGGCACTGTGTGCTCAGCATTAGTGCTTAACCTTACCCTACAGCCCTGGCTGCCAAAACCTTGTTATTTCAACTCTTCTAAATAACTTGTGAGATTTGTCTCTAAATCTGGGGGTAGCACTAATCCAGGGAAAGAGGGTTTGGTAGTGTAAGGCCTTGTCAGTGGAGCAGCTTGTGAGAGTGAAGCAGCTTTTCCTAAAGCTGGTGTATACACACCGATCAGTTGTGTGTGCAGTATGAGCCCTTGGCTTTGGGCATCCCTGGCAGTGTCCAAGGTCAGGCGGGATGGGACCTGGAGCAACCTGGTCTAGCAGAAGGTGTCCCTGCCCATGGCAGGGGGTTGGAACTACATGATCTTTGTGGTCCTTTCCAACCCAAACCATTCTGTGATTCTTCGATAGGTTAACCCATTGTCATGGGTTTGCCTAGGGACAATTTTTACCACACTCCCCACAAATTGTTCTAAGGTGAGAGAAGGTTTATGCAGATGAAGAGATCTGACTGGGGAGAAAATAATATTAGAATGTATTACTAGCAAAAATAAAAACTAAACAACTACATCTACAACAATTCTAATTAAGCAAAAAGCACTATGTATTTACAGAAACATCC
>JAWMRA010000130.1:1379335-1430674 GCA_035584735.1 Pseudotriccus pelzelni | reverse complement strand
TCATGTACTTCTTTGCTCCAGCATGAGTTCCTCAAGCTGCAAATGGAGTTGTCTCTGCTTCTCAGCAATGTCCCACAGGCAGCAGGGATTTTCAGATTTCAGTCTTTTTCCCTGCTGAAAGGAGAGAGAAGGAGAAGCGGGGGAAGAAGCCGTCTCCCCCCTTTCGCCGCTTCTTTCTCTCTCCGGCTGCCAGCTTTGACCTTGAAGGCTTCGCTATCTCTCTGATTGGAATTCTTTCTTGTAACAGCCCTGTCCAAGTTCTTCTTTATGTTTTTTTCTTCACTTGGTTACATGTTTGACTGGGGGGGCTTCAGTGCTGCTCCTACCCCTGACCCAGGGCCGGGGGAGGAGAGAGGCCTGGCCCCCCACCTGGGGGGGGCCTGCCACGTCCTCCCTCCTACATGGTTGCCAAATTTCTTCTGCGCAACAACCTTCTCTTTCGTTTTTTCTTGAAGATGTAATTAGCAGAGGCGTCACCTAAACTCCTGATTGGCCTTTGTCCGGAAATTCATCTGGACAAACTATTTCCAATCCACAAGGAGGGGGACTTTTGCAAACCCATGACACTTATGTGGGCTTCATTTGTGTTGGTGCCACAGGGTTGGGTTACAGTGACATAGGCATCCAAACAGGCCTGATTTTATCATCCTGATGGAGCAGAACACAGAGGTGGGAGCCACCTGTGTGCTGGTGCCCAGCATAACCCTCGAGCAGCCCACAGCAACGTCAGCTGGAAGGTCGCAGGACCTGGTGTTTCTGCCCAACCTTGTTCTCCGTTCAGTGTTGCGAGGGCTGTAATTCGCAGCACGTGAGTTCTCACCCTCAAGAGCTGCCTCTCTCCCAGGGCTTGCCTTGGCCGAGTTGTGGTATTGAACCACCTCAGCCAGTTCCAGGGTTAACTGAGGACAGCGGGGTGCTGGCTCGCTCCACGTCAGCCTCATGCCTCTCCTCCCCGTGGAACATGGGAACGGCCGGCACGGTGCTTGGGATGTGTGCGTGTGTGTGCTAATGAGGCCCAGAGGTGCTGCCAGCCAGCTCCCTCCCAGTGCAGTTTGCACATGAGTGCACCAGGAATGCACCAGCTATTCAATGGTAATAAGTTTTTATAAGCACACGTTTCTGACCATGTCAAATTTTGTACCCATTCAGCTGCTAAAATCCATGGAATTTGACACTGGGGAAACAATCACGTTTGAGAGAAGCTTGTACAAAGGGGAACTCACATTGCTTCCCAGCTAGAGCCTGAGCATTTGATTGGCTTTTCTAGCACAATATCACACATTTATTCCTTAAGTAAGATTAAAACTTTGGGACAAGAAAGATTAGTCAGCAAGATTAGAATAGAAGCAATTCTTAGAGAGTTATATTAACCATAAATAACCATTGCTCACAACTGCAAAAGTTGAAGGACATTTTTCTTCTGCAGTTTTGGATGGCAGAGGTCTACAAACATACAAATGGGGCCTACTGTGTTCTCAGCTCAGAAATCCCATTATTTTCTCTAATATGAGTTACGTGAGTAAAGTAAAACATGCTTAAGGGCGTGATTAAGATTAGCAAACAGAAAAGAATCATGTTCCCAGAGATCTTGGTGTCCCAATACCCAGAAAACAGCAGAAGATGCTGATGTGCCCAAGCGGCTCTCACACTGAAATGAGGGGAATGTGGTATCTTCTCCATTAGGAAAAAAAACCATAGGATGTAAAATCCTGGAAAATCACTACTGAGAGACACTCAGTGGGCATCAAGGAGTGACCGTCACCGCTGCACAAGCATCCTCTTAAGGACAAAGCAAGTTCTTAGATTGGCTCTCTTTTGCCTTCCTGCATGAAGCACTGAAGTACAGGAGCTGAAATCTTACTTCCCACACTGTTGGTCTCATATCAGTTTACCACAATAACCGCCCTCTGGAAAAACAAACATTAGCTCAGCAGAAGGCAAACTACACAACACAAAGAGATGAAATATTGAGGAAAAGGTGAGCAGTCACTTGAGCTGGTACAGGAGCACTTAACTTTCTCACCCCAAGGACTCGGATGAGGTGAGTGGAGTTACTGGGACTCATTAACCACAGATCCACTGTTCATTGGAAGCTTGTGCTGTGGGGTGATCGATACTCCAAAACCTGCGTGGGAACTGATGGGACATTAGGAACAAATAATAAAAGTGAAACCACCTTACACACCTGATCCTTCCTCCTGTGGCTTGGTGCACTTCAGTTCCTGAGCGGTGAGGAAAGCTGTGTAGTTCTAGAGAAGGGGCCCTGCAGGAGGACCAAGGAGCTGCTGCTTACAATCAGTTTTCACTTCCAGTCCCCACTTGTGTCCTCTTTACCTCACTTTCGTTTTGACGCTGGAAGAGCCTCAGCTGAGGCTGTTGAGAGTGACAAAAAATTTTCAACTCTGCCATGACAAACTTTCTGCCTTTAACAATGGCTTTGTATAGTGCCTGCAGCAACAAAGGGTGTTTTTTCAGTCACCTGTGATTTATAGAGAGTGTAATGCCCTCCCCAGGAGGGCATGAGCCCTCCCCAGCAATTACAGCACCTGTGAAACCTGCTGTGGGACAGAGCACAGCTTTGAGGCTGAGGGTTTGGATCAGCAACACGTATATCACCAGCTCAGTTTGGTTCTGGCTATTTAAGTGTGATGGATGAGCATTATTATCTGCCTGGAGAAATGGAGAGACGATGGCAGACTCATCCAAGGACAGCTCTGGGGAGTTGGCCAACATCCCAAATCTGCGCTATGGCATCAAAGGACAGTATTTTTCATCTGAGCTGCTTCTCTCCCAGCAGCAGGGGAAATGATCTCTCTCCTGCCTGATACAACTTTGCTTCACACCTCCCCTGTCTTTCCCAGGCCACACCTGGATTTGGAATTAGCTGTTGATGAGAGAAAGAGAAGTGGGAGCTGTGTCTGAGGTGTGGAGAGGGGACCTTTCATAGGACAGAGTGGCCAGACCTTAGGAAATAAAATATGATGGCCTTTTTCTTTGAGTTCTGAAGGAAAATGTATGTGATGCTGAATAGCATGTGACCTTTTTCTTAGATCTTGGTTCTCTTTTGTCTCCTCTATCATTCCCAAGAAAGCTCCCTGATTCATCAAATCCATCAAATATAATGCATGGAGCAATCATTTCCGGAGGCCAGTGCTCTAGCTGATGTAAATCAACACACTTATCCTACTGGAATGACACTGGGATCTCAGCAGAGAAATTGGTCTGTGTTCTCCTTTCACTGGAGTGAATAACGTGTCCCTAAGTTATGAAACTAATGACTGTAGGGATATTGCTCTGTCACAAGGGAAAGACTCGGGAGCTCTATGTACTCCATGGCTTTAGTTCTCTGCATCCAGTGAACCATCTGCACACACTGAATACTCTGGCCAGCTTCTAAACCTCCCGCTGAGGGAATGGAGCTGGATAATGCCAGATCACTAGATTTTATAACACATTGATTTCTTCTCTCTATTCCTTAGTGAAAGAAGCATCTCTGACACTGTGAGGTACAAGCAGACACCTGAACGTATTGTGAGCATTTAGGCAAAAGCCCTTGTTTTAAGCAATAGTTTTGAAACCAAAGCACAGGGTTGCAGTTTTGCCAGTCTTAATTTTTTATTGGGGCAGGGAAAGGCTGTATTTGAAGTGGCATTAAACCTGCAGGTTCTCTGGCTGCATTTGTCTGCCTTACAGTCAAAGTGGCATTGGTCTCCCAGCTCCAGAAATGTTACTGTGATGATGATGTGTGAAATGGAAACAAGACAATTAGCGTTTCAGACATGCCAAGCTGGCACTCCAACCAACTTACTGCAGCTCAAAGGGGACCAATGTGACGTGGAGCCCAATCAGTTTAAACAGCAGCCTCAAAAGAGCAGCATGCCTTTATTTTCTGATCACGGTGGGTTAACGACTGCTTGTTAGTCCCAAGGTGTTCTCTCCTTCCCCACGTCCATTCCTCTGGAAAAGAAACGGGGTTTGCCCTTATTACCCAAATTAAGAGTTTTGACCATGAAGTGATGAAGCATATGGTATGAGCTATTACAGCTCCATTGGCAAGTGGCAGGGCAAAATTGTTCAGGGACTGTGAGCACAGGAATGGATGATAAGAGCCTTTTCATTTATTAATCACTTTAATTCACATCTAAAACTCAGCCAGCTGAAAAATAACCAGCTCTGGAGAATGGGCACGTAGAGCAAAACGCGGTCAGCTCATAGCTCAGTCGTGACATCCATGTTTTACTACTTGTACTTTGGGAGGCCGTGCCAGGGTTAATGACTCTGGACAATGCTGAGAAAGTGTTTATTATATGGGGAAGTTTATTAGATTAACTGACTAGGAGAGATTTTGTGGGGAACTTCAGGGAGACGCTGCCAATCCCGACAGTCAATGTTTTAAACTGAATATTAAATGTTTTCAGTTTAACTACAAAAAATACATCACCAGTGGTTGGATGCTGATGGTAAAAGATTAAAATTTTAAACTGAAGTTGGGATTTTTATTTTAATCCTCCCACCTCCCCTGCAAACAAAAAGTTTGAGATTGGTTTATGCAGGAACTAATTACTCGTGAACCTGTGTTATCATGCTGAGTGTTCACACATTCAACATGTTTTTAGTTCTACTCTAGAAGCCCTCAAGGCTTAAATCCCCAGCAGCCCATGGCGATGGTAATAAATATCTTGGATAGACTGGATAGCTGATGCTGGGAAGCTTGTAAACTCCCACAGCTTAGGAGGGAGAGTATGTTCATGGGGGGAGAGGAGTGCATCTGCAATCACAGCCAAGAAAGCAGTTAACAGACACTGATCAGCCACATACAGCTGTCCTTGTACCAGGGTTACCCTTGCTGCTACTTGGAGTGGAGGGAGAAGGAGAGGATTTAAAACATTTTTGTTCATTAAAGTATGACAAAAGACCTTAGTCTGCCCAGGCATACAGCCCACAAAGCTGTTTAGGGACTGAAAGAATCAATTGAGGCGATCCAGCGGTAGCAGGACAAAAGGCCTGGGCCGCTGTAATTAGCTAAGTACTGCATGCTGCTCCCTCAGCCCCCCTCACTTAATCAGCCGGGACACTGAGTGACAGCCGGGTTTCACGGGGATGGCTGGGTGGGAAACGTCTCACTCTCTGAGATCATACACTGCCCACAGCCACCTGGGCTCCTCTGAAAGCCATGTCTGCCTCATGGTGCTCATGTATTTTATCAGTAACTGAAACCAACTTCCCCCCAGAAGGATATCCAAAAGGAAGGCGGTTCTCGTGACAAGTGGTGACACTTCTAGTGGCAAGTAGAGAGGAGGGATTCCATCCCTCTCTGTGCTTTGCCTGCTGTTTAACTCTCTGGAGACATACACAAGCACAAAATTGCAGCTGTAATTTTCATAGGGACCTCTAGGATCCAACAGGAACGGTCAAGAGGCCACCACCATCACTGAGCCATTTCCATACTCCATAATATTGGCTCTCCATGTGTTGAAGGCATTAATCCTTACCTCAGTAAAGGCCATACTGCAGGAGAGAATTAAACTGCTAAGGCATTGTTTAAATCTGGGGGTCTGTCCTGTCAGCAAAAGGGAGATTCAACAAAAAGAGGGTCAGCTGGCTCTGCTCCTAATTCAGCTTGAGCAGCAGATGCTGGGATTTTACTGTAACTGGTGCTCTGTGCCCCTTTTCAAAGGGCCAGCACTGTATATTAATTATTGTGTTGGCAATGGTGAGAGCAAACAGCAGCAGTTCAATATTAGTGTTTCCAAAAGTCTCTGCTGGGACAGCAGAAAACTCAGACTTGCAGCCTTAAGGTTTGTTGTCCCATTTCCCTGTGGTTTTGCTCTTCTCCTGCCAGGCCCCTTGAATGTGAGCTGAAGTGTTTAAAGCTCATCCAGGCTTTTCACATGTTCAGCACAGTCTGCTTTGATACAGACTAGACAGTGCCTGGTTTTAACCAACTTGGATAAAGACACTCCCTCTGAGTATCTTTAAAAATTTGGAAGCCTGGAGGAAGAGTTGCCTCTGGCCAGCTGTAGCCATAGCAGAGGAAAACCCCATTCCAAGCTCTCTTACAGTGAGACTTTTTCTCTGAAAAATCCCTTCTGCAAAGGCTTCACCCAAATCCTATGAAATGGAAAAGGCATATACTGAATTTAGCAATGTGTGGTCAAGTCCCTGGAAGGATATTAATTAAACTAATTCCAAACAGCCCAAGCAGTGTCTTCCACAGTACTTCTGCATTGAGGTTTCTAGTGTACTTTTTGTTATTTCCTCATGGAACTGTTACGCAAGTTTTCTGCGGCTTGTTTGACTCAAAGCTGTTGTTGCAAATTTGTTTGCCAGAAAGGACATTGTCATCATTCACAGGACCTATTTTTAAATTCTGCAAAGATTCCTTAAGCTAGACTGTTATCCCAGAGAACTGTACATCCATGGGATGCTGCGGAGTGACTCGGAGCTGAAACAACTGAACACATTCATTGAAGTAGCAGGGAAACTTCAGCGGAACAGAATGAAGTTACCTTCATTGGAATTTGGCCAGCATCCCAGCTGCCACTAATGCCTCTGCTCTTACAGGGATGTCCTGGGATTTTCATTAATGTATAATTCCGCTTATAAAAACATGTGCCTGCTGCCTTATTCCCTGGAGCTGTGGTGATTAAAGAAACTCTGTTTAGCTGCTGTGTAACAACTGGCTTTAGCAGACACATTCCTTTCCTTTCCAGTTATTCCTGCTTCCCTCCTTTCTGCTCCCCAAGACATACAAGTAGTTTCCAGTGCATTGTTTAAACAGTGTGAAGCAGGAATGTGATTTTTCAGTGCTTAAGACTGAAGCTAAGAAAACAGAAAAGGTTGTGCAATATTTGGGTATAAAATGCTCCTTGTACCCAGATTCATCCATCTCCTTGTGTCTGTAATGGTGATACCTCCAGGAGCTGGCACTACATGCAGGAAGAGAGGAGACCAGCAAGTCAAATGGGCTTCTCACGATGCAGGAATCAGGGCACATTTTGTGTGCTGCTCTGGGTTAGATACAAAACTGGAGTATGGAAAACGTGCCTTTGTAATCCAACTCTTTCGTGAGATCAAGGGCCTTTCGCTGCTGAGAGCCAAACGTGTCATTCCGCATCGCCCTGGTTAGTGGGAATGTTGTAGTTGTTTGTCCTGGCAGTTTATTTTCAATGACATTTTTGGAAACAGAAAAGCAGAAAAAAAAAAAAGAAAAAAAAAAGGAGAGAACTGTGAGAAACCAGGAAATGGGACCAAGTCAGGAAGGGAGTGCATGGGTTCAACTTGTGTTTGAGATGCTTGTGGGGACTTTTCCCTGGCTCATATGGCAGAACAAGAATTTGAAACCCTTTCTCTAGAAGGGCATTTACATGTCATCCTTGAGATGCAGGGAAATGTGTAAATCCAAGCTTCGACAAAGCAGCCAAAGCATGCAGGAAGGAGGAAGACACTGGGCAGGGTGCCTGGTGTTTTCACAGGTATGTGTGCCTCATCCATCTCCACGGCACCTGACAGATCTGCAAACTTGGCCCTGCCTCAACCTGAACTGCAGCTAAATTCATTCATGTGTCTACTGCAGCTAGAAATAGTTTTGCCAGAAGTGCTTGGCTTGATATATGAATCAGCTTGGAAACAAAGGTATAAATCCCCTTCCGTGAAAGAAGATCTGGCTAAGACAGTTCCAAGCAAGATGTGGCTACTTCAGGGGATTCGAGCAAGGAGAGGGATAGTGCTCTGTGTGACCGTGAGAGTGGCCTTAGGGAGCACATCTCCCTGTCACCCACATCTGAGGGGATTTTTTTAAAGGCAGAGGAGAACAAATGTCTTTCCTCCCACACCCTGACAGGTTTTGCACCATTAATGTCCCTATCTGCGGTATAAAATTATCAAGAAAGTTCCTGGATTGCTGTGAAATGCTGACATGTGGGCAGGGGATTTCAGGGGCTGCAGCATTCCCTGGTGAGTTTGCCTAGGTTTTCAATATTTAAACTGAGAAATAAAGCAATGTCACTCTTTAACAGTTTATTCTTTTCCACACGATAAGATTTATTCAAGCATCTGTCTTTGAACCTTTCAGATACCCCGTGTGAATTAAATGCAGCCATGGCTCTATTTTCACAACAGTAATAATTGAAACATTATTTTCAATGAAAATTCCATGGAAAAAGCAGTTGTCTTCTAAATGTCGAGCTGCCGCAAGGTGGCAGCAGGGCACAAAGATAGGGACTGCGGGGACAAACTGATCAGAGCTGGGTGTCTCGGTCGCAGTTCATTGCTCCTTCTCCCTGCTGTTCCCAGTAAGACCAGGAAGCCCTTCAAGGCATCCACGCAGCCGGAGCAAGAACAGGCTCTTCAGTTCCCATGCTCTTTTCCATTTGGACAGCCTGGTACACAGAAATGCCCATTTTTAAAAATAGGTGCTGCACTTGGGTCTGTGGAGCTGAACGCCTCTGAGGATCTCAGAGGAAGAGTCTTTCTTGGAGACAAAAGCAAGAGGGGAGAAGTGGGCAGGGAGGAAGGGTGACAAAGTGATCTGTAGGCAAGGAAAAGGAATCTCCAGGGCTGTGAGCCTGGCATCTTTCATGGGCACTAAATTCACTTGAGAAGACTTTTTAATAGCTACAGGGGGCTGGGGGAATAAAGGGTTTGCCAAGTGTGATGTGATGACAGTGGCTTGCACCATGAAATTCCTCTTTTGTCCTGGCACCGTCACTCTGAGCCATGATCTGGTCTGAGGGGAGTTCTGGCTGTGGAATTGTGGAGTGTGTGTGACCTGGCAGAGAGTCAAGAAGCACTGAGCCCCCGTGCTGGGATGAACTGGCCTGGCTCCTTCTGCAGAGTCCGTTAGCACTTCCTTCTTATCCTCGAGGGATGCCAGTGGTACTCCCATGCCCTGAAGGACACAGCTCTTGATGCTGAGCTGAGCTTTAATTGCTCTTGGCTGCTCTAAGCTTCGATCTTCAAAGAGCCCCTAAAAATTGTGATGTCTGATTCCCATTAAAATGAGAGGGAAGTGAGCACCTAAATTTCTTCGGCAGCTATTGAATCCCTGGCAAGAGCTTCGGTTGGATCATCCAGCACAGCTCTGCTGCATCATCTGCTTTTCTTCCTTTCACATGTAGTCTGTCTAGTGGTTATTAGTTGACATTATAGGGCTCAGGGAGGAAGGAGGAGCATGAGGAAAAAGGGAATATAGGGCAAAAGGAAGAAAGGGAAATGATAGCACCATGAGGGACAGCACAACCACAGCAAACAGAAGAATGAAAACTGTGGGGACCAGTGGGAAACCAGAAATAATGACAGAAGGACATCCGTGAGCAGTTCCTGTTGGTTGTAGGAAAGGGAGCATTACCCTGAGAGAAAATGCCTCAGTGCTGGAGACATGGATGAACTCTTAGAGGGGGGGAGTCTCGTTTGGCATCAGTGCAGCATGACCTCAGTCAGAGCAGGGACTGCGGCTCTGGTGCTGCTGTGTTGGCTCTTTCTGTGACCTTAGAAAAGTTACATAAACATGCCTTCTGTTTTTATTCCTCTCTAATTTAAGAGCCATACTTCCTGCTGTCTTCCCATGGTGTTGAAAGGTCAAATCAGCTAATGGAAGGAAAGTTTTTGAAGATCATTACTACTGTTGTCATTACCATCATTATTGCTATTTATAACAGGTATAATGGAAGTGTTACTACTGGGGAAGGGAAATAAGGGAAAGAGAAGTGGCAAACATCAGAAGCAGTAACTGATCATGCTGGGGCCAAGGATCTGTCTCCAGGAAAGATAATCACTACCTGTTCCAGTAGCCAGAAAATCCCATAGCTTTAGATTTACCTAATTTGCGAAATTACCTGATTGCAGGGCAGATTTTCCTGACATTTCTATGAGTTCATGTCAGCAATATGCCAAGGCAGGAAGTTCACTGCCTAATCATGTGGTGAAAAAAACCCTCAACAACTGTAGTTTGAGAGTTGCTGATTGTCTTCTTTCTCCTCCAGACTGATCACAGGTGCCTCAACCGTATTTTCTAATGTGGGAATATTTTGCAATTACCCCAAAAAGAGACAACCCAAAGAAAGTCTCCTGGCACTTGGTCACCCTGTCAAGCTACAACCTCTGGGGATCATGGCAATATAGGTCACAACAGCAAATATAAAAAAGTAATACAAAAGTCTGGGAAAACCTGTAAAGCATCCCATAAAGAAGGGCACAAGGCAGTGCTATGTGAAAAGGATTGAAAGGCAAGTTCCAAATGGTGTCATTTTCTCCTTGTTTTCAGAACAGAGCTGAGGGAGATTAAAGACATAACTGAATGTTGGTCTGTGACATGCCACAGTTTGAGGGATGCAGCCACCAAGAAGGGCTGCTTGGAGGTGGTGTGTGGGCTCTGTACAGGTGCCTGTGGAAAGGAATCAGGAGCAGCTGACAGTCATAGACTGAATTTCCTAAGGTTTGTCGGTAATGGGTTCACTGTCTAAATGTCATAGGAACTGGGTGTTGAATTATTGAAACCGCGTGAGAAATGTGAGAAAGAACTGTGAGGTTGGGGGCAGGATGGCAAAGCAGGGTGAAAAAAGGAGTCCTTTGGGGTGTGTTTGGGGCAGAGCAGCAGACCTTTCCAGCAGACTCTTTGACAAGCAGCTATTTTTAACTCTCACACTGCAAAGCAAATATTAACTCTCAGCCATGTGCAGCCTCTGGCTTTGTGTGCTCTGGACGGGGACGAGTGTATCAGCTCCAACAGATGGACAGGCAGTGAGTTCTTGTCGCCCCTGGAGCTGATACTGCCCGATAATTACTGCAGACCGAACAGGATCGAGTTAACATGCCCCGGGCCCCAGCGTTGGTATCACCTGGTGCTATACCCTCCGTGGCATGCTTGGAATGGGTTGTTTGCAAGAACCAAACAGTGAACAAAGTAAGGCTCTACAGGGCTTGCTCTGCAGGCAGGAGCTGCAGGGATCCCATCTGGCCTCATGCAGCAAACATGAGCAGGAGGAAGCAGTGCCTCGGGTTTTACCATGGAAAAGGGGGAGCATTGCTCTGCACCTGTACGCTGTTTGCAGCTGACCCAGGTACCATGCCTCCAAAACAGGGACCTGATAGGGCTCTAGGCGTTACCCAGAGCAAACACAGATTAGTTCCTTGTCTTGTATGTCCGGGGAGGGGTGGAGAAAATCTACTGTTAGTTTTGCCCCTTGTTACAGAAAAGATCCTGGAGCCTTCTTGAAGGCCTGAGTCAAAGCTGCATCATAGGTCCATCTTTCTCTGCCCCTTCCTCTTTTAAATGTAAAAATCTCTGTGGGAGCCCAACAGTTTCGTGCTTAAGAAGGTGGAAAATTATCTTAAGAGCTAAGCCTTTTTTCCTCCACTGGCTTAGGAATTTAGAGTCACCAAGAGGAGTCAGAGGCAAACTCATCCAGGCATGTCTCCTTATCTCTTGGAGCTGAAGCCAGCAATCTGTTTTCCATTCATTTCTTGCCACTTTTTGCTGAGGGGCTGACTGCTGAGATTAACCTTGCTCCCAGAACAGGAAACAATCATGCAGGAAATGGAAAGGTGTGGAAGTGTTGGAGCCTGCAGGGTAGTCCTAGGAATGACCTTGAATCCTCTCCACTTGTCAGTAACATGCATCCCCCCTGCACGGATCCCACTGGCACTTCTGCAGCTGGATTGCTGCCTTGGTGGCCACAGTCACTTTGCTTTGGTGTCTGCCCTCAGTAAATTACACCGAAAAAGACCTTGGTGCTGCAGGGAGCCTCTGTCTGCATTGGTGCATGGGGCACTCCAGTAAACTGCCTGCACTCATGGTTTCTACATCATCCGTGTTTCAAGCTGACTGTGGGGAAAAATATGTTGGTTTGCCTCTGTTAAATAACAGATTTATTTTAAAGTATCAAAAGGATTTCAGATCACTGCTAACCCTTCAAAACTGTGGGGTTTAACTTGTTCTTCCGCTGAATAAAATTCAACCTCTCAAGGTAAATTCAATCAGTGCAAACCTTGTTTGATTACCTGGAATAAATTAATCTCTCCACTACCATGCCTTATACTTGGGAGCAGAAATGTTACTGCAGAACAATGCAGAACACTGTGGGAAAAACATGCCTTCTTTGCTTCCCTGCACCATAAAACCTTAACTAACTTGGACACTCTTTCCTTGGCTTGGAGTAAATGTCAAGAGTTGAATTCCCTGAAGATGCTTGTCTGCACCAGGGATGGTGCCTGCACTTTACCTTGTTTTCCTCAGCTTAAATAAACCGTAAGAGGTCTTACTGGCTCTCAGCTGATCTCTTGCACCAGGTTCTGTAGCTCATGGCCATTACAGTTTTGTCACAGGCAGCTGTTGAGGGTGATTTTGGCAATGCTGGGGCTGCTTGAACCACTCCAGCACAACTTGCTTTGTGCAGTCCCGTCCAGTGAGGCAGGTGTTCATTTAAATAGCTTACCTGTGTGTTGAAGTTTGTTTGCTTTGTTGATAATTGTTACACTAGGTAGAGATAGAGCTTTGTGTTCATAGTGCAGCTTGTTTTGTCTAAATCACCCAATCCTTCCCATGAAATATCACCACTCCTTAAACACAAATATTTTCAGAGGCATTCAGGGAGGAAGAATGAATGTGGAGCATCTGAGCCTTGCTTTGGGAGACAAGGCCTTGCTTCTGGACTTTTGATAGAAGCTTGGGAGTCCTTTTGCCTCTCTGAGCTATAGGATCAGGTCACAGGCCTGTTGTGAATGTTTTCCTTCAGGAACTTTAAGGAATTTGCAGCCAGGTGACCCCAGCTGAACGGATGACAGATGAAGTGGCTGACAGGTTAGTAACAGATGAGAGAACTGTGTCAACAACAAAATACAAATCCATATCTCCATTTCTGTTCTCTCCAAGTCCGTAAGTAATACAGTTGTAACGCTGCCATCAAAAGCTTCTAATGGCAAATAGTGTGTCTGGATGTAGCTGTTGCACATGGACAGTTTAAGTATACGGGAGCAAAGCAATTCCCTCTCGGCCTCTGTAATTACTTGCAGATGACTCTGCGCTCATGTTAGCAAACTTTCCTTAAAGGCATCCCTTACTCTGGTACTGTGGCTGCATGGCCTTGCAAGCTGCAGTTTAAGAGTCCCTGGCATAGGGATAAGCTGGAATCCATCAGGATTTGCAGAAAGACGTCTTTCAGAGCTGTTCATAATGTCAGCAGCCTTATCTCAAGTATTGCGAGGTTTAGTCTTTCCTTACAGTCTTTGATTTCACACTGTTTATAAAGGTGAATATGGAAAAGTCCAAATGTCCATTTTCACTGAAAAAGGGGAGAAAAAGAAAGGCCAAACCCACGTGGTTGCAAAGAGAACCTTAAAACAGTGCTCCCATGGAGTGAAAAATCTTCAGTATATAAATGCAATTGAAATTATTAGAGGATAAAGCACAGATCACAATTCCATTGATTTTTTTTCAGGTCAGGGTTCATCAAGGCACAAGTTAATACAAATGCTTCTGATGGGTATCTCAGCCTTTTAAGTGACTGGCATTTGTTACAGGAGATATTCTTCCAAGAAGGCCTTTTCTCCATGATACGTGCTGTAACGTAAAAAAAACCAAACAAAAAATCCCTTCCGTTGCCTATATCAGGAGCTAATCTAACCCCTGGTACCCCCACTATTGTATTTCATTGAAATGACAGCCACCTGTTCTCCTTTACAGCAGCAATAAACTGCAGCAATACTGCATTTTTGGTTTGTTATTTATTTATACTGGCAGCAAGGGCTAATGTTTCATCTCTCACCCTTCCTGGTAATTGTAATACAAGGCTCTTTATAGGAAGGTTCATTCCTGTGGTTTGATCCATTCTTAAGAAGAAAAGAAAAAACTCATTCATCAGTGGAATAGTTCCTGGTAGGATGAATGATGATGATTTTTACCTGCCTTTGTAGGGGGTTTGGTGAATTTCTTGGCTGATGTTTGGGGAAGTCAGATCGTACGTTTTAGAAGGTACACGGGCTGGAATTCTATTGTTCAGGGGAACAGACAGGTTTTGCCTGTGAGAAATCACCATTCAACACCGAAACTAATGTGCTGGTAAAAACCTGGGCACTGTGTCTGCATGTGCTGAGTTACACGTCTGGGGAATGGCTCAATTACACATTGCTTGGCATGACTTGAAATAAAAGCAACTTCCAGAAGTATGTGTGCAATTTGACTGCTCCCAAAATGGTACCCCTGCAAATAGCAGCTCTTCCTGCCCTCCAGTCCAGAGACGTTTCTTTGTCTCAGCAGAGACAGAGACATTTCTTTGTTGTAGTTGTGATGTGCCAGGGGATGTTACGCTCAAGTGTGGGTCCCCAGACAACTGCTAGCGCAGGTCACAGCCTCTGTGGAGCAGGGACTGCTGGGTGCTGTGAGTATCAGACTCTGAGGCGGCAAGTTTTGCAATCAAAGTAATTATCAGTTGCACTTGGAACCGCTGGCACTCCCGAGTGTGCCGAAACTCAGGATTTGCAATGCATGAGCCCATATATAACCTGGCCCTCTGCTATACTAGTACACCTTTGCAGAGAGAGTGCATTAGTGCACAAGGCTGGCATTCACCAATCCTAGGCCACATTTTCTTATCCTCTGCCTTGCCACTGCCTTCATCGCAGACTTTATGTATTTCTGCCAACACACAGATGGGAATCACTATGCCATGTAAAGGATGGGCCATTCGAAGCAGAAAGGATTCTCCTTCTAGCCTTGTCACTACATAGCCTTGAGCAGGCTGCTTACTTTCACATAAAATTCAAATTATTGTCTACTTTCTCTATATCCCCAGCTGGAACACCCTACAGGGGCACTGCACATCATTAACTAACCACAATTGGGTGCACCTGCTTTGCTGCTGAAGCTGTTGTTCATCAGGGTGGATCACAAAGAGGAGCTTGAACAAAAAAAAATCTCATCCAGGCTCTTATAATCCCAGCTTTGCCCTTGTGCTGGTGCCTGGGTGCTCTTATCAGAAGCTGGTCCATGGCCATTTTACTGGTGTCTGCTGCTTCCAAATACCAAAGACTTTCCAGACTCATTCTAAACAACGCTTCTTGGCACAATTCATTTGGCTGCCGATTCCACACAGGGGTGGTAGGCACACACCATTGAGCAAGCTGGCTGACAAAGGCAGACCAGGTTTCTTAACCTGAGAGCGGAGTTTGGGACTGACAGACCTAATTCCTCGAACAGAAAGGCAGGCTCAGCTCTTCAAGTGAAATGTCTCACCCTCGCCTTGTCCCCTCTTTCCCGCGCAGATCGAGGAGGGAGGCAAGGCAGACTCCCTGCCTTCCAAGCTGCAGGCTGGTGACGAAGTGGTGAACATCAACGAGGTGGAACTGAGCAGCTCCAGGAGAGAGGCCATCTCCCTGGTGAAAGGGTCCTACAAGAAGCTGAAGCTTGTTGTCCGCAGGTAGGCGAGATCCACACTGCTTCCCTGCCTCCCTCCTCACATCTCCAGCCTAATCTTAGCCTAATCTTAGCATGACCCTTGTTTTGAGTGCACAAACACGAGCCCAAGGGTAAATGTTAGTATTTTCACCTGACATTTCTAGCACTCCTTTGTCACTGATATGTCCCAGCATGTGAAATATTTACCCAGTCCTCTTGCACTGCTCCCCTGCCACATGACACTCCAAGATTCCTGTTCAGTGATGTACAAGCACTCCCATCTTTCTTCCCAGTGCTTGGGGCTCTCTGTGAAAGGGTGACAGTTCTGTGCATAGCTCTTGCCTCATATGCTGCATGTTGTCACTGTTGCTGTGACAGCAGAAAGATTTCCACTGGCCTCGGCAAGATTTGGATCTGTTTGGTGTTCTGCAGGTAAGTGATGGAGGGGTTTGAATTGGAGATGTTTGGGTCTGGCACTTGTGTTGTTTGGTTTTTAAAAACCTTAATAGAGAGGCTTCCTGTATGTTTTTCACTGCAGCAAGTCCAAACAGGTTTTTCTGTGCCAGTTAGGTGATAGCTGGCATCACTTCATGGAGTGCTCTGTCCTGAATTTCCACACTTAGCCAAAAAGAAAGGAAATTTGGTGAGGAGCCTTCCATGGTTTCATTTCATCCCCATATGTTAACTTTAAGAGGTGTTACATTCACACACTATCCCCTTGCTAAGGCACTTCAAGCCTTTTGTGCACATCTAAAGCTCAGTGATAATCCACAAACTTAGGACTGGAAAATCCCAATAAGAGCTAAGAGCCCAGCCTTCTGTTCGGTTAATTTGACCCAGTCCCATCTGGGCCTGCAGTGCTGGCATGAAGGCAGCAAAAGAAACCCAAAAACTTGAGGTCCTGACTTCTCTGCGGCAAAATAAAGTATTTTTGAGTGCTTGTGTTGCTGATTTTTGTAAATTGACCATGATGATTCTGTGAAGTGCATTGGGGGTGCTTGCTGCAAGTACCAGCAGTCTGAAAACTCCCTGACCAGTCATTTGTGAACTGGTGATTTCAGTATCGGTGACTTCAGTATTCCTGGGAACTCTTCCTTAGGGATGACACAAACTCACACTCCTCAGATCGCTTGGCTTTTATTTTAGGACAAAGGTAAGCTTTTAGTGGCAGCAGAGCGAGCCTATATTTGCGTTACCAAACAAAACTGATGTTACAAGACCTTGCAGGACTGTAGACTGGCTGATGCAATGATGTGGTATTTCCCTTGGGATGTCATCTGTAAAGTTCAGCACTGATGCATCATCAGCAGTCTTCATCAGCTGAAGTTTGATTGATCAGTGTAATGGAGGAAAAGAGTGGGAATAGTTTCAATTAAGGGAATGTGAGGGCAAAATCAGAGAAAATTCAGTATGAGAGGAAAGGCAACAAAAAATATAACAAAAATTACCTGTCTCATGAGGATATTTAATATTAATAAATATGGATGGTTTTAAATAAGTAACCAGCACCAAAGTAGTTAGTACATGAGGACCATAGTCTGTCTTTCAGTTCCATGCAAATGTCCTGCTGTTCTCAGGGAGTGACTTGCAGGAGGAGAGACATGTGAAGCTGTGAATTTATGCATGTTTTTCTTCCTTGCTCATGGACTTACAGTAGGGCAGAGGCAGAGAACGACCAAATGAGCCCTAGTGTTAAGTAAATACTGTGCCTATTCCCTAAAAGGATCCTTATTTGGGAGATAACTGTTGAATAATTTTCCATGTATGCTGTCTAGCTGAATTTTGTTTGTCTCATCCCCAGCTCTGCAGCCCAGTGACATTTTTCAAATGTTCATTTTTCTCTGCTTCTTCATCAGTGCTGCTCCTATCTCACTTGTTACAGAGGCTGTTCTTAAAACCAGTTCCTGTCTTTCTGCCATTCTTTTCTGGCTCCCTGTGCTTGTTTTGCCCATTCATTTCCAGAACAATAGCCTCAGATATGTGTGTGTTTGGTCATGCCGGTACACCTCAGGCCTGCAACTGGTGTGCTGTGAGGGAGCCTGGTACTCACACTCCATCGTGCTGAGGCCAGAACAAGCTTGGAGTAAGATCTGCTCTGCATCCCAGGGAATGACTCAGTGTGTCTGTATCAGTGCTGGTGACAAATGTCTCTCTCCATGGGTATGTGCAGAACCAGTTCCATCAAGCCTGAGGAATCCACAGTCTGATACAGGGGAGATCTTTTCACTCAGGATTTGCCCATTTGGGAACAGTAGGTGTGAATCACTGGGGGAAACTGGAGAGACCAGTTTGTTGGATTCTGTAGCAGGAGGCTGCCCTAACTGTCCTCAGCAATCTGCCCAAGAGAGTTTCGATACTCCGTTGATCTTTAACCAGCTGGAGGAAGAGCTCTTTGAAAGCTAAAGCTACAAAAGCAATAAGACTTACCTGTTTCATTATGAAAGATAGGTTATTTTTTCCAACTTGGTTTTTTTTTATTTTCCTGTTGCTTCCTCTCCAACTTGAGTATCTAAGCAGAGTTGGATGCAATCAAAAAAAAGACCCTTTTCAGTGGTATCAATCTGATCTAATTGTGTTGTGCATGCTTGGATCAGCTGAAGATAAGGCTCAGAGCGTGGGCATTGCCACCACAGTGGCCTCCAGCAGTTGCCAAAAATAGCCTTTTGCACAGGTCAGTAAGCAGGAATGGCTGTGGGAGCGTCACACTGTTTACATGGTTGGGCATTCAATGTGTCTGTAACAGCAGCAATTAGATCAGCCAGGCGTGGTGGTGTCACACCAGAGGGACCCACAGCCACGGAGACAACTCCACACACCCTTTCTGGCACAAACACTGCCCAAGCCAGGCCTCTAGAATCCATTCCTCAGACTTGCTCTGTCATCTGCCGTTGCCTGGTGCAGGGAGGGCAGAGGTGAACACACCAAGTCGTTCCTGTTGAGGGGACAGTACACTGTGAAGGGTTCCAGCCTTAGTCTTGGTTAATTAATGCAAAGTTCTATTAAAATTTGCTTGCGGAACAGCAAGTACCAATGTTCTGCAGAGAATTACCAGTGTTTTAAGCCCTCACTCTGCCCACACTGGCATGCAGGAGCCCTGCAGAGCTCTGTCAGGGTATTGTTTTTAGGGCTCAGGCCAGCACAGACTGGGATGTGAGGGGATCTGATGGTGACACCTGTGTGTGCAGAGCCAGTGAGTTGCATGAAGTCTGAATCCCAAATGGGCTGTGGTTTACAGCACAACTGCTTACTCCAAGATGCACAGTGTGTTCCTACCATATATCCAATCACTGATATGAGTGACCACCAAGTATTATTTGTGTGGTATCTACAGATTTCCATCACAGATCAGTATTCAAGGCAGTTGATTTTCTGTTTGCAGTGCTAGTGGTTTGTGTCTGCCTCAGGCTTAGCAGCGCCTGTAGTTCTTTTCTGTCTCAAAGAATCTCAGACTAAAAATACAAGTCAAATAAAGGAGGAGTGGGAACAGAAAACATTATCCTCTTTTTCGTGTTGTGCTAAAAACTGTACAAAAAGAAAGGATTAGGCTTATCCCTGGCTATAACTGTAATCTGCATGTTCATTTTCGTGCTTCCCTACAGATTTCCTGCATCACTTGGGTTATTCTCTTGGCACATCCCTGTCCCTGGGCCCCCTTGCCTGAGGGATAAAAACTGTTGGGGCTGGGAGCACATTTGTTCTGTTCCTATCCTCCTCTTGACACATCTGCTTCCAGGGGGAAGATGCTGGGCTACATGGCCCTCCCATGGCAAGTGTTATGCTTTCAGGCAGGTCTGGTTCCAATCAAATAATTTAAAGACCTCTGGGGCAAGATCAGGAATTAAACCCAGACATCCCGAATACTTACACCTCTGCCATAGCTACAAGTAGTTCTTCTTTTGGCAGAAATTTGCTATAACTAAGGCTTTAGTAAAAAAACAAAGGAAAATAGTCTTCCCCTCCACCTGAAAAATGCCCCTAAGGAGGTGTCGAAGTGTGGGAGGAAGATGTCAGGACAACTGACGTCTGAGGCTCAGAGCTGATTCAAGCCCATGGAAATCGATGGAAAGATTCCCACAGACTCCAAAAGGCTTTGGCTCAGACCCTCACTGAGCAGTGATTTCCCTCATTGACCAGGAGAAAATGGGCTATTCCTGGAGAGAGGGGAAGCTGCTGGCATCTGTACAAAAAGACAAGTGCCAACACAATTCTTCAAAGAACTCTGTCGACTAATCCTTTCCTCTTATGACACTAATGTAATTTTGTGCCGTATTTGACCGTGTGCCAAAAAAATTGCATCAAATAAATCCAAGTTTTGTGAATGAAATTAATTGGAATTGGCGTTGGCTCACACCCCCCGCCCCACAGCAGCACAGGAGCGCATTCCCAAAGGGCCACTCGGCTGTGCAGTCAGTTTTTGTTCAGTGATAAGGACTGGGGGAAAGGGAGACAGGAAGGTTTGGTGCACATGGAATTCTTAAGACCGACAGCTTAGAGGCCCAAGCTGGCATTAGAGGGCTGGCAGGGTGGTCTTGTGACGGGTGCTTGTTGTATGTGTGTTGTGAACTCCTCTACAGTTTTTCAGCATGTCCTTGGTCATGTCTCCTTGTGTCTCAGCTATTTTAAAGTGCATCTTTTTAAGTCCCTACAAAAATGAGCCTTTGGTTGGAGTTTACAGCTCCTCATGTGATGCCAGAGGGTGTGACCAGCCAAAGCCCATCAGGGTCCTGACCCACTGTGTGGAGATAGGAGGTCTGTGCACCCTGTACCCAGGTAAGGAAAGGCTTTAAAATTTCCTTATGTGTTGGATTACACTGGGAAGTCTTTAATATCTCAAGGAACGGTATTGTCATAGAGGAGTTTTCCATGCATTCATCAAAATGTTTGCAGTTCCTGCCTCATTAGGAAGGGTCACAGGACAGGCATCTGAGAGATGAACAGAACTTAATTTTGAAATCACTGGCAAATCCTTATGTCTAGGATTTAACTAACTACAGCTCAGGACTGCCAAGCTTTTAGGAAATTTCTCACAGGGAGAAGTAAATGGGATCTAGATATGATTTTTTAGGGAAAAAAAATATTTAGGCAACTGATGAGGACAGTAGAAAAATACCTTGGGAAAAAATAATTACCAGCCACCATGATGTGTTATCCTCTACAGGATGTTACAGACTGACTCCTCACTTGAAGCTGCATTAGGAACCGAGGGAATTCCAGTCACTGCTGCTCCATATTAGCTGCTCCTTTCCCCCAGTGCCTGTGGATTACCTTGTCTCCTTTAGGCAATAATCAACCTGGGGCTGGATTTGTCAGTAAGTGACGCTGGAAAAGCTGGGAAATCTCTGCCAGGGCTGTACAAAGTGCTTTTTAGGGTGTGATGCTCCTTCTTCTGGAATTTCCTGAGGATTAGGTTGGAGCTGGATCAGATCACAACAGGATGAAAACTCAGACAAACGAGCATGTGTTCTCCGAGCACTCTATGCCTTGTTCACTACCTGGGATGGTGTCTGGGCTGACCTCTAGTCCATAGGGCAAATCCCTGGGCTGGATCGAGGTTCTGGTTACCTGTCCAGGTGCAGAGGAGTGCAGGGTGACACCTTCACAGGGCGGCTGCAGGGGGAAACTGAGAACAGCTGCATTCCATCACCTCTGCTGCAAGGAGCTGCAGTTGCGTGGCTTTAATTGCAGGAGTTGACTGTAAATATTGATGTATCAGGGGGTTGTTTCTTGTGTGGCATTGTTGTGGGCTGATGTACACACATCCACAGCCGGGTTAAATATTTAGGTGGTCAGCTACTAATGTAAATTCATTTCTCAAAATCTTTTCTTTACCTTTCCTGCTTGATCCAAGGTTTCCTCTGAAAGGGCTGTGGGGTCAGAAGAGGTTAATGAACACTAATGTAATCCTACTGATAGAAATTGTGTTTGCCTGGATTTACTTCAGCAAAACAGATGTCAGGGTGTAGTGATCACTGTAACTCCCTTATGTTCTTTTATGAATGGACTTGTACAGGTCACCCAAATCCCTTGGTATTGTTTCTCCCTTATGGCTGGATAAGTGAAATATCTCAGTCAAAAGAACAACGAAGGGCAGACACTGCCCAGACAGTATCAAATGATCTTTTATATGCACAACTCTTCCTGTAGCACCAGGCAGCCTCACTTGCTCCCCAAACACAGGTGGACAGAGCATTCACGTGTGCACCTGGCCAAAACATTGGCTACACCAACAGCTCTGGAATATAGAACCTTTTTTTTTCCCCAATCCCCCTTTCTTCGCCTTCCTGCCTGTTTGACTGTGGCATTAGAAGGGAGACAGGGTTGATCTTCTGTGCATGGATGGGAAACATACCTGCAGATGGACACTCGGGCTGGTGCTTTGGTGCAGGAGCAGAGGCGGTGGGACCCTCAGAGCTGACGGGTGACAGAAGGGAACCGTTTTGTGTGCATCTTTCTCAGCCAAATTGCTGAGCCCTAACTGAGGGGCCAGTGAGCAACAGGGACCAGTGTCCCTGCTGCACCTCTCCTCTACCGTGGGGTTTTTATCCCTCATCCTTATTCCCAATTACATTTTTCAGATACAATTTGAGGGGTGAATTTTGAGAGAAACCATAGAGAATTCCTGGCTGGCTGGAAACTCTTCTTTCTTCAGTATAGTTTCTTTCCTCCTTTCTCTCCACCAAACCCAGAATTAATTGTAAGAGGGGCCAAGCCCCAGTCTGCGGGGAGTCGGGACAGAGCTGACTGGCACTTTCACTCAGCAAATTCCCCCTTTCCTCACGGTCTCTGCTCCTGTCTGTCAGGCCTGCTGACGACTGCTGGGTAGGAGGGCAGTAATCTGAGCTGCCTCTGCTGTGCAAACCTCCTGCTCTTTACTGCGGGATTAGTGCTGAGGTGCCTCTCAGCGCAGCACCTGTATCTGCAGCTCGTTATCTTAATCTCTATGCGCCTCTTTCTCCGCGTTCCGAGCCGCTAGTGCCATTCCCTGCTCCGAATTCCGTGCTCACCACATGCCAGGTACAAGGATGGGAATACCTGAGCCTTGGTCCTGTGTTTCCAAAGGTAAGCGGCCTCTCCCCAGACACAGCCGAGCAAACCAGACGTGGTTCCGTGCCGGTAGTGGCGGCAGGACCTCTCCACAGGGCTTTGGGAGAGGGAGGAGAGGAGTCTTAAGGACTCTGTTGGTCCTAAATGTCACGAGCATCATAAACTTCAGAGCAAGGGAGTGTTCAGGCCGTGATCCCCTCCTGAAGGGGGGGATTTTCCAGCTGCTCTTTTAAGCGAGGAGCCAGTGCTGCGTGGGGGTTCAGGGTCTGTCACTGGTAAGCTGTTGAGCAGTGTAAGCAAATCTCTCTAACTTTAGGCTAGAAAGGTGCCAGAAACTCACAGGAGAGGTGAAATTGAGAGAGTCTCCAGAGCTGTACCGCATGTTTAAGGCCATTCCCACCCTTGATGTCCAAGGGTAATAATAATGCCATGCCCTGGGGATGCTGAGTCTTCGCGAGCAGAGTATTTGACTGACTCCCATCCTCACCATGGTTTGTAAGGTACATTTTACAGTTTTATGGTCTGGAAGGATCTCTGCTCAAGTACGTGGCTCTCTTTTTGGCCTTCACCTTTATAAGCTGAGAGTCGTTTAAAGTGGGTGTGAGGCCAGGCCAATGCTCTGCGTCACTGTTTAACAGGGATGGACCAGCCCTGCAATCTGGGGTATGTGATATGTTCCTATTTGGTTAATATGGGAACATTGCAGGGAGCTGAGGGAGAGTGTGAGAGAGGCTGATTCATAAGAGGTGACAGTCAGTACAGCTCCAGAGCTGGCAGTCAGTGTGGCTCCAGTGAGGGCCAGCACAAATTTACTTCCCTTGAAGACCTGCTGCATGTTATACACACACCTCTCCACCCTTTTAGATTGGTCATGAATCAGAAAACTAAGGTCACTGAACTTTGCTTTTGATTATTTCCTGAGACATGACATGAACTCCTTTAGTAAACTCATTAATGAATCTTTAAACTCATTACCTGCTTCACTGCTATTAGGATATTTTTAAGTTGAAGTTTGTTTGGGGTTGTTTTATCTTTGACTACGGGCCAAACCTTGTGAAATTTTTGTCACTGTGTCTTTTTTCTACACTGTGGTGATCCAGTCTGGTTAGTGAAAGTTGGCAGTGTGGGTCAAAAGTGTTGCTAGTGGAGTACTGGGGCAAAACTAGCCAGCATGGGAGTATCCTTGGAGATTCTTGAGGCAGTGGAGCTGACCAAGATGCACAGCCTGTAGGAAGAGGCTGTTTTACAGCAGAGATCTCATCACCATGTGGCATGGCCTGATGCCCACAGGGATGGGCACATCCCCAAGCTTGAGTGATGGGAGGAACCTCCCTTCTGAAATCTGAAGAGATGCCTGAGTTAAAGGGATCTGGTGGTCCCTCCCCTTGAAGCAAAGCAAAAAAATCATCTCAGGGAGATGTTGCTGTTTGCTCTGGTCTGATTTATAGTCTCTTGAAGACAAGTCTTTTGGATGCCTTCAAAGGGCTAAAGGCAATACCTCAGAGAAACCCAAGCGGCTGAAGAATTACCAGATATTAGCACTTACCTCAGTTGCTAAAGCCTGGACATTTCTTTCTGCCTTTTATAAATTACAGCCTGCAGGGACCATTTAGCAATAAATCGTAGCAACTTGGCTGTTAGAGGGCAACCCGCGTACTGAGGCACTTCAGGGCTGTGCCAGCATCTCCTTTGTTCAATAAAGTAACAGCAGGAATTTGATTTAAGACTGATAGAAAAAACAGGGAGGGAGAGCGAGAAACACGGGAAAGATTAAAGAAAGAAAGAGCCACCTGGAAACTTCATTCCTCCTTTATTTCTAACTTAAGCTCATAAATACCAAATCTAAACCATTGTGTGTGTGAGAGGGAGGGAAAATTTCCTGCATGCTTGCACAGAAAAGACTGCACATGCAGTCGCCCAAACGACTTTTAGCAGAAGTCAGGCTCTTTTCTCCAACCTAGTGCTTTTGCCTTGTCTGCCTCAGAAGAAGAACAAGCCAGAAAATAACCTCTTCTCCCAGTGCTTTGGAAGGACAGCATTTAGGAGGGTCAGGAGAGTTGCAGCCCTAGAGGAGAGTTGGGATGGATCAGGTTGAGGAGCAGGGAGCACATTTCCCAGAAGCCCTGCAGCCCAGCACAATGAGGACGGCCAGCCCTGCTCCTCATGGTCAGCCCACAGCATCTGCTGCTTTGTCTCCATCCTTGTTACAACCCCCCCAAAAAAAGGAAACCCCAGTGACTCCAGCAGCCAAATGCAAATGAGCCCCGAAGAGCCCTGTTCTGTGTGATCAGCAAGCAACAGGCAAATCACATTGAAATTCCTCACTGCAGAGCCAGCCCGCCTGTTGTTTGGGTGTAGGAGACCAGAACGTTACGTTTGACTGTCCAGTGGATTCACTTTTCCCCAGCCTGGCTGTGCCCTGGAGCCGAGAAGGCTTTGCTGTGCATCACACTTTGGTCCCTGGAATCTGTGGCTGCTGCTTCTGGTGTCCTTTTTCCATACACTTGGATATCTCTGCTGCTTAAATCACCTGCTGCTTCTCCTCGTCCATCTCCGCACTGTTTCCCTGTGCTCCCTTTCTCTCACACCCTTTAGCTTTGGTGACACCTGTTAGACAGTGAATCCCTTCTGGCCATGACCTTGGCGAGCTATGTTTAGGATGCAGTGATGTCCTCTGCAGCAAAGAGGCTGCCTCTGCCTCGGTCCAGGCTTCCCCTCCAGCCTTTATCCTGAAGGCTGCTGCCTTCTTTGTACTGGGAGCAGAAAGATGCGGAGCCCCCCGGGCTGGATCAGGCCCTCGGGCCGGGAGGAATGTGGGGAATGCGCATGGCATGCTTGAGTGGACAGCTTCAGAGCCCGGCTTGGGATGGCTCTCCCTGCCATCTGTTGTGAGCCCCGCGGGCCCATGGCAACAGCGGCTCAGGAATGGGGCTGCCGCTTTTTTTTGTCATAAAGAAATTCTTCCCGGCCCTCTTCCCCGCTCCTGCATGCACACACTCATGAATAAGTGGGAACGGGGCTGGGATTCCGGCTCCAGAGCAAGGCATGCTAAAGGAGAAAAGGGTCCTTTAGAGCTCAGCTTGTCTTTGCTTAGGGAAACATTTTCCTTTCCTTTCCTTCTGTGTGTGTAATTTATTGGTAATTGCCAAAATCTTGTTCTATTCAATGCAAGAGTGGATCTGTGCTTGCCACAAGGTCAGTAAAGTCTCCAGTGGATGTGGAGCCACCTGATTGTCCTCTTAACAGAAACCACTTCTGCCTTATTATTTCAAATGCCAAGGTTATAACTGGTGTAAATGATCCCCATGTACTGGTTTGTTGTGCCCATTATTCTCCTGTGGCCCTGGAGCTCTTCTGTTCTAGCCGAGGGGCTTTGCTGCATCATGGAGTGGTGGGACTGGATTCTTGGAAGTTACAGCTAGCTCAGCATCACTAGTGTTACTGGGAGATGCCACCTTTTATTCCAGGGAAGATTTTTGCCACATAAAAACTGTCTCCTTAGGACAGTTAGCTGCCAGGAAGAGTTAATGCTGGAAGAGCCTTTATTCAGGCAGCAGAGGCAGGAACTATCTGTCTGTCTGTCTGAAAGGTTCTACTCCTTCCTTTCGCCTGGAAATTCTCTTCTGAAATGCAGATTTCTCTTCTCCTCACACCTTAACCTTTTTTCCTGCAGTTAAGCAACTGAGGCCTCATTCCTGCAAATTGCTCAACCCTTTGCTGTGACTCAGCAAGGTGGATTGTTTTTAAGTGTTTTAATTCCTTTAAGACAAGGAATGTGTACTGGTCAATTTACGTGAGTGTCTCAAGAGGTTTGAGGTGAGACATTCAGAAGTTAGGGGCTATTTAACTTTCCCAAAGAGTGTATTGGTTTATTTAGTATTTCCTTAGTATTTCTATGCCTATCAGCCTGCAATAAATACTGAAGTAAGTAGAGAAGTGACCAGAGGGTGTCAGGGAACTGGCAGAGTGAAACAAACCTCTCGGAGGTTTCATGCCATTTTATTGAGAGATGTCATGCAAGAGGAGAGGGGAGGAAAATCAGCAGTTTCCCCCCCAGTTCAGGGCTGTGTTTGAAGCTGGGCACACAGCTATAGTGGCTTGATCACAGGGAGCCGGGTATAATTTCAGTGAAAGCTGATAGGTGCATGGAGGGCGGATAAAACTCTCCCTGTTACAGGTATTTATTATCACTTGACAGCTGTCAGTTTGCAGTAGGGGATTTGCCTTTCTGTCAGCTCTCTGAGAACCAGGTTTATTTGCCTAAGGTTGTAGAGAAGGGTAAAATCCTGCTTTCAAGCACAGGTATCAGTTAACCGTGATAAGAAAGCAAGTAAAGCATTTCTTCTGCGAGACGGCTGTGGAGAACAGGGGAGTAAAGTCTTTCTGGCCCTACCCAGATGGGACAAAACAAGTCATTAAAATCTGATACCTACCTGCTTTTAATGAGAGAAATGTTGTTCGAAGAAATAATCTCAACCCTATCACCACTGAACTATTTTCAGGAGCCATTAGCCTTTCACCTCCTCATAAGTTTTATCTTTTACTTTTGATCTCATTCAGGGAAAATGGCAATACTTCTGCAACCAGAGATTTAGGCTTTAATCAGGAGCTTAGTCAGCCACAGCTGTGCTCTTACCGCTGTCCTTTCCAGTAAATGACCCGCAGAAAAAACGGGGGAGTGAGATGAAGAAAACAGCAATTAAAATCAAGCACTTGGTGTCTTTAGTTGTGTTTAGTTCCTCAGTGAGACAGTGTGGGTATTCCTATGGCTCCTTCAATGTTCCCTTCACCTTTAGTCTCTTCTCCCTCGCCAGGAACCCTTTCTCAGCACCTGGGGACAGAGGACTGTGAGTTACCAGCTTGAACTACGGGCTGTTGGTTTTTCTGGCCCAGCTGGAAAAAGCAAAGAGCAAGAGGCAGCTGTGGAGGAGTGTTCTGAGCTGCACTGAGCAGACACAAACTCTAATTCAGTTTAACTGTACCTTAGCATCAGTTTATACCTTGGCTGTATTCTCTGCTTGAAAGCTGTTGTAATGTAGAATAAGGATGGATTAGGTGGTCCTTGATGCCAATTTTTTCCCTGCATCTGTTTAACTCACACTGGGATCTGTTTTAATTCCAACCCAGTTTTATTTCGAAAGTTATCCATCACCAGTAGATGAGGATAAAGACGAAGGAGTGAAAAAAATGTGCATTATATATGAGATATAATATACACACATTTATGTCAGTGCTGCTTGCCCATATTTCTTTATTTCTTTTTCCGCCTTTTATCTGTGGATATCAAAAGCACAAAAAAAAATGCCGGGAATGCCACGTCCCATTGGCATTCTCCTGACAGGACATTCAGAGCAATCTAGGGCAACAGCTGTGCTGCCCATATATCTTGAAGCAGAAAATCGTACACGGTGAGGGACAATGCCTGGCGTCACCGCCCGACACGGGGCCACAGCGCTGTCATGGGGGGAACCATCCCCCCAGTCCCCAGGGCTGTTTGTGTGCACGACGATCATGCTCACCACATTGCTGTAACACAGCACTTTGCATCTATTTTAAGCAATACTGGGGCTTTTGTTTGTCCCACGAGGTCTAACCTGAAGACAAAAGCCGTGGTCCAGCCTGAAGGTTATGAGACATTACTAGACGTTGGTGTTCACGCATACATGCTCCTGCAGAGGAATTTATGGCCATTACCATGTTCCCTAATGAGTGCAAAATGAGACCATTACATATTCACATAATTAGTTTGACAGATTTTCATTTAAATATAAAAAGACTTCTAGTCTTTAGAGAACAAAAGGAGGGGTTTGTTTCCAGGGCAGTTTTTGACTCTGCTTTGCTGGAGCGGGAGCTTGGGAGTGACAACTGAAGGGAGACAATTTAGTGTGAATAATTCCCAGCTTTTCATTTCATGTTGCCATTTCTTTGCTGCTTTTCCAGTTCCCCCAGAGCACCTTGAGGAGAGCTGTGTGCTGGGGCCTTTCAGGTACAGCCTGGGAATCCTGAGTGAGAGCTTGGCTTTTCCACAGCATGAGGGATGCTCTGACCTTTGTGGGGGGTGAGGGAAACTTTAGAAATAGGTAGCTATTTTTTCTGCTCTGGACTTAGCAATAAAAGTGTCTAATCCTTGCTCCTAGAGCCCTCAGTCTATGTCAGATATTGCAGTAGCAGGCCATGGCACCCCCAGGCACGTTCTCCTTTTGCGCCAAACTTCTCCTGCCTTCACAGGAGAGCCCAGGTGATGAATGGCAGGTTTTGTGATACCTTGGATGTTATCTTGGAGCACCTTCAGATAACACTTGGTACCTCCCTTCCCAAGTCCCTTGATGCCTTTGTTTCTTCCCAAGACAGCAGATAGTTAATCTTGGACTACATGGGGCTGGGCCTGGCCCTGAAAAATGTCTTCATTGAATTTGCATAACAGGGACCATCTAAAATACAAATAACTTTGAAGGTTTATAGTGTTTTAGCAACCTAGGAATGACCCAGCATAAAAAGATCAGTGTTCCTGCTAACACAAGTGATTTGTCTCTGGTGTAATTTTTGTTTCTTGGATACTTGAGCATCAGAGGAAAAGAGGTGGGGTTTTTTATTAATTAACTTACAGTGATTTGTCCTTGGAAGGGTTAGCAACAGCTCACCAGCTTGCTCTGTAGCTTTTCTTATACTTTTCCCCATCTGTTCTACCTGTGATCCTTTGGGTTATTTGTCCTTTTGTATTCCATATGCTCTGTTGGCATCACTTCAGCTGTGGGTTTCATTCCTAAATTGATTAGGATATGCAGCTTTTCCAGGCATTTATGAAGGAGTACTTGCTTAATTTCACTTGTGGTTTTTGGAGGCCACATGTTGGCCTGGTCATCTCAGCATAACGAGCACTAAACATGACAAATTCCAAGCAGGAATTCTTAAAAGTCAACATGAGATATCCCCCAAAGACCCATGAGTGTGTGTATCCAAGCCAAAACTCCCCGGATTATGGTAGATTTGGGTTGCTTTAGGCTTGGATCACCCACCTTAGAACTGCCATCTAATACAACACGGTAGTGCCCTTAAAGCATCTGAAGTTCCTTTGGTTCATAACATGGGTCTGAGGGGCCACTCAGCTTTGTGTACCCAGCCCACATCCTTATCGGGGCTGACGTTTGTTCCTACACAGGGGTTACATGCTGGGAGCCAGGGCTTAAGAGCACAGCTACTCTATTTACACGCCTGAGTGCCTCTTGGATGATGCTGCTGAATTCCTGGATGCCTGAGGTTCCCTGGGAGGTTTTAAAGAACAGCTTTTGTGCAAAAAGATCTTGCGCAAAACCCAGGAGGGCTCAGCTGGGACACTTCCCAGCCCTCCCTTTAACCAGTTAGAACTCATGGCCCTCTTCTCCTTTGGCGTACTGGAAATGTCCCATCCCAGGATGTGCCTCCTATGTGCTCACCATCTGGAAACAGAGCTGTGAACTTATAGAGAGCACAAGGCATTTCTGCCACTTTTACCTGCCAAATCCTCAGAAGTGCCTGATATTTGTCTTCAGCTGCAAGCACACCTGAGAAATCACCCTGCCTTGTCCTTCCTGAAGACTGCCAGGGAAGAGCTGACCTTTTCCCTGACCAAGTGCAAACAGCAATTTTTGTGTTTTATTCAGGATCCAAGCACTTTTATTCCGTGTTGCTCAGCTCTGTCTTCCTTGCCTGACATGGGCTTTTTCAGAGGATCTCACGAAAAGGAGTTTGGGCTTACTGATGAATTAGTGCTATTGGAATTTGAACTGCTCTTGTTTTTCAAGTTATTCTTATCAGAGAGACCTTGTTTTTGGAAGGGGAACAGTGGCTGCTCCATTTAATAAAGCTGACAAAGCAGGAAATGATCACCAGCTCTCCACAAAATCCTAACTGAACATTTACTTAGAGCCACAGTGGGAGAGATCCAGACTCATAAATCAACCTATTAAGCCTTCAGACATGAGTTTTTGGAACCTCCCAGGCATTTCTTTTCCTGCTGCAGTTAAAAAGTCTTTCAAAGGCACGAGTTTTGTGATATCATTAAGGACATGAGCCAGTGATGTTGCTCCAGGCCTGGAACTGAGGCAGTGAGTGACCTTACCCCCCTAGAAACAGATCCCAGGAACTTCAGCTCTCGGTTTTTGTTAAACAGAAGCACAAACTGAAGTGAGGTGCCAGTTTATCAGGAAGCAGAGGTTGGATGTGTCTGTGGAGAAGCGGAGAATTCCCTGGATTGTTTTAAGAAAGTCCGTGCTGCCTTTTATTGCAGAGTGTGAAGGTTAGCCCTAGACTGAGTGAGTGGCTGAGGGGAAGCATCTAATCCAGATCCATCTATCCAGATCCATCTATCCAGGACCAAGCTATCATCTTTCTGCAGTTCAGTTCTGCACCGTGGAGGACAAGGAAGCATTTTGGTGTGTCTGAAATGGAGCCCTTCAAAGAGACCTGTGTACAGTCTTAGTATATGTGAATATCTCATGCTCTGCAAAGGCACAACAAGCCTTCAGGGGAATGTTTAGGGACAAAGAAAAATACAAACTGTCAGAACTTAACATTTAAATTTGGGAGTAAGGCAGCTATTATTCCTCACCGTCTAATCCCCTTAGAAGATTAAGGAAAGAATAATTAATATGTGCTGTTAAAAAATCAGCAGTATACTTCTTTCCTCATAGACAACATTAAACTAAAGGCCTGTAGTTACATTGTATAAGGTCTGATTAGTAGTTGTACAAATATTAGAGGGTCAGGATGCCTGGGGTTCATTCATATTCACTGTGGGATGAGAGGCAAGATGTTTACTGTTGTGTATTTCCATTTCTGTGTCCAGCCAGTACGTGTGACAGTCATTCCTAAGGTGAGGGATGTTGTGAGGCTTAATTAACGTGCGCAGAGCACTTTGCAAAATACACTGCACCGCTGAAGGTACGAAATGGCAATTAAAAGGAAAAATATAAGGTCTTCCTCTCTAATTTTCAGAGGAATGTCTTTGTTCTTTTGGTTGCTGTAACCGCAGCACAGATTTTCTTGCTAAGTAGATGGTGAGAACTGCTTCTTAGGAAAGGAAATATCTCCTTCCTCAGCCACAATCACCCAAGAATGAGCCTTTGGAAGCTAAAGGGAGAAACAGATTCTTCATCATTCTCCCTCCCATCCAGGGCTTGGAAGATGGGGGCCCAGAGTATGACCCTGGCCTTGCTGCTTCCCCTCTCCCTCAGTGCCTGAGTGGTAGTTCTCTCTTTGTGATGGGACTGAAAGTATGGATAATAAACAGAGGCTCCGGGTGCCTGTACTCTCCCTAAGCGTGAGAATCCATAGGACTGTGGTCTGCTGCCTGCCATCTCAATAGGCCACAGGCTGAAGGTTTTGCCACTTAATGCAGGGTCTGTGCTGAAAATCACTTCTACACTTCTAATCCCAGCATTTCCCTACCCCTGAGAATTCTGCAGTGCTCCAGCTCTTGCAGGGTTCACCAGGAGTAAGGAACACATTACAAGGAACCATAAAGGAGGTACCATAAACCAGTTCTGCCGCGGAGGAGAACCCAGGGAAACTCAGCTTTGTACCTGCCTTTATGTCTTTCTTTGTTTGCAGTTGGAGATAAATCATGAGTGGTGGGAATGGGTGTAGGCACATGCATTGCTTCAGAGTAAACCAAAAGTAAAAGATCTGTGCAGGGAAAAAAGCAGTAAGGGACAATGGGGAGTTGGGTTATGCTCTGCAAATTGTCCATTTGTCTTTTGGGGTGTTTTGTTCATTATGAGATTTACACACACAAGTCCAGCAAGTCACTAAAAGCAAGTTGCAGCTCAGACACATCTTTTGATGGAAGTAGGGAAGGAAAAGCTCTTCTCCTCCCTGTGCTCTCACGGAGGCTGCAGGAAGTACTGGACTGACCCCGTGAGTGGTGGTGTAGGCTAAACAGAACAGAACAGCGTGAGCCTGAACATCAGGAAGGATTTCTTCACTGAAAGGGTGGTTAAGCATTGGAACAGCCTGCTCAGGGAAGTGGTGGAGTCACCGTCCCTGGAAGTGTTCAAGAAAGGACCGGATGTGGCACGTAGTGCTATGGATTAGTTGACAAGGAGGCATCAGTCAAAGGTTGGACTCGATGATCTTGAAGGTCTTTTCCAGCCTTTATTATTCTGTGATGACATTGCTACCCAGCACATCCAGCCTGTGACATATGTAGGCCACCAGGAAACCTTTCCAAGGGCTTTTACCTCTGACTGACAAGGACAAATACTACAGGAAAAGAAAGGCAAAACAAAGGGAAACATGGAAAAGTCTCAACAGGAGAAGTGGCTGATAAAATGCTGCCATGCATGTCTCAGCACAGTTTCCATGGCTAAGGGCTCTCCTTAGGCAAGTTTCCATGGGCACCCCCCATGGCTGCAGTGGCACTAATCAGACACTAAGGATTGCTCAAGTGAGTAAAGCTTGCAGGCCTGACCTGCCAAGTATTGCCCACACTCATGTTTGTTCTTCCCAGCACCATCCTGGGACATGAGCAGAGCAGTATTTTCCAGGGCCCTGAACTTTTTAGCAGAATGTTAATTTGAGCCGTGTCTTATGACCTTGTGACCCACAACATGCACTGGGGTGAAAGGTGCTTTGTTCCTTGCCCCACTTTTGTCAGAGCCTCTGAGGGATGGGCAGTGGAGGAGCTGATGTGCTGTCCAGACAATGGACACTGGTCTGGCAGTGTCAGCTCTACTGGGTGTTAATGACCCATTCCGAATTTCGGTTTTAGTAGGTGGCAGGCTGGAACAACTCCTTTGCAAAGTCTTGTATCTTTTTGTACAAATGCCTTGGTCAGCTTCCTGACCTGGTTCCATGCCTTGGATCAGGTTTAGTCCTGTAGTGCCGGAATGAGGGGATCAAGACCAAACATTTTCCAAGTAACTGGACAGGGCCCTGCGTGTGCTGAGCTGGAGGTAGTGAGGTGTGCTGGGTGCAGCACGAATCAGGACACTGGCTTTGAATTACTGCTGGTTGTTATCTGCATGGCTACATCTCCTGGGTTAGGAACCAGCAGCGCTTGCTGCCACAAAGGCAGAGCCGAGCCCTCAGGCAGCAGGAATCTCCAGGTGTGCCCTGTGGCACCAGGCAGTCGGTATCAGCCCAGAGGGCCACACGGAAACCTTCGGGGCTGACTGAGCCAGTCACATTTACTGGTGACAGAGTATATTGCCTGGGAGGGTACAGCACAGAGTTACTTAGCCCAAAACCATCCATTTTATTAGTGACATTTGGTGTGAGAACAGCTCCGAAAACGGATGTTTTGCAAAGTGTGCTGGTTAGTGACAAACACCAGTAGCTCCAGGTCTGAGCTGGTCAGAGGTGGTGTAACTGATCCTTGCAGCCTTCCTCTGCTCCACAGTCTGTCCATTAGTTCAGACATGGGAGACCCCCTTCCATTCCCAGCTCTGCCCCTCACCACTGGATTTGTGCTTTACCTTTGCCTAAAATAGACCTAAGAGCTGAGGGTTATTGTTCACAGTAAATGTGTACGTTAAGAGGACCTTGCTTTAATTTCAAAGTCATTAAAATATTTTCTGTCATGGAGCTTAACAGGCAGACATCATTCATCTGACTCACCCCTGTGTGTGTGTGGGCTACTGAGAGCTAGTAACAAATGGCTTTTTTAGGGAATGAATAAGGGTTTGTAGTTACCATAAGCTGCCTAAGAATTCTGAAGGATCTTATCTTTTTAATGAAAATGACTCTGGTTGTAAATCTTATGCCATCTTGGAGTCAATGCTGTCACATTACAGGTTCCTTTCCCACCTTTGCTAGGGGCTAATGTTCCAAGCTGGATTCACCAGGGCTCAAATTTGCCTGTTGAGAAGGTTTTTATTTTTCAGTGTTGCTCCCATTCCATCTTCTTCTCCAGAGAAATGAAGAGTGCAGTGTAACAGCTGCTGGGATTGCTTGCTGAACTGAGCAACCACAGTTCATGCTGGAGAGAGATGGTACATGGTGGTGCTCCTGTAAGGCAGGAATGAGTAACGCGTATAATGGTATTCCAGGAAAAGCATTCTCTGATTACCTTTAGGAAGATTTCACTGTGATGTCGTGCACCTCTGGTGCTCTCCCAGTTCCTGAGCTCTGCCACTGGTTCTTCTTCAGATATCCAACATCTTGCTTGTTCCTTCTTCTGGAGAAAGAGAGAGAAATGAGGTAGAGGCTGGAAAGAGGACCCTTGGGAATTGTCCCCACATCTTGTGCTCAGGCATCAAAAACCAAACCAAAAAGGTGACCACTTGAGTGCAAGCCTGTGTGTTTTAAGGTTAAGACAAGCAGGATTCCTGATGTCTGGAGGCCTTATCTCTAACTGTACTGATCACCTGACACAAGGACAGGACAGGACAGGAGGGTGGGGGGGATGTCTGTTCCCTAAAAGCAGGGGCAGGATTTGTTCCTGAGGTCAAGGGACCAGCTTTACTTCTTTGCCAGCTTGGTAGCACAACCTTTCCAACCAGTTTGTCAGCTCAATTATTTAGCAACCTGCTTTGTTTATGCTATAAAACCTGGCTCCTGCGCTGAATGTGGATTGCCAGAGGGCACAGGAACAACAGAGTGAGCTGCTTTAAATCCTGTCCTTAAACTCCTTCAGGCCGTAGAGATGTAAAGAAGAGGTTTCTCTCTAGCTGATAGATTTATTCTCAGATGCATTCCTGTGACCCCAGTGGAGGAAACGGGCTGAGCAAATGGGGTGGAATAAAGCTCCTGGGATGTGGTTAGAATAGCCAGAGCTCCAGAGCAAAGACCCAAACACATTCTGCCCTACTGGGGATTAGAGCAGGGCTTTAACTTGCTGCAGATCTCTCACCTGACACTGTCTTTAAACCTTTTGGGGCTCTAACAGAAACCAATGTGAATTAGCAGGAGATTTTCCCTGAAACCTGAGCTAAAGAGTTTTGAAGATGTGAATGCTCTCCTTGGGCTCAGACCTGTGACATGCCTTCTGTGGTGAGCCCCAGCAGTTCAGGGAGCTGCTCCAGGATTTCAGCTTGGGAGGTTTCCTTTACTCACAACTACTGCCACAGTCAAAGGCAAGCCAAAAATTAATGATTTACACTTCATTCTGGCTCTGACCCATCCCCGAGTTTGGAAATTGCTTCCCTCATAATTTCATTGCCTTTGCTCTCTTACTGGGGGTGTTTGCTGGGCTGCTCAAGCAAAAGGGCTCACAGAATCATAGAATATGATTCACCCAAAGATGTGATTCCTGAATTACCCAGTCCCCCACACTGCCAAATATTCTGGTTTGATCCAGCAAAGCTTTTAAGATCATGATCAGCTTTAGGAATGTGAGTAGTTGAACTGAAATGATCTGGATTACCCTGGTGCTGGTTGTGGGGACAGTGGGCACAGCCTTGCAGGATCAAGCTCGTGGATAGAGGGGCCAAGGGCCATGTGCTGGAGGAAGGGAGAGGGGTCACTGCCAGCAATCCTGTCACAGAGTGGCACCCTGGAATTTAGGGCAAAAGCACATTGGACTTTTTTGTTTAATGCCAATCTGCCTGAAGTCCTCAAACTGTGCAAGCCAAAATCAACAAAGGAGGCTAAAACCTTTAACACCAGTTTCTCTTCTTTGCTGACAGCGGTGTCAGGCACAAAATCAAATTCTCTCTGGGTGTCAGGTAAGTCAAAGACTGCAGAGTGCCCCAGAAGGGGATTCTTGGGGATTTATGTTCCATCAACAAGACGAGCGATAATTAAAGCCCGAATACTTCTGCTAAGCAGGGAAACAAAAAGGAACCGTCTTAATTCCTTAAATTCCTCATGCCAGGCTGTAAAATATATTCCATTCATGCCTGTGTCTTGCTGCTTGTTCTCTCTGTGTCTCTTTCTTTAGCATTCAGCCACCTGTTTGTAACCAGTGTCCTGCAGGTTCTCAGGGTGTCTTTCTTCCCCGCTCTCCCTGCCCTTGGACGTGTTGCTTTGACACTGAGGCCTCCTTGTCTATGGGAGACAGTCCAGCAGAGCTCCCTGGCTCACCCTGCTCCCATAACTTCATTCTTGGAAAGTTTCTGAGTTTCCCGGGTGATAAAACATGAGCAACATTTGCTCTGACCTGAATCATTTCTGAAGGCACTGAGCCCTGTTTTGTTATGAAGGTTACTCAGGGTGGGTGGCAGGGCATGAGAATTCCCAGTGATGGCAATTCCTGATGGCAGTGTCAGAAAGTCGCCGCCTGTACCTTTCATGCCGCAGGGCTGTTTTGATTAGTTTTTTGGTGTGTGCTGAAAAATCCATCTGACAAGCTGGAGGGTGAGAGACACCAGCAGAACAAATCAGCGTGTTACAAGGTTGTCTGCTGTGGCTTTCCTCCAGCTCTCACCAAAAGGAGGGAAAAAAGGAAGAAAGGGGAAAAAAGCACAAGCCCCAGCTCTGTATATACAACAGCTATCAAACTGTCACAGATCACCACTGCTACAGCAGGGGTTAAAATAATATAATAGCAGAGTGTTTGCTGGTCTTGTAAAAACCTCCAGTTATTCACTGGAGACCAAACTAGTGAATTAACAGGACAGTGTTTAAAACTGTTAAAAAAACTACAAAATGACAAAAAACCACCCAGTAAACAGCTCTGGAATGTTGTAGTTTGGCAGTGTGGGATTTTTTTTTTCCCTTTGCCCTGCATTATTTATCCCCTTAAAATTAATACCGTCTGCATGATGGGTGGCTCGGGGCTTACAGAGACTTACAGGGCAAGTTCACTCCCGAGTTTTCAATTACTGAGGAGTCTGATTCTCTTCTCATTTATTCTGGAGTAAATGGGGAATAATTGTGCTTCCCTTGATATGGTATATGCAGGGAATAATAAAACCTCGAATGTCTGGCCTTTGCAAAGAGACATCCATGAATCCTCTCAGTCATTTTGTCTAGTTTTTACTACGTTTCTTGTGCAGAAGGGTCTCCTGCTGGCAGTGCTGACATGCTGCATCTCTGCTCCCAGCCCCAGCTGATGAGACCAGCAGCACTTCTGGCAGAAATTAAAAACCTCCAGATTGGAAATATTTGAAAATATTCAGTTCCAAGCTTTAATAAAAAACCCAGGGGTTGGATGGCACTGTCTTTATTCATGAAAATAATCACCATTTTCTGCTCAAAACAAAGCATTTTCTTTTTAGCTTGAAACTTCAGTTCCTCTCAGAAACAGGAAAACTTTGGAGCGGGGTCATTTAGCAGCCAGACCCCAGTCATACACCCTGACTTGGCCTTTCCTGAACCTTCCCAGCACGTTGGCAGCTCCCGCCAGCGCGGCCGAAGGTCGCTCTGCAGCATCTCTGCCATGGGCAAACAGGAAGGCTCACAGGTAATATTATGCCAAATTAACAGACAGGGTTTTAATTCAACATCAGCTATGTATGAATACTTGCATAAGGAATCGGGGGCCTGCTTTCAGCAAACCCCCTAGGCGTGCACTTCAGACTGACAAAAGTACCAGTGTTGTGTCTTGGAACTGCTGAATGCCAAGTTGCCTCCTTGCCCTCCTCTCAGAAATAATTTTGTCTCCAAAGAATCAGGATTTTACTGTGCTGCTGATGGAAGGAGGTGGAATGTTAGATGGGAACCTTTGTGCCCTTTTACAACATGAAGGAAAAATCTTGGTTTTCATCTGAGCGAACTACTTCTCAGTAAGATAACTGAGTGAAAAGCTGTGTTATAAGCATGCCCGTTTTTCTTTAGCAATATGGAGGTTCTCAACTGGCACAAATTGCATAATTCCAGTTTCCCTCCAAGTTCTCTGTATTGAGTCAGTACTTTTGGTGAACTCTTCAAGAGGAGCTGTTCCTGAATGAGTCTTGTCTGTGAAACCCCAGATGTATCCAAAGAGGAGGGAGAAACCAGACCAGGATAATTTGAGAGAGCCATTGGCCACCTGGCAGCCTGGTAACCTTGTGTAATTAAAAACATTCCTGTCTCCAGCACAGGTTTGTGGATCTGTCCTGGCTGTCTGTAATTAGAGATGTGAAGTAGGTATATTGGGTTTGGAGTGGGATTATTGGTACTTTCCTTGCTTCTGGTCCTCCTGTTTTATGGGGGTATGTTCTTTGGGACGTGTGGAGGAGTTCAATATCCAAAGTGATCCGGGAAGGAGCAGGCTGAAGATCAAAGGAGAGCTCTGCCCTGCTGCCTGTGTACTCCTTAAAGAAAACATGTTGGATTTCAGCACATCATTAACGAAGCTGAAGGTAGCCTGTCTCCTGTTACTGATACAGTGAGAAGACACAGCCCCCTTGCATGGGGAGGGGACAATAACCTGTGATGTGCTTGCACCTTCATTCTGCTCAGCCCTGTTTCCCATCCCACTTCTGACCCACAGGCCAAGCTTTCTATCAAAAGGGATCCTTATCTTTTTCCTCCTTTCCCAAAACTGTGTGCTTGGCTGAGATGGACTCTTTGAAGTCAGTGGGGGCTGCAAACTGCTCTGTGCTGTGGAAACTCAGGCCATGAATTTAGGCACCTGCTTTTTAAAGATCTTTATCTAAAAATTTAGCAGTGCTTCAGCTTCACTGTCCATATGACAGGTCAAGTAATTCCTGCTTCCTTCAGGATCTGAAACAGGGGGAGTAGGGCAAAAATGCCCTTATAGGAAAACACTGTTTAACTTCATGCGAATGGGTACATGCAGAGCCTAATTGAGACATTACCTTTCCGAATATAATAAGGAATGAATTCCTTTTAATCAATGCTCTGTAGTACCCTCTATGAGAAAATCAATGGTAAATTGATAGGCTGGCACCAAATATGCACAGAAAGGTTATCTTGTGTGGTTCTGTTAGGTGACCTTTTCTCACAAGGATTTCCTTGTCTGCCTTTCTCTGGGTTTCTTTGTGGTTTCTCTCATTTCTTTTGGGGTTCCCTTATTAATTTCATCCTACTGCTCCTTTTTCATCTCTTCCTCTTCCCCCCTGGGGCAGAGGGAAGCAGCAGCAGAGAAGAGGGACACGTGTGACAGCAGCTTTTCCCCAGTCTGCCCTGCAGTGTCACTCCATACTGGAAAGCACAGGATGTTCCCAGGACAGGACTCTCATTGCTGGAGGAGGAAAGGCAGTGTTTGAAGAGGCAGTGTCTGAGCCAGGAAAGATCAGGATGTTACCCAACCAGGGCCTGTAGTCCCCACTGTAAGGGCTGGGCTGAGAGCACCTGTAGGTGTGGTTGTGAAACTGGCAGTAAAAGTTGTTTCCAAGCCTTTCTTCATGAGTATTAGAGATCACACAGGGAACTGATGAAAACGGGGAAGGAAGGGGGAACTGCTGGCATGGCCTTGGTTTCTTTGTATTATCATTTCCCAAGGAGCTGTGACTCCACTGTGACACTGGAGTAGGAGCTTTTACAGTTATAAGAACATTCCAGGTATTGGGAGAAGCATCATATAAGGCTGGGATAACCATCTCTCCTTTGTGCAAGCCTTTGAGGCAGCACTGGTCTGTTTGAGCTTGGGCAGCTCAGGATCACTAAAACCCGGGACCCTGCCTTAGCTCCAGAGCTATGGCACTACTTTTTTGAGGGGTAACAACAAGTCACCTTGTGCCCCTTGCATCCCTTCTGCTGCTCCTGCCCCAGTTCAGTCACCTCGCTCTGCTGTCCTCTTGTCTCCTCAGCTCAGTGCCTGCAGCAAGGGCAATTACTGCAAAGCTACGGCTGGCTGGCTGCTGGAGAGCAGAGCTCTGTCATTATTCCTGCCTGCCTCTTAAAAGGGTGAGCAGGGCTGGCTCCTTCCTTCCTGCCTCTGGCCTGCCTCCCCACGCGCTGCCTCACCTTGCCCATCACAGCCTGACGTGCCGATGGTGAAGGAGCTTCCCCTCCTGTCCGAGCACGGGCTCCTGGCAGCGCTCCCCATGCAGGACAACCTGCAGGCTCTGAAGAAGATCCTGGCCTTCTGGACCGTGCCACGACGGTGCGTACCCAGCTCCACAGGCTGCAGCACATCCCTTGGGGATTTTAGACCTCCCTTGGCCACCCAGGCCTTTTCCTGTGCCTTCTGCATCCCTCAGGAAAATTTAAGCTCCCTTTGGTGACAGTCGAAAGCAGTTCAGTGCCGCTTGTTTTGGGAGGGATGGGACGCTGCGTTTTGCTGTCACCTCTCATTCTGTTTGGTGTCATTTGCTTGTGCTTTTAGGCATGAAGCTGTACAGGTGAGCTCAGTTGTGCTGGTACAACCAGCTGTGCAGAGGAGATGGCATCTAGCTGCGAAGCAGTGCCAGCCTACACCAAGCTGTGTGTGCCTGGTTTGCTGGCTCCTTTGTGTCGTGCTCTGTATGGGCTCCATGTTGTGAGAATGAGTGTTTCTGGTGTTTAGATGATGGCAGGTTGGTCAGAACAGCATCATATCACCTGGGAGCTTAACCACAGGAGGGCATTGTGTCACTCAGACAAGTCCTGCCTTGGCTTGGTTTGCGTGTTTGATCACCATCTGCATAAAATGTGTAATATTTGCTCCTCTCGTGCTGGTTTGTTTGTTCAGGGGCTGAGGCTGAGATTCAGGAGTTAGTTGAAGTACCAGAGACTGCAGGGAGATCTCTTTTCCAGCCCCAACACTGAATTTGCAGTCCTTCCAATCTGATTTTTGGAAACAACCTGCCTTGCCTTTGCAGGGACGCAGAAGGTGGTGCCACTGAGGATTTTCACCCAACAGTAGTTAGGGCCTAATGATAGCAGGTGTGGAACAGCCTTGTTTTATAGCACCAGTGTAGCTTATGATTTAATCTTGTCCATATAAAATTCCAGGACGCCTTCCCTTTCTACCAGGGCACTGTGCTTGCCAGTGCTACCATACTTAGTGCAAACTGCTCCCAGGTATCTGGCAGGTGCACTGAGGGCATGAGCTTGTTGTCAGCCATTTAATGATTGCTCTTTCACAGCTCTCTTGCCATGTAGTCTTGGATTGCTGTGTGATTCCTGAAGACATCACTGTTCAAGTGATTACTTTTCTTGGGGTCCAAATGTTTGGGAATTGGCTTTTCGGAAGTACTTAGTATCTGTGATGATCCCAAGGCAATTATCATTAGTTGCAGCGTAGACATACTTAAATTGAGGCATTTTTATTTAGATGTCGAAGATTTTAAGTGTATTACTCAACCCTGGGTTACATCATTCTCTACCACTTAGAGATTCAAGTGTTGTTCTTTTGTTATTTAAGTGTTGTGCGAATTCCTCTACTTCCAATGTAAATAAACCACGATTTGCTTTAGTGCTGGAAGTTAACAAGTTTAATTGATGTCAGCACAGGGCGTGTTACATCACAGTATCTCGGCATCGGAGTTCAATGTGAAGCAGCAACCTGGGCAGCCAGAGAAGAGGGATTTTTCCTCTGTCAGAGCTATTGGATTATAGGGCTGGGTGGGAAACGGCAGGTTCTGAAAGTGCCATTGCAAAACTTCTGAAAAAAGTGGATGGAACTGCTGGGTGTAAGCATGGGGGAAGGTTTTGAGACCAGATTCTGAAAGTTAAAAAAACATAAAGGTTAATTTAAGTGTGCCTTTTACATGTATGGTAAGTGCAGTTCTCATTCCGGGAAGGAGCTGGTGAGGTGCCTCTCAGAGGACTAATGACAGGGTAGAGCAAATGGGAAACAGCCTCGTGTCCTTGGAGCTGGCACAAACAGTAACTACCAGCAGGGCCTGACACAGGCTTTGCCACAGGCTTGTTCCTCTGCGTTACAATCAGACAACTCACAGGATTCTGGTTCTGGGGAGAGGCTTAAATGAGCTCAGCCTGTTCTGAGACAGAGCATGAAGATCTTCCCAAGGGATCTCCTAGGAAAACAAATTAATTCCTTTCATCAGCATCTTGAAACTGTCTCAGCCCAAGTCCCTTGCTGGAGAGCAGGTGGGAGCGGTGTGACTCAGGGCTTCTGTGCAGCTCAATGAGTGGCATTTGAGGCTCCTTTTTTTGTTTTATTGGTTTACATAGTGGCTACTTGTGAAACAGCATGTGGAATTATTCTTCATGTGGAATTATTCTTCATGTGGAACTATTCTTCTTACCAAGACTTTGAGGGATCCCAGGTGTATTTTAGATTCAAATATATTAAATTTGGGGAAGCCTTGGGCACTTTTGTTTCCCATTATTACATAATATTCTTCCTTTCAGGAAACAAATTCCAGTTGCCTTGAGCTCTCGTCACAGAGGGGTCAACGTATACCAGGGGCAGCTGAGCCCACAGCTCCCACATTCTGCCAGAACCAGACCTGGAGCAGAAGCTTCATGCTCCTGATACCTTTCAAAGCAGACTTCTTCATTTTCCCTCACGTCATTCATAACTTTTCTCTCTATTTTTGGGCCACGTTTTCTTTGCTCTGATGACTCTGTCTTTCCCTTCTGGTTTCCCTGAGCCGTGTCAGTAATTCAGTGTAAACTACCCCCCACTGCAGCAGGGAGGCTCAATGGACAGCACCTCTGGTTAAACGCTGGGCTGCTGCCCGCCACACAGGAATGCACGCAAAAACCCCAGTGGTGCCTTAAACCTTTATCAACCCATTACAGCAGGAGTGACCACTGACCTAGAAATGTGGCAGCTGCAGCCCTGGCCGTCACTGCAATAGCCTCCTGCTGACCTAGTTTGTCCCAGCCCTGAGCATCCCGCTGCACAGGGGTGGATCCTTCCCAGTAAACTCATCAGCAAATGCTTCTTGCTGCTGAAATTTGGGAGAGGTCAGAAATTAAATGGTTAAACAGCAGGAACCATGAGGTTCCTTCTTTAGAAACGTTCCTGTTTGACACCCAGCTGTCAGCCTGCCCTTATCTCTGTAGTTGCAATAGAATGCCTTAGACATGCACTTAGGAAGCCCCTGAAGAAGTTGTCACCAGGCTAGAGAACTCCCTCCTATAAATTTATTTTGGTTTTATTATCCTTTTGCGCTCCCCCATTTTGGTTTGTGCAGAGCAACAGTGACATCCATTGACTTATTAAGCTAATCCAGAGTACTGTACAGACACCATGTGTTTACTCAGGATGGAGGGCTCGACCACAGTGTGTGTGAGAGGTTATGAAATGTTGAGTTCTCGGAATAATTTTCAGTGCTGCAGAACCAACCCAGCTGGAAGATGTTAGAGCAAATTTGTTTCAGCTTATTCAATCCTGATAATATCTCAAATTTCAATTCCTACAGTAAAAGTCTGTTTCATTTTAAAAACTGAATCCTTTCTTGAAGACAAAAGGGTTTAGAAGGACCACAGAAGAGAGAACTGGGAGAGATTGCGATGGAGGAACTGCCAGCCAGAAGGTTGTTAAAAAAAAAACCTGAATGAAAGACTCAAAGTCTGAAATAGAGGATTCAGTGGCAAAAGAACCCAAAACAACATAAATTATTCATGTGAGAGGGAGATCTGGAGGATCCTGATTTCATTCCAAAAACCCTGAAAACAGTTCAATTTATTTTTAACCTTGTGAGTGAATCAGTAGACATTTCTTGCAGTATTTCATTGAACAGAATCAGCATCTGCAGTAAATTTTTGACCAGTTTAGTTCCCATCCCATTCCAAGGTCCAACAGCATATCTGTGACAGGGAGACCCCGTGAGAAGGAGAATTGAAGTCATGAGCCCAGGGGCCCATTTTTGTTGCCCCACAGTGCAGGGCAGCTACTGGGGGTTGTGTCTGCAGTGAGGTGCAGCCTCTGCCTTGTGACTGGGGCAACTGGAGCTTGCAAAGGCCCCACAGGGGTTTTCCCTTCCAGCATCACCAGAGACAGAGGAAAAGGGGAATTATGCTGATTGATACTGTGGCTCTTAGTAAGAAAGGGAATTGTAAGTGCTGTGCAGAGCGTTCCTAACTGAGGGGAGCTACAGGTGCTCAGAGTAAGGGCTCCCATGCCATTCAGAAGCTTGGGATCAGGCATCCCATCCACAGCACCTAAGAGGGATTTTCCATATATTTAGATGATCACTTCCAGTGGGAGAGCCCAGGAAGCATTCCCAGGTGTACTGGAGAATTTCAGTCTGCCCTTTGTGGTGTGTGTACAGTGTGCACTGGGGAAGCTCATGAAGAAGTTTTGCCTCCTATCCTTCCAAACTCCAATAGACTGGACATGCTTTCATCCAGCTTATGTGATTTTAGCCCTGAAAGAGTCCCTCCTTTGCCTGCATGTCTCTTGGATTGCCTTTGGATGGCCTCACAGCTTGCAAATCCTTCTGCTGGATTTTTCATTGACCCTGACGTCCTACTCGGCTCAGTCCAGTCAGTCTGTTCCCTTTGGGGACCCTCTCTTCTCCTTGCCTGACTTTGGGAACTTCTCTGCAGAGATTTGTTGATGCTTTCCTTGTTTTTTCACCTTTCTGAAGTGCTTCCATGCCTCTCCATGGCTGCATGTGTGCAGCTAATGCCAGGGCATTGTTGTTGTGCTTTCAAGGACTGAGAGAAGAGCACATAATTTCTTTTTTTCACCTCTCTTAGTCATTCTCTGACTGATTCTCTCTCTCTCACACACACAGCTTCTTTGCAGGTTAGCCCCAGACAGCATTTGGGTTTGCAGGGGCTGATCTTCCCCAGCCATTACCAAATGCTGGAATTTCCCTGGGTGTTGACTTTTTGGTGCCTGTTGAGTTCCTTTACTCATTCTGCCCTGTGTTTTCCCGGGGAGTGGCTGGCTGGCTCGAGTCCCTTTGACTACACCATGTATACATTTTCCATGATCAGAGAGGAGGACCGGCGGATAAAATCCTGCTGTTTGCGGATAACAACGGATAACATTGTTGTGCTAACAGACATTTGCATGAGAGATATGAAAACAGCCCCATTCATACCCTTCTGTGACAGTGCTTTGAAATCTGAGGTGAGCTGTTGCTCCATTAAGGCACCGGCATTGCCACAGCTTTCCACAGGCTGCAGGTGCTCGGGTCTTTGTCCTGGCTCAGTCTGCCGGCAGCAGGGGGATAAGGACAGCATTCCTGCAAAGCTCCCAGCATCCTGGGGGAAGCTATAGACTGCTCACAGATCTCTTGTCTACAGATTTCCAAAGATAGAAGGGAAATATTGGCGCTCCAGAGCAGGCTTAGCCCTGTTCTTACCCATAACGTGGGATAATTTAGCAAAACACTGCAGACCTTAGTAAGGAGTAAGCCAAAAAGGCGTGCTTCTTCCAGAGAAAATCCTGGAAGTTCACTGAAAACCAGAACCCCCCAAAGGGCAGTTGCATGTCCAGCACCACACACGGCACAGACTGCACCGACCAGTTTTGTCCCTGCCAGGCCGGTGTTCAGCCAGTCCTTCTGGCGAAGACAAACAGGGTTATCACCTCGAGGGTGCTTGGAGCTGCCATGAAAGGAAGGCTTTCTTCCCCATTTCCGAGAGGAACCAGGGTTGATGCTCTTCTATCACTTGGGGACCTTGTTCTGCCTGTTTGTCCCCAGTTAATGGCATCCGGTGCTGATTACTGGTGGCACACAGTAGCTTCCAGAACTGCCCACTCAGGTTCTTTTATTTTCCTTGTGCTGCTAAGCCAGATTGCCAAAATGCAGTAGATTTGAGGCAGCAAGGAAGCTTTGATTTAGAAAATTCAGTTTTGGGGTTCTGCTGGGAGCTGTTCTAGGACTTGCAGAGGTGTCTGAGGTGGCACCATGTGGTCCATTCCTCTGCCCTGCCTGGGTTGTGGTGGGCCGAGTCCCTGCCATGGGTTTCATGGCTCTGCTGTGCTGAAGGGGAACACCTCCCAGTGCTTCCTTGCTCTCACACGCTGGAGCTGTTTGCATATTTTGAGCAAATAATGATTTATTGCTGTTTTTGTGAAAGGAGGAAGGCAAAATAAATAAAAAAAAGAAGAGAGTGAGAACATCTTGTGAACCTGCTGTTCTCAGATCTCCCCGATAAGGACAGTTCCAAGTGCGTGAGAAGTGTCCTACTCCAAGATTTATTTACTTCTGAAAGAAAAGCCACTTTCATCACATTATTTTATTTTCAATACAGGTTTTAATTTGGTGAGAAAATATCTTCCCCATAAAGAACCTATTCTGCCTCATTAACTCCTAAAAAAGGCACCCCCCTAAGCTCAAAATGTTAAAAGAAGCATAAATTAAGGCTAAGTTTGTTGTTTGCCGCTTTAATCAACAAACAACCTTAAAAAGGACTCAGAAAAGGTTTGGTAAACTAAATTTATTACTGAGCAGGAAAACAGGCCCTCAGCTGTGGCCTCCTACCCTTCCCAGCCCCCTGGATTTGGAGGGGGTTGGGTTTTTGGAGTGACTGGTTTTGTTTACAGTGTCTTATTCTCTTGGGCAGGTTGTTGTGGTCCCATGGATCTCTGTCAGACTTTTGTGATGCAGCTGAACTGAAGTGACTTGGGAGAGTCTGTTAATTATGTCTTCAAAGCCTTCTCCTTTTTCTTTGCTGTGTACAAATGTCCTTTTTGCCTCTTCTTTTCCCTAAATCTTCTTGTCAGTACCTCAGAAGGAGAGATATTTTTCACAGCAAGAGAAAACTGCCATTCCATCTGCTTTCCTCTCACCCCTCTGGGATGCTGGGGAAAAGTAGATGCACATCTCTTTTCTGCCCTTTTCCTTCCCTTGAAATATTTAGGAAGCCTTCCACTATATCCTCTTTGTGCTATCATCATCCTCATTTACTTCTGCCTTAGGGATATCTCCACTCACAGAGTGGTGCTCCCAGTGACTGTGGTACCAAGAACCAAGGAAAAACTTAGGGACATGGTCTAGGAAGTATCAGTTCAGAGGATGGGGTAGTTGGATAAACATTAGGAATTACCTTTCCTGATTTTGCACATGTAAATATGTAATTTATTTCCAAATTCCCCTCTGCATAACGGTGAACTTCCTTACAAATCTCTTGTGTTCAGACTCAGTTCAATCTTAAACTGATTTTTCATTGGGTTTATTTGGGAGAAGTCTCCATGAGAAAATTTAATAATGGATTTTGTTCACTGCTGCAAGATTTGGACTTCGTCAATCCTTATTTTTTTTCACAGCTGTCTTAAGCTCAGTCTGAGATATGGAATGTAAGAGAAATCCAAGAAAAATCCCTTTTGTTCACTGGAAAAAACGGCCTTGACCCATTAGAGAATGGTTTCTGATATTGATCTGAACAGCTCCTCACCTTCCAGGAGTTAATTTGAATTGGAGATGAGCCAATGGGGAGTCTCTCTAAACTTCCCCCAGCTTTACGGGCTTGGGTTCAAACAGTCCTGGCTCTGAAAACTCGTGGGTCAGGTCTGCAAAACCAAAAGGCGCCTGGGCACATTTTGGAAAAGCGGAGCCTCCCCAGGAGTTCTGATCGATGGCCCTGCTTCCAGCCCCTCCCTGCTCTCGCTCTTCACGGGCTGTGGGTAGGTCAGTCCTGCAGACACTCCCCAAAGGAAATCATCCTCCTTCAGTGCAGCCCGTGCCTTTTTTCACAAACCAATTTCCTCTGTCCATCCCACGCCTTCCCTCCCTGCAGCAGCAGACATGACACAGGTCTCGTGTTTCACACCAGCTACCTGAGCAAATGTCCTGGAGCCTGGCATCTGCACTGGCCAGCAAGCCAGGGGCATGAGTTACAGCCGTAGGACAGGCTCCTTTAGGAGCATTTAACACTCTCCTCTCATCCTTCAAGTAAGATCTTTTTCCATCTCTGTGAACCAGGGCCGTATCCCAGCTCTGTATCCGGCGGAGCTGTTGAGGGTCCAGATGCATCAGGTGAATACAGCCTCCCAAAAATGCACTCAGCACTCCCCTGCTCTGTGACACCTGGGCTTTCTCATTCTGCCTTTTAGCCTACACGTGTCTTTAATTTGCTGTTGGTCCTCTGACAAGTCTCTCATATTTTTGATGTTCATTTGGGGGTTTGAAGGGATTTTTTTGTGGTGCCTAGAAAAAAGCAAAGGAGAAAAGACTCCTGGATGAATGTCTGAGTCCTTTGGTTTCCCCCAGCAGAGTTATTCCTGTCATCTCTGCTGGAGTACATGGGAAAGGGGAGGAGGATATGGATGATACATAGTCCTAAGGCATCTTCATCTCTTCCCAAAAGCAAATGCCGCCAGTGCCCGTCACGGTGATGTGTATACAGGTTTTTTAGGCTGTTAAAAACAGCCCTCTGAGTCTCCTTCTTAACCCTTGCAGGATATAACATTTGACAGTGGCCACAAGAGTCACCTGGCAGAGAAACCCTGCTTTGTTACAGACATTCTTTCATTTGTTTGTGTGGAAGAGCTTTTCTTTGCAGAGGAAGCCCCGAAGGCCATGAAACCAGGTCCATGCAGCACCTCGGCTCCCTGGCATGGATGTTTTGCCCGTGCCTGCCCAGTCTGAGGGAAGCTGTGGTTGCCGCTCCAGGGCGGCCTGGCTGGAAGTGGTGTGGAAGGTTTCGTTTTGTCAGCACTCTGTGCTTATTGTGATCCCTCCCAGTGAACTCCCGCTTGGATTACCTGCCTGTCATCTGCCTCAAGGCAAGTCCCTGTGCTATCATAAGTACTTGACGCTTCAGTAAATACTCCAAGGTTATGGGGAGCCTCAGGTTTATGCTACGGGTGGCAATGCGTTCGTTGTTGTTTTTATCGCAGAAGGACAAACATTCGCAGGCTTTTATGATCACATCCCAAAAACGGACTTTGTTTCATTGCCTGGTAATGTCTGTGAACCTGTTTGCCACCCGGTGTCTCACAGAGTTACTGGCCAAGATGCAAAGTACACTTTAAATGTTTAAAATCTCAACAGAACCATCTGGAGTCATTGCATGAAGCAAATTAGCACTGGTCCCTCTGGCTCCTGAATAGGTGATATGCCCTGCATATGCCGGTGTGAGAAGATACAGCATTCCACGTAGCTTTCCAGTAAGAGAGAGGAAAACCTTGCCATCAGGAGGGGTGTTAGCCAAAGCCATGCCTTTAATGACTGCCATCTGCAGGGGGACAGGCGGGCAGGTGCCACCTGAGTCATCCCTCCTCGCGGTTATTACCAGGCTGTGTGATCCTGGTTCCCGAACCTGCCCTTTCGTGTCATAAGACAGTGATTTGGAGCTGTTGGAATTATTAACCCATCCCGGTGATGCATCCCCTTAGGCACATGCTTCGGAGGAGGATGGTGGTGTCCCCGATGAAACGTTGGCTGTGAGGGCTCAAAGTTCTCCCAGACCAGGTGTGTGAGAGCACCCTAGATTTTATACTGACAAAATATTTCCCTAGGAAGCACCAGTGAAAAAAATACAGGAAATGGGAGTTAACCTGCTGAGAGAGGTGCTACTTCATGTGGCTTTCTTAGTTAGGACTCAGAGCTAATGCTCTCTGCCTTTATAACCTCATCTCAAGTGTTTCTTCTGCATCTCCCACGCTGGTTTATCGCTATGATTTCTGCAGCTGGTGAAGCATTAAACATTTCAGGCTGGTGGTTATGAGTTTGCAGATAGGGAGAGAGATGTCAGCATGAAAAGTAGCACTGGCTGAGCATAATTTCACCTGATACATATGCACCCATCAAATATTTTAGTTCAGATGAGACTGACAGGAACCACAGCTAGGCCACAATAAGTTACTTATAAACAGAAACAAAATTATCTGTGTAACCTGCTGTGATAGCTTAATGGTGGGTGAATAAACGGCCTCGGGGCAGCCAGTGCCTCTTGTGAAGAGCATGTTGGGACCGGGATCCTCTCCTGCATAAGTTAAGGGCACATCGCTTTTCCTCCCTCTATAAAATATCAATCTCTTTGTATCCAAAATAGGGATACTTTTGGGTGGCCTTTAGTCATTCCTGGATAAAAGCTGGGCCAGATACTCTTGTTGTGAAGAACAGCTTTTCCAGCATTTCCTTTAGGCACCTCTTTGGGATCAAAAGGTACTTTCTTTCCTTCAGGAAATAAGCATCACATTCCCCTATGGGCTTCCCATCTTCCCTCTGCACAGCTCTCTGGTGCTCCCAGTAGCCTGCAAAGGAGTTTGAGTTCAGGAGTGTTAAAGGAGCAGGTGCTGTATTTGCATCCATGTGCAAATCCAAAAAACAAGGGAGAACATGGAGCCACCTCTTGAGAGGAAACAGCTATCGGATAAAAACCCAGGAGGCATAAAGGGTACAAGGCAGAAGGTGTCTGGCATCAAAAGGGCAGGAAGGTGGACGGCAAGTGGCAGGGGGGGAAAGCAGAAACCAATTTCCTTTCAGCTTCAAAATCTGTCATCTCTGGGAAGAGGACAGTGAAATCTTGCAGTCTTCAGCCAGGAAGACTTCTGCTCCACCAAGTCTGGCCACTTTAAGTCCTAGACACAAACCAACTCAGCTAAGTGATGGCACCGTGCTCATTTCATGCCAGCCAAGAGCAGGGCATTGGAACTACAAATTGCTGCCTTAAACTTGAACTCCTTCCCCTATGTGTAACACAAATCATTCTGCGGCTTGAAAGGTTTTATTTAGTTATTCACAGCAATTTGAGAAATGGGAAGGGTTTATTTATCTTGTCCCTGCCTGTCGTGAGATCTTTCGTGAGATACAACAGTTCAGTTTCATATAGCTTTTAAACTAATTTAATGTAGCTTATTTGCTGATTAAATGCCCTGCATGAAACAAACGTAACAGGTGACGGCAGATGCTGTTAAAGCCACCCCTGCAGTGCTGTGGCCGGTGACACTCGCTCTCAGGTACCCCCGCGGAACCACCGAGCCATGGATGATCAGGGCAAGGCGGCCTCTGGTTTACGGGATGGTGTGGCCGGACTTCTTTCGGGGAAAGACCGTCAGTGTTCCGGCGGGAGCGCAGTTCTCTGAGGTCTGCGCCGGCGGAGGGGATGGAAAGTTCGGTCCCGGCTGCGCGGCCGGCGGCCGGGCTGTGGCAGGACGGGGCAGCCCGCGGGGACCTTCCTGCGGCGTGCCGGGGCGCTGCCGCGGGCCGGGGCGGTGCTGGGGGCGGGCTGCCCGCCGCGGCACCTGCCGGGGGCGGCCGGAGGCGCCGCCGGGCTCCGGCGCCCTCGCCCGGCGT
>JAWMRA010000130.1:1264782-1379235 GCA_035584735.1 Pseudotriccus pelzelni | reverse complement strand
CTTGTCCTATTGCTGGTTGCCTGGGAGAAGAGACCAACCCCCACCTGGCTACAACCTCCCTTCAGGTAGCTGAAGAGGGTGATGAGGTCTGACCCCTTCCTAACTGTTGCCACCATATTGCCTGCATGGAGGAGCAAGGAAACCATCCTGTAGTTCACACACAAGTCTCATACAATGAGACTGTCCTTGGGGTAGCTGATGAAAGCCTTCTACTGACAACAGGGAACACACAATATTTACTTACAACAGAAGAGGAAGTGAGGCCTAGGTCATACATTTGGAAACCTTTGAGTTCCTAACAGAAAGGTTGCTAATACTGGTCTCAAACATTGCTATTTGTTTTGTTATATAACTCACCTTGAGCTCAACTGCAGTTGTAAGTATGCATTGACATGGCAGCATAAGGCTTGGCTAGGATTATGCTGTTGCAACTCCCAGGTACTTTCTGAAAGGAAGTAAGATCTTTTGTAAACTTTGCACCCATAAAAATATAGTAGCTGCCATTTGTTTTAAGTTTCTTGACAATTTATTTGCTTCATTTATGTGAAGCTTCCATCTAATGACGCAAGTTAAAGATTCAGGTTTTGAAATATTTGCTGGGTGTTGGTTAGAAAGCTTGCAATCTGAAATATCTCTCAGTAGGTATTTCCAGAAAAAGTAATTTCCTGAGTGCAGCTGAAGGTGTTAAAGATGATTGTGCAATGTTATGTGCGTGTTATAGGAACAGGTAAAGACAGAACACTAAAGGGGATTTCTTTGCTTGAAATTCCCACCTATTTTCAGTGTTCACCTCCTTCTTAGCTTTTGATACAGCCCTGCAAGTTTTTGCGAGTCAGATACTTGAGCCAGGCTCATGGAAATGCCAGGACAGATGGACAGATGCACTCCATGTGCTTTGGAGAGCTAAAGGACTGTTGCAAAGAAGTGCTAGAGAGTATTTGTGCACAGAGAAACAAATAACTCATATTCCCTACTCTGTAATCAAAAGCCTTTCTTGGCTGGGGGAGATCCCTGCAACAACATTCTTGCCTCCCCTTGAGAGAAGGAAGCCAAAGATTATTCTGTTACCCTTCATTATCATTCAGTGTGGTATAAACTGCCCAGGACTTGAACTCTCAAGTGCCCAGGAGGGCCAGTACATGAATATACCTTGTGTCAGCAGAGGCCATTTCAAATAATACAGATGATGACAGATTGATGTTGGTAGCTCATTAGGCAAAGCATTGACCGAGACATCAAATTCCTTTCAGCAAGAATATGGCTGGACTATTTGCTGTTGTGCATTAAAGGAGAGACACATTTTTCTTCTTTGATTTCTCTTGCTTCCTGCTTCCCATGTTTGCATCAGACAGTGCCAGCTATCAGATCTGTCATCATGTTTGACTTTCCTAATGTGAACAGCTGTGCCAGAAGAATCAAGGTGTAAAGCTAAACCCAATCTGCACATATAGTATATATAGTACATTTCAACAAAAGACCTGTGTTCATAAGCCTCCTGTGGCATACAGATTTTAATATAACACTTGGCTTCTAGCTAGTCCAGATCCAATAGTGCAATCTCCCCACCCATGCCTGAAAAGATCGAGAACAGATTTCTGAAACAGTGTAAGGTGTATTCAGATTGCTTTCTCCTTGATATGCTAACTCCTGGTTTTGTGGATTATGTTTTCACACTTTTGAGGCATGCCTTAACCCATGTGATTAAGCTGGTAGCCTTCTGCCTCTTCCCGAAAAAGACGGGGAGAAGTTTTCCGAGCAGCAAAGGGTGCCACAGTTCTCTACCTCCCTGTCACAGTGTAACAGAGGAAGCCAGGTGACTTGGGCTGCCATCACATTCTTACCTGGTGGTCTGTCTGGGGGGAGACAGAGTGCACTGTGCAATGTGCTACAGAGAAGAGAGGGAGGTTGAGGTTTTCATGGGAGAAGGAATCCCTCATCCCTATTTGGTCCTTGTGCCCAGCAAGGATAAAATACTTCATAATCTGGGGACTAAGTAATGGCAAACACATCTGAGGCTTGTTGGCCGCTGTGACTACCCCAAAAGGGCAGGTGCTGGTGCCAGAAAAGAGGATTCCACAGCTGCTGAGAGGAACCACAGAGATGAGATGGACACCCAAAGGAAGAGATCAAAGCAAGGAGAGGAGGAGGAGAGTATTCAGCGATCGAAAAGACCCCAGTGTGAGGACGGGTGGTGAAATACCTGGGGCTCTGATGGCTGCCTACTGCAGCCAGCTCGTGATCCACTGTGCACACCAGACACAGACACAGATCCAGCCTGGCTGCACGGCGTTCTTTGCAGCAGCAATTCCGGGGCTTTGTGATTCACTAAGTAATCTTACAGTACACTGGGTACTTTATCCTCTCAGCCGATATTATGCTCAGTGCTTTACATATCCAAAATGGTTTTACAAACTATATGGGTAATTATCCCTTGGAGGTGGGAAGAGACAAACATTGCATTTTTATAAAATACAATATTGGAATAAGTATCACTGCCATTCTAGTAAGGCAAATGCCACAAAGGGACCTGATTGCTATGGTACAAAAAGTATCTTTTAAAGTGAATGTGCATTTTTCGCCCTTTACTGTAGTTTGCTCTGCTCTTAGGTCCTTATCTTTCAGACATGGTCTAAGGTATACCCAGAGAGTAAATTGCAAGACTCGTGATGAACTGCTTTAAATAGAACTGGCTTTAAATAAAGTCAGTGGGAAATGACAATATGGGGCAGGAGTAGCCTGTCAGACATTTCCCACATCTCAGTGTTGTGCTAGACTGAAAAGGAAAGATTAGCATTAACATTACATCTAATGTTACTAGTCTGATGATTCACATACCTTTTATTGATTCTGTTTGAATTGAGTTTGTAACTGTTGGTTTGGTCTTAATTTATATAACCAGTGGCCAAATCCGCTGTTTTCTTAATAATTCTTGCATTACAGAGAGCTAGATGCAATGACAGTAACCGTGCCTGGCAGTCTACCATCTGGGTACACGTTAATAAAATAATCATCTGCATAATTTTGGAAGTCATTGCAGATACTGGGGGGAAAATGTATTGGGTTTGAGCTGAAAATTGCAGGCAGCCCGGTAGAATAATAATGATGCAAATAATTTCCCCTAAAATCCTGGAATGGTCTCTGGTGGGATTTGTTTTACATGCATCATGAAGCTGCCTATGTTAACTTTGCTTTGATATCAAAGGTAAATAGAGGATGAATGATTAAATAATTTCTATTCAGTTTTGCTGAAAAGAAAATTTAAGTCAGTTTGAAATGAACAATTTCTGCTCTGTTTTATAACAGTAATGAGGGAGGAAAACCCTTTTTCCTTGCATCACTAAAAAACAAACTATTAAGGATTATAGATCTCAGTGACAATTGGATCCCACTGCTAGGATCAATATATGTTTGTCAGGAAAGGACAGTTTGCTCTGCAAGGAATATATTTGCTTCTTCTGCATTCTGAAATCAACTATAACTCACCCCAAAGCTGACCCCTAATAAATCCAGAAAAAGTAGTAATTCCTTAAGAATTGTGTCATTGAAAAGAAACATGTGAATCCAACACATCAGCACTGAATTCAGGAGTAACTTCCCCTATTCCAGTCCACAGGCCCTTTCTGCAGCTGGAGCTGAACCTAAAACAACTTATTTGGGGGCAGGAGTTATTTATGAAATAGCTGTTTCCATTTCCAGTTCTCACTCTGTTTCTATCCAGTTTATCTTTACCAGAAACACTGGAGAAGGTGCAACAGTGCCTGTGGGAAAAACACGGAAGCAATGAGCCAGAGTGGTAGGTTGGGTAGAGCAGAGAGATGGAGTGGAGACCTTTAGATATTTATGATCTCGAATGCCAGAAATTGAAACCTTGCAGCAACTGAATCCTGTGAAAGGAATTGTGGGATGGAAAAATAGGAAAGCCCACCAAATTCCACTGAAACTAATCAGGTGAGAAGAGCCAGCATGGAAAATTTTGTAGATATTTTAAAAAAGCATTTCTCACTTGCTGGCCTGTCCCCTTAGACTAGAGGCAATGTGGGATAGTTAACACTAAAGTTTGTGCTCAGGCTTTTGGGTGAACAATATTTAAATGAAAAGCTTGAGGTGGGAAAACAGTTTACCCAAGCAAGTTTGAAGGGACTACAGTATGGAAAATTACCAAGAGCAAAAGAGGTATTAAGACGGCGTTAAAACAGGATGTTTGTGGTAGGAGAGAGGAAGAGATGAGCAGGTTTTCCTAGAGCAGAAGTTCAAGTTCGCTGTGTAACAAAGGTCGAAGAAATCGAATCTGAAACAAGAGCAGAAAGGTGCCCATGTTTTTGACGGGATGCTATGAGGGCAAAAGAACCTGAACTTACAAACAAAAACTGCTTCAGAGTAGATAGGAACAAGAAGAGGTGCTGTGCATGGGGTTAAGAACATTTTACCTGCAACCAAACCCTCTTAATGCTTAAAATTTTAATGTTTAGAAAACTGTGGAAAACCTGCACAAGTGACGTGTCCCAGAGAGGCATATTCTAGATGGAGAGGTTTGTACCTTCAGTGAGATGGTGAACGTGCTGGCAGAAATTTAAGGAGATGGTGCTACTAATAGGTATTAAGCACTCGGCTCAGTGACTGCCGCTGCCAACTGTTTTGCAGCCACGGCTCCGTGCCCATAGTCCAAATGCCAGGGTCGGTGCCTAGTGCTTCCCAACCGCAGCAGACTCGGGGCAGTCTGGCAGATGTCCATCAGAGGTACTCAACCACATCGGTGACACTGTGACAGGTTGGGGAAACAGGGCAGGCGTGGAGAATGGAGCAGGTTCAATTCCCAAGGCACACGTTGACGTTACGGGTCAGCTCATGTCGCCGGTAGCTGCCCTGGGAAGGGGAGGTCCCACGCCCTATTCCCAGCCACAGGCTCTCATCCTTCTCTGGCACTGCTCCTTCACTCATCCAACCATGCAGTCAGAAGATGTGGGGAGTTATGCCATCAGAAAATGAATCATTCATTGTGGCAAGGTTGGCACTTTGGCAGAGTGACTCCAGGAGTCGGGTTAACAGAGATCCGGTGAGTGGCTGTGCAGACACATGGGAAGCAACAGCCGCCAGCGGGAACATGGATAATCTAACCAGTCAAGTCACTGAATCATAAAAATTTGTTTGGAAGGGATCTATGGAGATCATTTGGGCAAACTGCCGACACAAAGCAAGACTATCACGGGCATTACAGTGGTGGTTGGAAGCACCAGCTGTTTCAACTTCAGTTTCTCTGCGTGTGAAAACGGGGTAACCCCACATGGTGAAGCTGAAATCCTGTCTGGTGAAGCATCTGGAGATCTGCAGGTGGCAAGTTCTGCCTTAGCATGAAGGATGTACAAGACCATGCAATGCTGCTGGGTGTCAGGGACAGGAATTCTGGTTTTCCTGGCCTTTGTATAAGGCTTGTGATATGGATTAATGTTTGAGGTACAAGGTTGAACTTGTTCAGATGTTAAGCCTTCTAAGCAAAGCTTATGGAAAAAATACAGCCATATGTCATTGAAGAGGGGATGATACACAGCCCTAAATATTCATCTCTTTGTCAGTAGATTTAAAACCAGTGATTGCCTGGAAGGTATTCCTGATGTGATAATGGCTGTCATACTTGTTTACCTAAATTGAATGATGTCAGAATATAAAGACCTTCTTTGCTCCTTTATAGTAGCTCCCATGTTTCAGACTGGATCAGGTATAACCAGTTTAAAGAAAATATTTACTTTTCATCAGAAGTTTACATAACATGTTCTCCAAAGGAACAAATACTGTGTTTCAGCATAGTTTGAAACATGGGAGACGGTGAAGAAGTTAATGAACAACATTTAAGTCAACATCAAAGCACTTTGTTTCTCTAGTAAATACTCAGACCATCAGACTATTATGCAATAAGGAGAAGTTCATGGTCAGTCTCTTTTTAACTTGCACTTTATTATATTTTGAGGCCTCATGCAAAAATTCTACTCTGACCTTGAAAAGGTTATCTGCAGGAAGGGAGAATTAATGCATATATATCTTAAGGTGAGCCTAACCTTATTGGAGAAGTGTGAGATAGAATTATATTAAAATATTATAAATAAATGAAAATGAGTGGAGAAAGCTGTAGAATCCTCTCTAGAGGAAGGAAGGGCCTGGTGACAGGTACTGTGGGGCTCTTGGAAAAAACAACTGCCAGGCTGGCAAGAGGCAGAAAGGGGTGAAAGAAGTAAGAAAAACCAGCTGGTGACCTCAGCCCAAGGCAGGGAGCTTCCCCAGTCCCGTGCTGGGGAAGAAACAGAGCTTGGTTTCCTTTCTGGGGATAAAGATCCGCCCAAAACGAGCCCACATTAATTGGGTTCAGAAGTGGCGACTGCTGGGTGGCGTGAGGACACTTCAGCAGCCAAGCAGACCTGAGGCTGGGTATGAGTTAACTAGAGGAGTGAGTCTTGGAAAGAGCTACATATTTGCAGACACACACAAGCATTTTGTGGTTCATCCAAGAGACAATCCCAGTCCACTTAAGCCTGATGACAATGGTACATAAGCCTTTTGCTGCATCTTTTCATTCTACCATGATCTTTAGCCTTACTCCAACCTTAACAGGAATTAGCAGCAAACTGCCTGCTTTCCGCTTCCCTAAAAAATACAAAAGCCATTGGCGAAGTTGGAAGAGAGAAAATGTCATTGCAAAACCTGTATTTGCACAGCAAAATCTGTGCACTTTCGTGGAGGGAAGTGGACGCTGAAGAAAAGGAACTTTTCGTCATAGAACCCTTTCAGACTGGGCACGTGAAATGAGCAAACAGAGTCACAGAATCAGGGAATGTTCTGAGTTGGAAGGGACTCACAAGGATCGTCAAGTCCAACTTGCAGTGGCCCATACAGGGATCAAACCCACGAACCTTGGAATTATTAGCAGCGTGGTCTAACCAACTGAGCTGATCTCACAGAATCTCAGGCTTGTGTTTGAAGAACAGCAAATAAAAAATTTCCTGTACTTATAGGCAGTAACAAGAGGGTTGTTAGACTTGTAGCAGTAGCGTGTAAGACTTATGAATAGACTTTGGAAGGAAGAATAATATGAGAGGGAGGATAGGACGGACAGAGAGAGGAAAGTGGAATAAAATGTAACAAGCTTTTACCAATGTTGGGTCATGTCACACTACTATTTTTAAGATAATCAGTTTTCATAGTCAGGAAAAATGTGGTGGATCTCTTAGGCTTTAGTAAGATTCTGGTAGCTGCCATATGGGGAATTACTAAAGAGTCACTTACATGTTACAATTCTGCTGGCTAAAGGGGCAACACAAAAACAGGTACTGTAAGTAGGAAAAGTATCAGCTTGGAGGAAAACTGATAGTGACGTTTCCCAGATATCTTAGGTTAGTCTTAAAAGTGATCCTGCTTTAATATATTCATTAATGTCCTCAGCACAGTGGTAGGGACATATTTATGCAAGTTGCTGGTAGCATTTAGAGGGCACCATTAGTAAAGGAGGATCAGGATATGCTACACAAAGGGCCAGGTGACCTTGAGAAGTGGAGTAACAGAAGCGGAATGAAACATAACAAAGGAAAGAAGAGAAAAGCAGAGCCATGTGGCTGAGAACATAGTGCTGTAAACTCATTAGTAGTATAAATAAGGGGACAGGAAAATGTGGGCATTTAGGATGATTTCAGGATGATTGGACTGTTAGCATGAAGTATCTGGAAAAGAAATTCAGTGTGTGATGGTGTCTTGAGGAGCAGCAGGACAGGGAAGTGTGAATGCCTTTTCCCAGGGAACTGGTATGACATCTGCAGTGCCGTACCCCTGTCTGGCACCAATCTCAGGAGCGACCTTCCCTGGAGATGGCTGTAGGAAAAGGCTTCTAAGGTGGGCAGAGTCCCTTACACAGGAGCAGACCAAGGAAGAGTAGCTCTTATATTCTTGGAAATTCAAGACTAAGGCAAAGTAACAGCAAAAAATGCCTTTTTGTTTTTAACAGTACAGCCTGTCAGACATTATCAGTCACTAAACCCTGGGCAGATTGAACAGTCTGTCTGACTCAAACAGAGCGGTTCACCCAAGCTTCCCCAGCCTGTGTTCACATTGTGCAGTGATCTGGAAGCCCCAGGCATGCGCCAGTCCCTGCAGACGCAGCAATGGCCCTCGTTAGAGCAAAGACAGCCCTAATCAGGCCCATCTCAAAAAAGGAAGAAACTGCAAAGAGGAGGAACAGTAACATGGAGATAATTCCATCTCCCCTGTGTGGGAGGCCGGTGTGCACTGACTGCAGAGCTGATAGGTATTTGTCTATGTAGCCTTTAAAAAGGAGATTTGGAGAATGCTGATAAAATAGCTCAAACTTGAGACCTACTGCAAAGGATTGCTCAAGGTTTTCCACAACAGGTGGACAAAATAAATGGATGTGAAGTCATGTGAATGTATACTGGATGCAGCCCCTATGGCAAGGCAGTTTTACTTGGGAGTGCCAGTTAGGACGTATACCCAAGTCAAATGGCTTGGAGTTGCAGGGGGGAAGATGGATTGCAGTTTCCATTACACAGACTTGAATGTGGAGTTACTGCCTGAGTCACTGAGGTTATTCCAGTTGGCTTTCAGCCCAGTTTGGTTCACTTGACCAACTGTCTTTTCACCCTTTCTCGCAAACAGCAGCAGATAAAATTTGGCCTTGTCTGTGCTCTTTTTGGTGACTTAATCCCCAGCACAGTCTTACTTATCAGACCTCTGTACACAAGGCAGAGTTAATTGGCTCTGATCCACCCGAGCGGTGGTCCCTGGAGCAATGCTGATTTTACCAGAAAACATTCAGACTTAGCCACTCTATTTCCTTATGTAAAAGAGCCAGTCGGATTTTTCAGTGAGCTTAAATTAGTGATAGAAGATAAATCTTTCCTCATTTCATTAGTTGGAAACATATTTATTGTGTGAGTACTTGCTGGGGAGGTGAGAAAGTTGTTCCCAAGCCATGGGGATGTATTTATTCCATCTCCTGTGCTCTCTAACTCCAGACTGTGTTTTGGCTGCAGCAGTGTGCATCCACCTGTGAGTTCCTGAGTGTTGATGTCACAAGTCCTGCCTAAGCGGCCTCTGTTTTTATTAATCTTACCTTACAAGATAAATAATCTCGAAGGATGAATAAGCAGAAGCACAAGGAGCAGGGAGACGGCTGTGCTGAGGGTGCAGTACGCACATATGAACAGTAGATGTTGCTGGTGCATCTCCGTAACATCATCTTCCTGTGGGATTGGAAAGGCCGAAAGAGGCTTAGATCTGAATCCGCTAAAAATCATACAAGCCAACGGCTGTAGAATATCATCTCCTCAACATCAGAGGGTGTTTAGCAGCCCAGTCACGGCCGCGTGTCAGTCTGTTGAGCTTTGCTGAGATCTCAGCTGAAAAACGACCATAGAGGAGAGTGGCAGGAAGCATAGCGGTTGTTATGAGACTTTGTGAATTTTAAATCTATTTTCAGGAGTTCATAAAAAATTCTCTCTGGCCCGTACTGTGGGTGCACTCTGAAAATTATTGCAAAGATATGAAAGGCCAAGGTGCAAAATTTGAGATACAGCAGCATAGATTTTTTACTCTTTATTTTAACCTTTTTTTACCCTGCTGATGTCTCTGTTCCATATCTTAATTATCTCTAAAGGAAATCCTATTCTTTCCTCCCTCTCTGTATAGGATCCTGCAAATGCCATTAAGTCACATTGTTTCATTGCACTGGGGAGCCCAGGGAGCGTTTCTATCATCCTTATGCATGTGATTAACACAGATTTTTGTAATGGGAAGCAGTTCACCTGGACCGGTTTCCATGGTGCTGTTAAGCTGGAAGCATGGGATCTGGCACTCATTTGCTAAAAGCTGATGAGGAGTTGAAAGGGAATTTTCCCTCTGACCTTTTTTGGCAGAGGTCACTAATGCTAATCAATATCCTTATTGGATTTCAAGTATTCAGGTACTCCTCTTAGGCATACCCTCTGAAATTGCCATGAGGACTAATTACAGGGAGACAATCAGATTTGCAATATGGCAATTCCTTTCAGCAACCACTGAAAGGTCAATCACATACTTGCAAACCAGTATGAACCACTAGATTCCTCTGCTTCTTTAGTGATAAGGTGAGCTATGTTTCAGGTTGAAGGTTGCATTGCTGCCAGTTAGTGCAGTTCATGTACAGCATAGACAGAGATGAAGATCTTAAAGAGCAGGTTTTGTTTTGACCAAGGATGGTTTGACTGTGACTGTCCCTGCCGTTCAGGAATGGCCTTATATCAGATTCATTCTATTGTCCTGTTTTACAAGTTTTACAGTAACCTTGCACTATTCATTAAAGTGTCTGATAAATTAAAAAATCTACTTCTCTTTATTGTGGCAGCAATAGCCACAGAAAGCATGTTTTGTTTACCTGTTTACTGCTGTAGTCTAATACAGCTTTGCACAGTGAAAAGGTGCATGACTTATGTGCACAATAATTGGCAAAGGTTTAGTAAAAGTCTGTTTACCAATGCCTGTTAACTACATTATATATATATATAAAACTATGTGATATATATATATATATGATATTTTCATCATGTTTTTGATTGCCCTTGAAGTTAAGGTTACTGAGGATGTATAATATTAGTTTCTTGTCCATACTGACATCCAGGTACCAGTTCCTAAGAATTTTAGTGATGAAAACCAAAGTCCAGATCCCAGCAAAATCAGTGAAAGCTTCCTGTAGATTGTATGAACAAACAGGTTGGTACAGTCTGATCAAATACCACTGAAATCAGTGCGAGGGTGCTTGTCCACTTTAGTGGATGAACAGTCAGGGTGTCTCTTCTCTCTGTACATACACACCCTCACCTTTACACCCACAGCATGTCTGTGCACACACAGAGCTACAGAAGACAGATCCCTGAAACCTGTTCAAAAACATTTTTGAGGTTAGGACTCATCTTCAAGGAGGTTTGCTTCATCCCAGAACAGTCAAAATTAATAAACTTTTTGTGTAAGTACATACACCAGGTTTCGGTTAGAAGTACTGTTCAGAAACAAATGCACTTCATTAGGAATTTAGGGGATTTTTTTTTCCAGATAGCTGTGAAATAAATAATGTAAATATTCTCACTTCCAGACAGGCAAAACATATTTAAGAAATGGTTAAAAATACCCGTGAGAGAGCTAGCAATCAACACTCTTTTTACTAGTTTTGTTTTGTGTTCGTTTCTGACTAGTATGTTCGTGACCAGCTGTTTTTAGAGCTAGTAAAAATTCTCAAGCTCACATTAGGAAGGTTTTCAGTTACATGATCTATAGCTACAGTTGTTAGAACACTTGGCATGGCCTTTAAAAATGAGAAAATTGTTTTTGTTGAGAAAAGCACCAAAGCTCTGAAATAATATTTCACTGGACTTTACAGAAAATGTGTTTGAACTTTCCCTTTAATGCCCAAGTGACAGGCAATATGGTAGGCAGGGAGTTTCCAAATGTGACTTATAGTGATGTACATTTAATCTGTGTGAACATTAGAAATTTCTCTGTACTTGTAAGAGAAGAACTTGTACCAAATCAACCTTGACCAATATCTCTTTATCCACACTAGTGTGCCATCTCACCTCACCCCAGCCTTGCCTCTGCATTGATGAAGTGCACATGCAACAGCAGCGTCCCTTGGTTTTGCTGGTCACCTTAGATGGGTCACCTTAAACTAGCCAAGTTTAGTCAAATCCTAGCAATATTTGCTCTTAACTGTGCACTGCCTAATAATGTTTCTTGTTTTCTGGGCAGAAAATACCAATCTTATGTACCATCAGTCTCTGCCTGGCAGTTTGTACAAACCTCTACCACAGAAGTGAGCACAGTAAGAAGCACGTTTGGATTACCCTGATAGAGAAACTGGGGCTTATAATAGTGCAGGGGTTTGTTGCTCTCTCAGATTACTTCAGACTCCAGTGGGAACATAAATGCTGAGGGTTAAAGGAATGTGTGAAATTCAGAAGGGTTACAGGAAAAACTAGCCTGCCACTCTCAGAGCAGCAAAACTAATGAAGTAAGGCTGGATGATTGGATTTACCACTAAGATTTATTAGGCCGGATCATTTCAAGATTCCTGAAACAAGGTGAAAGGCCCAAATGCCAGTTTTATCCTTAGCCCTGCTTCCTTAGGTGCCCATGGGGAAAGAAGGTCTTGTGAGAGCACCAAGATGGGCTAGCCTGCTTTCTCCCGTCCATGTGGGTGTTTCTGCCAAACAAGGGAAAATCTCTGTCCTTGCTCCAAGGCCTGTGACATGGCAAAGAACAGGAAACAGCTAATGGCCCAACTTTGGTCAGGTCAGGAAAGAAACTCAGACCCTGGCTCTGCTCTCTGCTAGCTGGGAACACCACCAGCGTGGAGAGGGGACAACCCTGCAGGGAAGGAGGGATTACTGGCCCTTCTCAAATGCCCGGGGATGAAATCCCAGCCCTACTATTTACTCCTTGAGAATCATTCCTGGCTATATGCTGTAGTCACTCTCTCCATATAAAAATTCAGAAAACAAAGTTACAGAGCTAAAACAGATAAGCATAAGTAGTGTCAAAGAATCTGAATGGTGGTTTTTTTCTTAGGGCAGAAGTGCCCATTTCTTTGAATATGAGTGGACAGAGGATGCAAAATCCATAAGGAAACCAAACATTCAGTTTCACATTGAGGACATCGCTCTGTGTCTCCTCTCCACCAATATGACAACTAAAAGGATCAAGGAAGTTAAATATCAGTGAGGCTGGTTGAGATTTTGTTGTGGTTTTATAATGAGAAATATGGCACGTTCCTGCTTTTTTTGGACTGAGAGTCAGATGGAGTGTAACTAACATTTGTCATGGTACCACTAGTCAAGTGAAATACTCTGGAGTGGAATGGGGGGGGAATCAGGAGGAATAATTTGGTCCCACAGCGGTGACTTATGGGCTTCAAGCAGGATACTATGGAGATGTGACAGTTCCCTGACAGTTACTTTTATCCTGCCATAGACAACTGTAACAATTACACTTACACTTAATTACTGCACTTAGTCTGTGGTAGGCTAAAGCACTCCTTAGCATAGGAGGTGTTAAGAGGCAGAATGCGTTTTAAATTTAGGAAATCCCCTTGAGAAATATCCTTATTTCACACTTATTATTAGCAAAGCCAGCTTTGCAGTGAAAATCTTTGCTTCCATGACTGGAACCAGTGTCTTCAGCGAGAAGCAGGTGTATAGAAATCTCTCCTATGGGGACATCGACGTTCCATCTGCTCTGAAAATCTAGGAGCTGCTGAGTCATCTCCCATGCCGTGTGTATCTGACATAATTTGTAAAGGTTATCAATACCAGGGCACTGCATGCTTAACGGATAGGGGGTTTTATCTTATTTCATTTTCCTCTAAGCCTGAAAGTAAATACCTGCCTCATCCCGCTACTGTTAAATTCAATGACTGAAGTCCTCGTTTGTTCCAATGGTAGAGGATTTAATGTTGCAAACTTACATAATTGAAATAAGTGACCCGCAGTGATAGGAGGCAGATATCCAACAGGCAGAAGGTCATTTTCTTCTTAAGCTGTTTATAGGTGTGAATTAAGATGCCCATGAAAAATGCTTTACCATTTCTTCCAGATTCACCCATGTAGCAAAATACATGCAGAGCAAGCAGAGTTTTTAGGTGGAGGACTGGAGCAAAAAATTACAAATAACATTGCGCAGCCCACAGTCTTCCACCCAGCAGTTTCTGTTGTGCTGCTTATGGGCTGGGATTTTTGGTATCCTGTGCTCTCTGAACACCTTGTGTGTTGAGTTCCTTTGAAAATTTAGGTACTTGTTTTCCTGCCTAATTGGAAGCAGAACTCATTTGAAAATGTATTCGCTTTCCCTCCAGGGATGGTGCTATACCAAAATACAGTGTATGCTTTGGCTTAATTTAATAAGTCATAATCTCTTCTCATATTTTATTACATTTTAGTGCGAGGTGATTTTTTCCAGAGATGACTCAAAATAATACAAAAGAGAAAGCTTGTCCTGTGAACAAAACATGAATTATAGCTGATAAAACCAAGATATTTTGAAGGCTTGCCAGCACAAAGAATGAACTCCCTCAGATTCCTAACTTACAGAGTAATGTTAGCAACACTAAATTTCCCTGGTAATTTTGAAGTCTAAAGGAATATTAAGGACAGGCTAAGGAAATCAATAGAAAGAAAAAATTTCTTGTAAATGCAGAAAATCACTGCAAAATGAGGAAGAGAACAAGGTAATTTCTGCTGTTCTGATGAGGACTCACAGCTTACAGTGCTCTTGGACACACTTAACCTGTGCCTTTTGGATGTGGATGTTGTTATGCTCATTGGGAACTGCCATCTCAAGAAAGTATGTAATGCTGTGTGTGGAAATGTCAGCATAAGCAGAACGAGGTGTTCACTTGGTTTTCTGAGCTGCCTGCAAGGAGATATTGTGCTGAGGCTCTGTAGACTGCACTATCTCACAGCTCCTTGCCAGGTGCTGTTCAAGATGAGAGCTTTGGCTCCTAAAGCCATTTATGGGTGGAACACAGCTCACTGCTGGCTCGGGCTGTGAGCCTTCAGAGTGGGTGTAAACTCAGCAGTGCAGCTTAACTGAGCATTCAGAGATTTACACTGTGAGCCCCATATGACTTGGTAGTCTGGTGGTGCTGTTTATTTTAATCTTAAGGAGCATCTTTCAGTCAGGCCTTTCTACAAAAGGAAGTGGAACTAATTCAAATAAATAATATATTGGATTTTTTAATACGCTGAACTCATGTTTAAGAAAACAAATAAATTTGCAAAAATACATTCTATAAGAATGTGTAGAAGAGCCTCTCTTTGTCCTCATTATTTTCTCTGTTGCAGAATGCAAGAAATGAACTGATTTCAGTGGAGACTATCTCGTGAGTTGAAATGAGCCCTGGCTCAGTAAAGAATAAAAGAATGTATGTGAGCACTTTTACATTAAGGCTTTGGATGTAGATAGAGTTGTGCCTAGAGTGAAACCCATTTTTGTTAAACAGGTTTAGGCGTGAAAGAGGCAATCGCAGAGTGTGTGAAGCTCTCTGTCTCTTCAGGATGTCTCACACGGAAACTTTTCTCTCAATGCACGTGACATACAGGCTTGGTATTTTTAGAATGACAAAAGGCTGTTCTCCCTCCATCAGATCATTCATTTTTTTAGAAGCTTTACACCAGAGTTTTCAGAAGGCATCCACTGACTCCCAACCTCAGTGTTCTCTGCAGAGTTTGAGAGATTTATAGTCACTGGGCTGCTCTGCTCCAACTTTAGAGAGACGTTCTTGAACGTTCCCCCCAGTCTGATTTCTGTTGGTGTTTTTGGGCCTCTCCAAAATCGTAATTTGTGGAAATTAGACACCTTAAGCCACTGGCAATATTTTAAAATGTCTGAAGATTGTATTCCAGACTTCTTCTGTAGCCTTGGGCAAGTTGTTTAATCTCTCTGTAGCTTCAGTTTCTTCACCTGAAAAGGAGGGAGAATATCTGTGCCCTAAGTGTGCTGTGCCACTTAATTCAGGAATGTGAGCAGGAGGTGCTCTAAACTCCTGGGGGCAGAAAGCAATTTAATTACAAAATATTATCAGTACTAGTATTAGTATTAAATAACAATGCATATTTATTCTAAATATACCCTTGTCCTTCTGCATGCAGTACTATCTGAAAGACCATTCACGCTACAGAGAGACAGGCTCTGTGTGTCGTGGCTCAAGTATGAGCCTCATGAATGTTTTGCCATGGGCTTGTGTGGGGCCAGAATTTCACTTCATGGTCATTCTTAAACCTGTGTAATTCAGTGCAAGATCAAGACTTCTGTATTGTGAAAGTGTGAGTGGCCCTTATTATAAACCCTGAAGAACCATTTCTTTTTGCCATAAAATACATTTAAAAGAAGAAAACCCATATCTATGCATTTCTGATCAGTTAAATATTGCTGGCATTAAATATACTTTAGTCTTATGAATAATTTGGAAAGATTATTTCAGAGGAAAGATTAATCAAAGTTCAGAAATATTCCATTGCAACTGCTGTCTGAAATCAGTATGTACTTTCCGAGCTCTTCAGAGGAGTGGTCCCTACCCCAAAGAATTCAAAGTATAAGATGGAAAAGAGAAATCCCTGAAACAAAGAAATAGCCTTGCCATGTATTTCAGATAGTGAGATTGGAATTGGTCAAGGTTGATGGCAGTCTTCTAATGACTCTCTTATTCTTTAGGATTTTTGAAGACTGCAACACAAATGAGGTTGAGAGTGTACAAAATTTGATACGAGGAATCAGTTCCCCATTGCCACATTTTTTGCCTGAGAAGTACATAGCCTCAATCTGAGTCAGACTTTTCTGTTCTCCTTGTATAAGTGTAATAGTGGTTATTTTAAATGCATGCATCATACTGAAAGGGTAGTGGAATGGATGCTTTCTAGTTCAAGGTCTGCTGCTGAAAACATTTTCTGCTTATTAGCTGTTTGCATGCTGTGATGTCTCATAGTGCTCAGTGAGAGTACTCTTGGGTGCCAAGATTTGCAGGGTTCAGGCCAGAACAGAATGTAAAATTAGGCTCTGAACTGGTACACAGGGACAAACTGCAGGGGTGTAGATGGTAGGAAAAGTACGCTAGTAGTGTACTTACCACCTCCTGATGTCACTTGGAGTTTTCTCCTTCAGTCTGTTGCTGCAACATATAGGTCTAATAAATCACTTATTTTACACCATCGGCACTATGTGGATCTCTGCTGTGTTTAGATCACTAACAGTTAATAACTATGAGCCATTTTCCCCTACAAAGAGAGCCACTTTTCATGGAGAAACTCTTTATCAGCCTGGCAACTTGTGAACTCCTTAGCATTTGGTCTGATGCAGACAGTGCTCCTGATGAAATCAATAGCCGCATTGATTGAGTAACAACCTGAGGGACTGGGCCCTGGACTGGGCTAACACAGCCAAGTGATGAATTCAGTGATTGAAATGCTTTCAGTAGAGTTAGGAGCTGTCCCCTAAGACAGGAGATTTTCTGCAGACTAGAGATTTTCAATGTCATCGTATGAACTCTGATATATGGACAACTCACCCCTAAATCAATCTTTTCATGCTATAAACATGACTCTCAAAGTTCTCACTGTGACTGAACTCCCAAGAAGGGCCTGAAGGTTCTGCCTTTCGTGCTTCCACAGTTGTGTTCTCCGTTAGGCAGAACACTGGCTCTCTCAGTACAATGCAGCTCTCTGGCTCCTTGGATAGAGTGAGTCTCCTTGGAATGACTGGGAACAGCAGGATCCCAGAGCTACCCTGAGCTGTGCTACCAGAGCCATTCCAGCCTTCACTCTGCCAGCCATAAGGAAAGGCAGCTCTAATTGCTGCAGCTCTCCAAATCTTTTCAGTGCCTGTGTGACACTTTCACCTTCTAGTTTTTCAGAAGTAGCCCTGAAAATGAGCACTGTCAACCCAGAAAAAAACAATGTGTAAATCTCCACAGTCGTCTAAGGGGCCATTCAAACTCGGAGCACTTCAGTAGCTGGGCTTCATAACGTCTCTATTTTGTGCCAATGTGACCAACCTCTGGAGACCTCACAGATTCATTCCTCGCCTTGGTTAACCAGCTTATCCAGCAGCATGGCTGGGGTCAGTTACACTTTCTAAACTCCTGACCTTGGATAAAGCCTCACTGATCCCCTCAGCAGGACAACATCCTTTTGCAATATGGATAAAAGACCTGGTTCTGTGCACCTTTACACAGTTTCTCACTGAGTTATTTGTGACTAACACCAAGGTAAGGAAAATACAGCAAAGATTTCTGAAGTGTTTACATGGATTATTATTTTGGTGAGGAGTTTTTGTTGTTTGAGGTTTTTTTAATTGATACTAATTGATTGATACTTTCTCCATGGCACAGTGAGGATTAAAACTAGAAATTGGTCTGCACCTACTTATCAGTGATGCTTTTTTAGTGGAAGACAGTATCATTTGTTGCAAAATAAATGATATCTACAGGATAACTAAAGCTTTGCCTATGTCAGAAAAATGCAGTGGATTAAACTGATGCATAAGTTTAAGGTTAGGTGAAAATTATTCTGATGTATGAGTTTAGCTTAAAATGAAGCTCAGAGAGACAGCACCTCTGGGTATTTTTCTACCCTGAAAAAAAAAACCACCCAAAAAAACCCCAAAACAAAAAAAAACCACCTCAAGCCCTCAACCCCTCCCAAACAACCCTAACTTAATTAGCTTTATTTTCTCTGTTTAGTGTGCCACAATTTTTACTTGGTGTGTGGGCCACAGGAGGTGTTCTTAGGTAAGTGCTCAAAGAAGCTTTCTTTTCCTCTGTGGGACCTTTCTTGCCAGGTGATTCAGGTGATACTGTGATAAGCCAGGATCAGATATCCATCTCTGAATCCAACTGTGCTAAAAAAAAAGGGTTATTGTCTCTCAGTCCTTCCTTTTCTCCCAGCTGTTTGTCAATGTCTCCCTGACAGATGCTATCACATCCTCAGATTGTTTGTGGAGATGTTCAGAAGAGGGTCCTTAAGTTGCTTCTGACAAAATCCTCTCAGTTAGCAAAGAGCTATTACTTAAGCCATTTTAAATAAACCTGTCTTGTTTTGATTGATAGGATTGGAAATGCTTAAAAGATCATCCTTTAAGAGCCTGTGTCCTGTCTGCCTGCTGATCTGGTGGCAGGGCAGGGTAGGTAGCTGGAGACAGTAACCACTCATGAATTTTCGGAGAGTGCATCTGCCCAACATCCCAGGGTAACAACTCAGCCTGTGCTGCTGGGCCGGGACTTCTGGGTTCTGTTCCTGGTTGAGCTGCTGGCCCAGCAAATAGTCTTGAGCCCATCAACTGTCTATGCTTCAGCTTCTGCATCAAGGCATAATCATCCTCACTGCAGGAGCACTGTGAGAGTTAATTATAGAGTGATTTGATTCCCTTGGTGCCGAGTTACAGGTGACTGCTGCTACCTCTGCCTTCATAAGAATTAAATATTTTTTTTCCTTTCTGATATCTTGAATAAATTAAAAGCTAAATTTGTGTTCACAATGGGAAACTATGCTCCACTTTGAAGAATGTTGTTTATTCTGGTGACTCACCATTAGGAATGTTAAGTGGCCCAGCAAGGAATCCTCCTTCTCAGCCTTCATCAGAACAAGCACACAATTCCCAGAAACAACGTATTAAACTATTCAGCTGTCCACATGAAGGGCTAAAATGTGCTGTCTGGGTGCCCCCGAAATTTAGTTCAACTTTGCATTGCTGGGTAAGGTTCGTGTGAGTGACTCTTATGTGTATTCATTTAAACTCACATCAGCTTCTCAGAGAGACCAACATAGGTAACGCTGGAGTAATCAACAGCACACCCTACATATCAGTGAGAACAGCAGAAGGGAAGAGTCCCCCTCCAGTATTAGCACAAGCTGGGAACACCTTTTCTCCTGCTGAAGACAGGCACATAAAGCCATTGCCAGCCTGAGGAGTTCCCATCCCCGGCTCACTCCGGTGACAGAGCACAGTCCCTCAAGTGACCATCTTTGTGGGCAGCACATCCCAGTGCAGGGGTGATAATAAACAGTCAGGGGTCATTTCGCTCTTGAACAGAGCATGTCACTACACCTGAAAGTGCCTGCTAAGGTGGTGCAGAGCTGGGCTGCTCCTCAGCTTGGCTGATGTTCTTCCTTACACCACCCTGGCTTTGAAGAGCAGTATTTCATATATATATATGGAAATATAGATATAATCCGTAATATGGTCTGAGCATCTCTTCCAGTGGAATAGCTGGGGTGGGGAGTGGTGCTTATGTGGCTGGAAGAATCTGAAATTGAGCCCTTAAAATGAAAATTAACAACTATTCCTTGGTGATGGCAAAGGGTCAGTGTGCAAAGAGAGTTGTTTTGTAATACTGCTATTGCCCAGGAGTCAAAAAGCTATTTTCAAGCAAGTCTCTTCCCAGAAAATTCTCCCTCTTCAAATTATTATAAGATGCTTTCAGCTCTCCCAAGATGGTATGATGGATGGTGAGAAAAGCAAATGAAACATACTGAGTTTAAGCTGGTTTACTGAGTTTAAGCTGGTTTACTGCTTAACTGTATCCTCTACTGGGTTTACTGTTTTTTTTTTTTAAGCTGCAAAAGGGTTATTACCATCTTAAAGCTGGGAGCTCCAGTCTCCAAATCCCTATAACATCATGCAAAAGTAAATGGGACAGTTAACTGACAGGCACTGTCATAACTTACCCGGTGGAAGCTCATGCACACTTCTGACACTAAACCCCTGCCTGTGAAGGCACAGAACCAAATCCCATCCTCACCTGAGGCAAACACAGTGTGACCACAGCAGCTTTGGGTGGAGCTGTGTCCACACCACCAGACACAGATAAGGGCCAGCCCTTACCTTCTCTGTATTCAAAGGCCATCTCACCCTCTTGTGTCTGCCTGAGCAGTGACCGAGTGACAGTGCCTGTCAGGATTGAAATCTTTAAGGGGAAATATGGAAATATTGGGGGAAAGTTGGGAGACCGGATTTCCCGGAGAAGTCCGACGCATTTCCCCCAATGATTGCAGGATTGGTATTGCAGGAATATCTCCTGTCAAGACTTCTGCAGATAGGGACCATCCACTCTGGCTGTCTCTCCCTCCCTCGCTCCCGCCCTTGTCTCCACCACGCCAGGGCTCCCTTGGAGCAGTATTCCAGACATCTGTTATCTGCTGCTACCTCTGATCACTTCTCTGCTTGCCACACAGTGAGCCCCCGGAGCAGCTCACGCTCCCTCAAGTGACATTCATTAACTGCTCTTTTCTCCTCTCTCCATGGCTGTCTCCATAGCCACTGTCACCTTTGCATGGGTTTGCACCAGGGTTCCTGCTCGCCCAGCAGGATGGAGCCAGGGGACTGGACCTGGGGCAGGGAGGACAGCGTGAGAAGCCTTTCCCCCTCCTGCTCTGGTTCCAGTGTATCGTCCAGGCTGCTCGTCTGTTTTCCTGACACATTTCTCCTCGCTCCCTACAAAGGCTTATTTTCTCTGGCTGATTTCAGAAGCAGTGGGAGATGCCGATGCTAAGCCAGCGTTGTAAAAGCACACTGCAACCTAGCTTAGACTTGGAGCCTGGCCTAGCCAGATCAGCAATAAAATTTTCAAAAGGAAGGAGGAAAAAAGCTATTTCCCATCACAGGAGCAGTGGGGTGTTTTCCATGGGAACAATGATGTTCTGGTTAAGTTCTAAGAACTTTTCTAATTATTAGGCCAAACCAATGAGAAAGCTGATGTCAGCAGGAAGAGCTGATGGGGAGGAATTATAATTGTGTCTGGGGCCATATGAAAGCATTATACCATGTCTTGCTCCAGACTTTGCATGAGTCATTTTCCTCCTGGTCAGGATTTTGTATTGAAGTGCAGACTGGCAGTTGTCTGGATCTTTCCTTGTGCCAAAACTGCTGTGAAGTTGGTTTTGTTTGTTGTTCTTTTTTTTTCCAGTGCCACTGTGAGAAGTACCATCAATAGAATTTCTTTGCTGTGGAGGGAGCATCAAGCAAGGCATCACACTGTGTGGGGCAGTAATTGCAACACTTGCTGCTGATTTATTGTCAGCAAGTTCTCTTGTGGAAAGAGTGCTTCCTCAGTTCCGTCCATAAAACTCCAGTGGTTTCAGGAGGAATTATGGCTGCTTGCCACTTCTGAGTATCTGCCTCTGAGTGCTTAGGTCTTTAATTGTATGTAGATTTTCTGTAGAAGCCTATTTGCTGCAGAGACCTACTTTCAGACACCAGAGTGCAGGACTCTTCCCAAATTATACTGTTGTTTCCATCTGTAAAACTGAGATAACGATTTTGCCTCTTGGTTGATTAGAAGGCAATTTTTAAAAGTAGATCCACCAAGTGGTCTACCTCTTTCCTCCCCTTTCAGTTCATCCCAGCTCCTCTTAGTGTCACTGGAGAAATACCCATTGTTTTCAGATAGAGCTGGATTGGACTCCAGGATACTCTGAAGAGACAGCCATCAATTTATTGATGTTGTCAACAGGTGAAATGGGTTACAGGACTCTGTAAATATAAATTTTGTAAAAAGAAGGAAAGCAAGCAGTTATGTCATAGAAAATGGGCCAAGCCTGAAAATGGCACGACAGTTGTGTCAAACACTTCCTGCCACAGTCTTCAAGTCAGAGGGAAAAACCCATCAGCCACCTTGTGCTCCATGTCATTCACATCCAAGTGATGAGTTAAGGCCCTGCACCAGCATCAGTGCCATCACTCACAGCTGGGAGGGACTTGCTGAATCCTCAGGCAGTCTTTCCAGTGCATAATCGGAAGGCTTGGTTATATGTCAAGCCTGCTTAAATGTTCATTCACGTAAAATACTCAAAGCCTTCTGTCACACCCGCAAAGCACTGGCAGAGCTCCCCTTCCTCAAACCCCTCCTAGGCCTCTCTGGGAGAGACCTGACTTCTTAGCCACTGTGGGCGCAAGTGTGTGCTCAGCCCTGGTGTGAGGTCTCGCTTCACACTTGTGCATAGATTTTCCCAGTCTCAGACACGTGGATACTCAGAACTTTTCAGTTTATGCTACTCAAGAATATGTTCTTACACAGAATGCACCGGCTTTGTGTGCGATTTTAAAGCACAATTGCTTTAGCAGCACAAAACCAGATGAATCTACAAAATAGAAAACAGAAAAAAAGCCCACCAACAAAATATCTCTATTTCCTGCCTCTGCTTCCTTACCACCAAGGGCATTACTCAGAGTCCTGTAAGTTGATCAGTTTTTCTTTGCAGTTCATCTTAGGACTTCTGAGCCCTGCAGTCTGTTTCAGCTCTGCCTTTTACCTGGTACCTCATCTAAACCAGGACATGCCTGCTGCAAAAAACCATTTCCTTCTTCTGTCCCATCTTCTCCTCCAAACCTTGTGTATTTTGGTGCAACTGTATATCTATATCTATATCACTCTTTGGAGTGATATATGTTGATTTATGCATTTGTTTTTGATACATTTCTGTGCTGCAAAAGGCAGCCCTCAGCACAAGAGCTGGAAGAAGTGACTTTTCCTGCTTGATCTTATCTTCTTCCTCCAGATAAGCCTCCTTCCATCAGTCTTCGTTGTTTTCTGGTGCACATTCGTAAAACTGGAATTAAAATTCATTCTGCTGCAGTATGTAGTGGTTTCCCTCTCGACAGTTTTCCAAGTGAGAGCAGCAAGTGTGAAGGTGTTGAAAAGCAGCCTGCAGTGCTCCATGTCAGCTGTAGCTCTCTCGCAGGAAACACTGTTGCATCGAGATCAAAAACTGATATTAGCTCGGTGTCCGGGGCAGTGCTGCCTGTTCTTTTCGTTCTGTTACAGAGCATGCTATTTTCTTGCTTCATCGCTCCATCTTTAGCACACTGTCAGCAGGGATTGCCATTATTGTTATTAAGGGAGAGTCTATCATGCTTTTCAGTGGAAAATTGGATTCTTGACAAGATCGTTTTGCTTAAAGTTTTGTCTTTGGTGGGAAAATTTCACTTTTTTTTATTAAAAATCATTCAAGGAATATATTTTTTTGCCTGAAACTTTTAGAAAGTATTCCTTCAGTGCAACGTTGTTAATTTTTATGGGACATGGGGACAGATGTGTTTATATTTTCTGTCTGTTTTTATGGCTCACTGTTATAGTGCTGACTCTTGTGGCTCCTCAGAATACCATTCAAGTGCCAAAGAATGAACAGAGGGCCAGTATCTATTTCACAGTTTTATCAGGATAAATCCATGCTAGCACCACTGAAAGCAAGGCAGCTTCTTTGTGTATCTGTCAGTCTATCCACAGGGCTGCTTGACTGGTTGAGCACTGAGGGCAGAGCTCCCTAGTGCAGACATGGCTTATATTGGCAGAATAATAGTAATCTTTTGCCAATATACTTCAAACTAGTTTCCCATATTGCATAAACTGTGTCTGGTAGAAAACTTGTTTCTGCTGATATTGCTTTTGTCAAAAGAAGAAAAATATCCAGCCTCTGATCAAAGCAGTGGTTTGACCAGACACATAATGTGTGGGCAAGGGCTCAGATGCTGTACCGGTCCTGCCACTGCAAGGGGCTTCCTGGTCTTATTGCTCCCTTGTAGTAAAACCAAATAACACCACTTCCCACCCCCTGGATACTTGGGTCAAAACCATAAAGGTGCAGGCAGATTTGGTAGGTAAAGCAAGTCCCCCTCCTAGTCAGTGGCTTTCACACAAAGGGCTGGGTTCATCGCCGTGACCTGCCAGCAGAACAACGGTCTGTCTGCTCCGTGATAAGCCACAAAGCCCTGGAGGCTCTCCTGGCACCTCCTGAAGTGCAATCTAAGGTGCATGTCAGCACTGATTAAATGGAAGCTTTATAGAAGACAGTTTGGACCTTGATTATTTCAGAAGCACCAGCAGTCAGGGAACTGGATCACTTGAGCTGTCAGCTGGGTGATTTAGTGCAAGTCCTAGAGGGAATAATGAAGGTTGTGATAAACTGCAGTGTAAGAAGCCGGTAAATAACTTTTATGGAAGAACTGTATTTGGAAACACTGAGTAATGGCAACTAATGTCAGAGATCTTATGGAAAGGTTCTTTCCAGAGTTATATATTTAAATGGACATAGAGGGTCTAAACCGGTCTTTGGGAACTCAGTGGGAATCAATAAAATTACTTCAGGATTGATTTAAGAAAAGAAAACACCATCAATAATGTTACATATTTATTGATAATGTAAAACAATTAACTGCTTTGGAGAGGAGAAGTGAATGTGTTTATGTTAATGCTGATTTATTACTTTATTACTTCAATAACACAAAACAAGACTTCCAAACCATAGCATCCATTTGTTTTTTTTATCTTGACCTATTTATCAGTTCTTTTTATCATGAAGCCCACACAAATGAGGAGAGACATTTATTATGTTCTTTTTATTTCAAATGCATAATTCAAATCTGAAAATACTGTTTTCTGGCAGAAATGCACATTTATTTTTAACACTTTCATGTAATTTAATTTTCTATAGGTTATTTTAAGAACTAGGTCTTAATGTCACATTTGGGATTTAGTCTCTATTGTTTTTAAATTCAAAAAACTCTCTAAATTAATGTCCGGTGGAAAATGTTCTGGTTGTAGATAGAACTAGATCAATAGATTCTTACTAAAAATTATACAGGAGATTCCCTTTATGCTTTCATGAGCCAGACTTCTTTGCTACTCTAGCAACATTTGCAGAGTAAATAACTGCAGTCACTCTGAAATCCTGTTTGCTTTCAGAGTCCAATGCCATGGGTGCTGCACCCAGGACAGGTGCTTGTATTGACTGTAATTAGAATTTGGCTTGATGACACCTGAGGTGTCCCTACAGATGGAGAGAACTTCTCAAAATCTCTCTGCACAAGTCATAGGGCTCTTTTCTCCACTTCCATGCACTTTGGCACTTCAGGAGCGTAGCCAGCTGACATTTTACTCCGTTGGGGCCTGTACTGACTGGGTGCACGACTGTGACATGCTGATGGATGATGGAGGACCAGGTGTGTGCTGAACCATCAGACCTGATCCTGTTCCTGTTCCAGCTGGTGCCCAAGTCTGCTGTGATTCCAGAGTGGGCTCCTGGCTGCACTGCAGGCATCAGGGGCTCTGGAGAATGGAGGAAGTGGCCACAGTGACTGCCTGATCTCTGTGCCGTTCATTTTGCCCACTGACTGTGTAAATCCTCTGCAGGTCTTGTTTTGCTGAGTACTTATTATTTACTGGTGTGAACTTACCACCAGTCACAGGGCTTGTTCTGGCTGCCTCACCCACTGACATCCAGCCCCCTGAGCGGCTCTTGGGTGCTCTGGTATATTCTGTGATGATGCCTAGAGATTTATAGGGTGCTCGCATTTTGTCTCCCTTTGCAGTGTCAGTGGCCAGGTAGGGCACAGTGAGATGTGCTCCCCTGTAAGAGGCGTTGGAGACTCTGGAGGCTCCAAGAGCATCGTAACACAAGTACAGTTTCGGATAGGCCACACAGAAGTCTTACTAACTTCGATCAGTGAGAGAACATTTGGACAGCATCTCCCCCTTTGCTCCCCCTTCCTTCAAGTGACTGCAAAGACCCAGCCTGGTTCAGAAAGAAAAAAAAAACAAACCAGGTGAAGAAAACAATCATTTCAATGCAAACAAAGGCAGGGAGTCATTCCTGGGAGGGATGGACTCTTTAAATAGTTTGTTAACTGCCACAATGCTAAGAATGAATCAAACAGCAAATAGTGAGACCTTATGGAGAGATAGTTCTTGGTGGAGCCCATTCCAGTGGCACACCCAGTATTATCTTGCCTCAGAAGTGGGGAGTTGGGAACAATCACCATCCCTTAAATCAAAGGAAGTTCTCTTTTAGTTAGGACAAACTTTTTAGCCAGACCTCTCAGATGTTAAATATTAATCATTTTACCACTACAGAGGTAATGCGGGGTGAGAGTTGTTTTTTCTCGGTTGCAATGAATCTGCAATAAATGTTGAAATGCCTTCACTGTTCTCCCTGCAAAGGAGAACTTTTAAGAACAGAATTATTAGAAAAGTGTCAGAAAACATGAAGAGCAGCAGGGAGCCGCTATGGCTTGTAAAGTGGCATAAGGAGAATCTGAGGGATGGCAAGAGGGTGGAAAAAAACAGTGCAATGCTTGTTCTCTGCCTTTTGAAATTCTGGATGGCAGCTGAAATTTGGGAACGTGATGGTCAGCTCTGTGACCCCTCACTACAGCTCTGCAGGTTTGACTTTCAAGTCCTGGGTGGATTCTGACTGGCTGTGGTCAGTTACTAAAACTATAGTAATGATAAATATGTTCCTTTCTGCAAATAGACAGTATCACTAGATGACAGACTTTGTGAACTTTTGTTTAAGATCTATCAGGGATTCTTTTACGATTTTTTTTTTCTTTTGCTCTTTTCCCCTCAGAAAAATCCTAATTTTTCAAAATTGAGATGATTCATAAACCAGGATCCTTTTCTAACTCCTTTATCTCAGCTAAAACATGGAACTACTTATTCAGGATGTAAATGACAGTATATTCTGACATTTTTAACCTAAAATCTTAATATTTTTATTTCAATTGAAGTCACTTTCTGCTTTGAAGTTTTAAGGCAATTGAGATCAGAAAATTTATATTAAAAAATTAAAATAGAAACAAAATGTTTAAAAATTACAACAAAACACCCTGAGTGACCTAACCTGAACATTTTGTTCAGCTTTCAGTTTGCGAAATTCGCATGTTTTCCTGATTTGACTGCACCACAGGAGCAAAGCATTGACAAAGCAGGATTCTTTGACTAGTGCAGAGGTTTCTCCTGCCCTGCAACAAGCATGTAAAATTATGACATGGCAATGTCACTCCTGAGCAATAGGACTTCGGGTGGGGTCCACGTTGTATTCTGACATTTCAAATAATTTTGTGGAGTAGTGAGTTTTTCCTATTCTGCTTTCCTTGAACTACAGGAAATAATTTATTTGGATGAAATTAGCAAAAGGCTTTTTGTAAGTGCATGAATGAATTCAGGTAGCAGCACACATAAGGTTTATAAGAATAGAAGAGAATAAAAGCAATCAGAAAATTAGCAATTCCAGTCCTGTCATTCATCCATTCAGTTGAGTTGTTCCTTTCCAGAAACTGGCTGTTTCTGGGCTCCCCTGCCTGACCCTTCTGTAAGGCTGCACCTGTGTGTTGAGCCAGCCCCACCCCTGAGCAGCCACGGGTTCCTGAGATCCCATCTCACCACTCAGCCAGGGCACTGCCCCTCACGGGGCGAGGCAGCAGGTTTTACTTGTGCCTGGGTATGGCTCCGCAAAGTGTGAGTACATTGCCCTGGCAAAAAGCAGCGCTGCTCAAACCAGCGTGGGTATAAGTGCCAGCCCCAGAAAACCTGCACACAGGTGCAGTAATGCAGTTATCCACTGCTCTGGGTTATACTGTCATTCTGTATCAAGACAAATTAGTGTACTCGGAAGCAATCAGAAGTAATTACTCTTTAAGAAACAATAGGCATCACTCTGTGGCTTCTATCTGACAGCTAAAGAACTTGGCTTCCTGTGAAAAACCCATACAGCTTAATCTTCTTGTGTCAGATCATATTTCCCTGTCTTCTCTTGGTAAATGTTTACATTGCTGCAGTAAAAGGGGCACTGCGTGATCTCAGCTAACAGGGGACTGTGTGTTTAGAGACAGTAATGGGATCCTGCATCTTTCACCATCTCTCTCGAGATGAGCACAAAGGTCTGCAGGGACAAAATAGCACCTCTGCGGGGGCTTGAGTGGTGCCATTCTCAGGAGTAAATTCTAGTTCCATGAAGTCAATTCCTACTGTTAGATGGGCTGATTCTGTGGCACAACAATGATAGGGAATTAAATGGTAGGAAGTGAGCATGGAGACCTGGCTGTTCCTTTGCTCTTCAGGTAAGATGCTCAGTGACATTCCAATTGGTTCATTTTAGGAGTGTAAATATATGCACCCTGCTTTTGCCACCCCTACTGCTGCATTCCCAGAACCACTTGCCATTTTTAGGTGTTTTATTACAGACTGAACCCTTCTTAAAGGCTCCAGTGGCATCTTTGAAATCTTACAGAAGTCTAAAGTCAGTGTGTGCGTCAGTCAGTGACCGGGATTTACATTGTCCAAGAGGAACTGCAGGATTCATCTCAGTGAAGGTGAAGTCAAGGAGCAGCAGACTGAGATCCTGGAGAACTCCATATTTATAAGGGTTATGAAGAGTGACTCTTTCTTCGGTAGTAAAGAAGAGAGAGTCTAAATTTCAGGTCCCAGCAAATGCTGTCATCACTCATGCTGCCCTTAGAGGGTTGCTTCAACCTTTTGCAACTTATCTTGGTGGTAGCTTGTGGGAAAGTGATCTTGTGGTTAACTCAGTTAAGCAGTGGAAGAAAATCTGGATTCAGTTCCTGCGTTTTTGGATGTCCTGCGTAATTGAATACACAGTGTCCATTCATCTCGGTTCTCCTTCCATCAGATAAAACTAAGCACATTTCCATACCATCAGAAGGTGATTTTGAGGAGATATTCACTTGTGATAAATGAAAATATTCAATGTTACTGGGTGCTTGGAGGTATAATAGAGATAGGCCAGTTAAATACTATATTTTAATTAGGTTTTACCCTATCTGTGAGAATCAACGAGACAACACTTCTAGGGATGGACAGTTTCTTTCTTAAGGCCAAACTTTAGCTGATCTTCATTAGTCTTTTACAAGACACTAAAACTCTCAGTAGACTTTCTCATGCTTGATTTCCCCATCAGGAGGGTGGTGTAGCACTGGAACAGGTCACTGAAAGTGGTTGTGAAATTTCCGTCTTGGTGTATTTTAAGATGCTGTCAGGCCAAGCCATGGATGACCCGATCTGGTGTTGGCAGTAGTTCTGCTTTGAGTGGGAGTTTGGACTGGGGATCTTCAGAGGTCTCCTCCAACCAGCATTTCTGTGATTCTGTGATTCTAATTAGCTTCATCCTACATGGAAATATCAAAGTTATTTTAGGAAATATATGTATCTTTGTGCAGTGGAAGCAAAGAAGATAAGTGTTTATTATCCTTTATTGATAGGATTGAGTAAGTATTCTACCAAAGGCAAACTCCTGAATAGCTCTGCTTTCTGGCTCTCTCAAAGCAAGATTAAGGACAGATATTAGATTAGATATGTTATCCATTTTTCAAATTAATTTTGATATTATATCCATTGGCTATGTGCCTTACATAATAATTTATTTGATAAGACCATGCTGGTATCAATTCTGTATAATAATGCTAAAGCAAAGAAAGCTGTCAAGCATTAACTCTACAAACATATTGCAAACTCCAGCTTAAGTATGTCAGTGCCTTATGAGGATACTTGAGGCTGAAATATCTTCCCTACCTACAGACTTTTCAAACTAATACATATATGCTCTACAGAGTTAACAGCTGTTGCTATTCCACTAATGGGAAGTATTTTCTCTCTCATGTTCAAAATAAATCATTATTCACTTCTTTCTGTCTTATGTTCAAGGTCCAAATAGTCCCATCTCTGTAATAGAAACCAGCAGAACTTAATGAGTTCTCTCAAAACTCAGAGTGACTTGTGTGTACACTCCTCTAGCTATTAATGCTAAAAGCTCTCACATAAAGAAGAACTGTAGTGTAGTAACAACATGAGCTTCTCATTTTATGTTTTTATGTTTACTGCTTATTACTATTTCACGTATATGAACTGATATAAAAAGAGTGTGCATGCACATTTACAAGGATGCACAATGCAATGAATTCTGCATCATTCTATTAATGGGCTTTTGAATCCTGGTTTTGTTTGTGGAGGAAAGTCATTGCATTTGCATCTGTCACTTGGTCCTGATGCATATGTGAAGAAGGTATGAACGACACGTGCCAGGAATTAGGGAAATGAAAGATACAGAAAGTCAAGGCACTGAGTGGACATTTGTCTTGACTTGCTCCTGTCATCTTACGGCTGCTATTTTACATCCATATTGAATACTGGGGGGGGTCTCCACCTCCTACAGCCAACTAGCACTGAGGGACTGGGGAGGACGTTATTTGTCTAAAAGGCAGAAGACCAAGTGGATGGTACCAAATCAGAGGGTTCTGTTCTTCTAGTTTGGGGTTTGTGGGGTTTTTTTGTTTCCTTTTTTTTTTGATTTTGGTTTTAGTTTTTTTGTGGTTTTGTTTTTGTTTAGTTTTTGTGTGTGGATTTTTTTTTCCTGTGGTTTTGTTTTGTTTGGGGTTTTTTGTCGTTTTTGTTTTGGGGGAGTTTTGGGGGGTTTTTTGTGGGTTGGTTTTTTTGTTGTTTTTTGGGGTTTTTTTAAGGTGAATTCAATATACTGATCCTCGTTTGAAGAAGTAAACAGCAGTGAAGGGTGCTGTGCCTGCAAGAGCTGCCTGGACTGGCTCTGGAACGATATCTGAACAAAGACACCACATTACTCTTTCTCTTCCTTAGGGGTCCTTGCACTGTGCTTTTTTTGTTGCCATTATATCCAAGGAGTGTGGATACAGCGACGTAGCTACAGCTGTCTCGTGTCACTCGCTGTCTTGTTCTCCGCCTGGGCAGGGAGCAGAGCAGCATGTTTCAGTGGGGAATGTCTGTCTAAATCTGTACTCAGCTCGGTGTTTACGCTGGAAAAGGAAAGATCAAAGCATGTGCTTAGAGCTAAAATTGGAGTGTGTGTAATTAGGGACCTCATCTCATTCCCAGTCACATGTGTGTGTACATGTACTTACATACGTACTGCTGCCCCTCATCACCGCCGCATCCTGGGGCAGGAGACAGCGCTCTGAACCGAGCTGTTCCTTGCGATGGCCATCAGAGGTCAGGGCTGCCTTTGAAGGGAAGTGGCTTAACCTTATCTGAGACTAATATGTTGTCTGCAGTGAGAAGAGACCCAAGAGGGGGTGATGAGAGTGGCTCTGTTGAGTCAGAACAACGCCCTGGTGCCCTGTCTCAGACTGCAGTGATGGAAGGGTAGGAAAAGAGCACAAAGGGGGGTACTGAGACAGGAGTCCTTTTTCTGGTATGTCTTTCCAGCTTCTGGTGCTCTGTATGGAGGTTTTTCCTGAGCTCCAGGCTGTATCAAACTACTGTATGTAGTGGCTGTTAGTGGATTCCGATTAATTTACCTGATTTTTTTGAGCCCATTTATTCCTTTGGACTCTACATCAGTGACCTCCACGTTCAACTACCAACTGTGTAAAATGTGTTTCCTCTTTATTACGAGAAGCAAAGAGTAATCACTCCCTGTTTGCTTTCTCCATCCCACTTCATGCTAAATACCTCAATCACATCCAAGTTCAGCTGTTGTTTGATAAGCAAATGAGTCCTTGCTATGAAGTCTCTTCACTTACAGAAGCCATTTGGTACCTCTCATGTTCTTGCTGCTTCTCTTCGCTCTAATGCACCTTTTTGAGATTTCACAAACAGAAGTGCGTGCAGTGCTCAAGACATGGGCACACCAGGGATTGACAAAATTGCAGACTAATGTTTTCCATTTTGTTGTCTCTTCCTTTCCCATTTGTCCTTAGCATTGTGTGAGTTATCAAGTTGCTCTGTTGTTAGAAAAACCTACAGGGAGAGCCTCGCAAGGTCCTCCTGGAGGAAGGATGCGGATAACAGGACATGATTTATCTGTTTAATTTATGTTGGACTGTTTGATTTTGCAAAATTAACTTCCTCCCTGAAGAAAGATGTCAGATGAAATTTTCAGTTGAAAGGTGCAAGAGAAGAGTGAGGGATTAGTGTTCAGAGCAGTGCAAAGCTGTGTGCTTTGATCCTTCTGCACGCTTGCTGCTCTGCTCCGCTCTATGTCCTGCCTACAGGACACAGTTTGGGGGCAGGACTGGGGAGACTGCCTTATCCAGAAACTGCCAACCAGATTGTTTCCCTTGGATCAGGCCCTATCGCAGCAGTTATGTCCTTGGCTTTTCACATGCAAAAGAAGCACTTTATTAAAAGAAACAAGATACTTCCCAGAGTCTGACAGCCTGCATTTTAACTATCACCCCTAACAAGGGACCTTAAAACTGACCCCAAAACTTAATTTAACCATTACAATTCCATTAGTCTAATTTGTCATGAAACGTCTTTAACTAATTACCTGCATTTGTAAGTTAGTCCACATGTCATGAGATAAGAAGTCAAGCATAGTCATAGGTCACTGCTCCGGGCTGCCATCACATAACACAGACCCTAGATGAAAGGGAATTCAGAGTTGATAGGAGGAATCCAAATGACAGCTACTCAGCCAGTACAAGGCAGCCATGTCTGTAATGTAAAAATTGGACCATTGTCTTAGAAGTGGTGTTTTGGAAAAGATGGGGCATGCCCTCATTAGCAGAATAAGGTCTAGGCAGACAGCATTCCTCATAAGCACTTGTCTTAAAGGTGGTAATTTGATAAATACAGGTCCCCACTAAAACCATTTGCTAAATTTGGCAGACAACAGTATCAAACATTTATGACTCAATTTAGAACTGTCCCTTTTCAAAGAGACCTGATTATGTCCTGAATGTTACTTTAAAAAGCTCATTTGGGAACTTTTGCTGGTTTCCTCAAATAACAAATGTTGAAACAGAGGAAAAGACCAATTAGGAGTCTGATTAAAGGTTGCTCAAGCCTTTCACTGAGTAGTTAGGATTCAGCTCCCTATTACTTGTTGGAAATCTGCCCATGAATTTATAGTGGGAGCTACAACATGCTGTGTGCCACAAACACCTCTCTCCCTTAGATTTAGGCAACTGTAAACTTCCCCTCATTTCTCTTGTTCCAGTGCTTGTGACATTCCCCTGGAGACTAGATGAGGAGAAGGATATGGTATGTGATTAATGCAGGATGAAGCATTCTGAAAATTTCCCCATTCTTTTTTCTGTTTCTTTCCTCACTGAGCGGAGGTGCAGAGGGAGGTCGAGGAGAGCGATTCCCCCCCATCAACACACAAAGTGTCATCATCACACTTTTTGCTGCTGGTGCTGGGTGTGAGAGGTAATTAAATACCTGCCTCCACCCCAACTCCCTGTCCCTTCGCTTACAGACAGCAAATGCCATTGAATTCTCCACTTCCATCACTCATTTGATCAATACAAAGGGCCGGACATGACACAGCTATACTGGTCAGGCCAGCCCTACCTTTGTATTCCCTAAGTACAGACTCTGTCCAAGCCATAAATCACAGCTACTCTAAATTATAGAGGCTGCCAACATATCAGAGGCCTGGAGTGGGAGCTCCCTGTGATCACAGCAGGGAGGGGAGGATAAGGAAGGCCGTACTCGGGAGCTTTATTCAGACAGCAAGGAAGAGAGTGCCTGGGAGCCTCTGTGCTCCTCTTGCAGGCACGAGGCTGCCGCAGTGGCTCAGCAGTGTTGTGGGGTTACCTGCTGTCCTCAGGAAAAATCAAAATCCTCCTTCTACAGGCCATAAGGCAGTCACTGAGATTAGGAGGAAACTTCCTTCGGTGGTGTATTACTGCAGGCTTTATACCTGCAGATACCCTTTTTGGCATCCCTGAAGGGAGAGGACTGACTCATTGATTTGCATCTTCCCCTTATCATCAGCCAGTGCTGGGAGAGCTCAGTCCTCTGTGAGGGGGAGGACTGGCATCGCCCTGCTGTCCCCAGCTGCTGCCACACAGCAGCAACAGCCCTGTGCTGTCACACGGCTCGGTGGTGTGAACACCACGGCACTTCTTTCTTTCCTGTGTGGAAGTTCACTGGTAATTTTCCACCGATATTCCTCTAAATCTTTAATGATAAATGAATCTTCAGATCTCCAAATCTTTAGCCTGTCTGAAACAGGCATGAAGTATCTACCAGTCTGCAATGAAAAATCACAGACAATCCATCCTTTCGATCTCTTGCTTTTATCCTAAGCTGATAAGGGAGGCCCTCCTGTGCTTGTCAGCTTTGCATTCTTGGTGTGTGCAGCATAGCTCAGTATTGCAGATTAAAGGTGAAGAGTTGAACAGGGAAAAAATGCAGGAGCAAAGCAGCTGTTTAATGAGATAGAGGGGCTTTCCTCTTGAAAACTGCTTATCCATATCCTGTCTCTTGGTAATTGCAGGGTATTTTCTTTAAGGGCATGCTAGCACTGTTTTCCCAATTTAATATATTTTACCCATTTGCAGGATCATCTTTTAACTTTGGTAGGTGAAATCATTCTTTATGAAATTGTGACTGCCCCACAGCATATTCTTTTTAAGCTGCTTAGTTTCGTCCTGCACATCTTTTGTCTTATAGTTAGAACGAAGTTCATGTATGCTCAGGACTTAAGGCTCAGACAGTCTCAGTCTGTACCAAAGTTTGAGCCCTTGCATTCCAGGTTTGGAAACTCCTTTCCACCCAAACCTGTCTCAGTCTGTAACAGAACTTCTAAAGTTACTAATCCAGATATTGTTGAACTGACTTTCAAGTGGTAGGATGTGCTATGCTGACAATTAGAACCAAACCTTGGCAAGACAAGCTCTTGGCAGATGTTTTAGCCTGCTCATGTCACTGTCTGTTTTTCTGCTAGAGGTATTTTCATTTTTGAAAACTCCTCCCTGTGCCTTGCTCTGTTTTTCAGGTATACCCTCCACCTCCTGGTTCCCCTAAGAGTCTCAGGTGGGACAGCTTCACCACTCATCCCTGTGCCTCCATCGGTGCTCTCATTTGCTGGGAATCACCTCCAGAAAGAGACCTAAAAATCCATCATTACAAAATCTGCAGAAGCTTATGGGGGCCAGAGCAGCTAATAAAGATCACTGGAAAATGGCTGGTGCATGTGTGCTGCCACTGTACCTACCACTGTCTCTGCTGGCCTCTGGAGAGGTGCTGGGGGAGCACAACAGCTGTTGGTGGAGAAAAGCAAGAGAAGAGAAAGGATGCATCTGCCAGGAAGAGATGCAGTCATGACTCTGGCTTGGTGTGATAAACAACATGTGCTGCTCAAAGATCTGACTGTGACAGGCCATATTCCCCCAATCTCTCTCCAACTTGGAGATCCTTCTGCTGTGGTTGATGTGAACAAGTCTCATTTTTTATATCACCTCCACGCAATTGTGGTCTACTGGATTGCAAACGTGGTTAGAAACAGGAACATTTCAGGGTTGGAAAGAGTGATCTGAGATTATTCAGATACCAGAAGTTCCTGATCTCTTTTGTATAGATAATGTCAATGTTTATATATGTATCAGTGATAACAGGGAGGCTGGAGAAACAGTGGGATTCTGAGTTGGGATAGGAAGGGTTTGCTGTGAGGTGGGGGCTTCTGAAATGGCAGAGACTTGGGGTCATAGTCTGGAGAAGATGGATGCCCTGACTTGAAGAGTATCGCCACCATCTGGAGCAGGAAATCATACTGGGTTTGAGATGTGGAACAGGAGAGAAAGAAAATCTGCCTCACAAGGGACTGAAGGAATTTATTTTAGGGACTTGAAGGACTGAAGTAGCTTATTTCACATGACTGTCCCTCCCCCATCCCATGCTCATGACTGCATGTAACAGTCATTTTTGCTGATGGAAATGTAGCTGCTCTATTTTCTGTCCCACTGTCATCTCCTTGTCTTTTTTCTTGTCCGTATAGTACCATATACCCTATGGCATCATATAATTAAAATAGATGATTATGCAGATGCAGATGAATCCCTAAGGAAACTTAGCACACGGACATAACACCACAGGCAAATTTTAACTAATTATGCGGCTATAAAAAAGTTTCGTCTTTTTAAAATTAAAAACATTGTACCTTTTTTCCCATTCTTTTTAATGCTAAGACCTTAACATTTTCCTCTCCAGGTAAACTCTGAAATGGAAGAGAAGGGAGTTCATGTTTAACACAAAGTACCTTATAGAAGTGAAGGCTGAGGCTTTCTGGGTTTAGAAACCTCTGGAAAGCACAGTATCTTTCCTCCCGTTTGCAACACCCTTTCCCCTGCATGCAGAGTGCAACCCCTGGTGTCGGTCTCTTCTCCCAGGAGCCGGCAGGACAAGAGGGCACGGCCTTAAGTTGTGCCAGGGGAGGTTTAAGTTGGATATTAGGACGAATTTTTTTACAGAGAGTAATCAGACACTGGAATGGGCTGCCCAGGGAGGTGGTGGATTCACCGTCCCTGGAGGTTTTTAAGATGAGATTGGATGTGGCACTGAGTGCCATGGTCTGGTAACCACAGTGGGGTTGGATCAAGGGTTGGGCTTGATGATCTTGGAGGTCTTTTCCAACCCGGTTGATTCTGTGATTCTATGATTTGGCCTCCAGATCTGTGATTCCCACCCTCCTTTTTATAATCTGTGAATTTTCTGCCTTTTGAAGCACAGATTTTTACCCCCTTCCCATGCCCCCAGGGAAGTTTTTGTCCTGTGAGTGCCCTGGTTTTTTAAATAACATGGAAACTCCTTGTTTTATTGTTTCTGTACTGCTAGCTCCAGTTCATGATTCCTGTTCCTCTGTGGCCTCTGCTAATGCAGAGTGCATCCCAAATGGGATAGTTTTCTCTGCAGTTCCAGTGAGACATGGCTGTGTGTGCAGGGACCTCAGCCTTCTCGCTAGCACTGTTGCTTGTAATGTAGCAGAGAAGAGGTACCACTTTTTTCCCCTCTCCATCATCAGCCTGATTTTATTATAATCACATAATGCCACCACTGTTCATGTTTCCTTGTCCCAAGACTTGCTGGATCCATTCAAACACCGTGTTAATCCCTCTCTATTCTCAGTAGGACCTTTATGACGGTATTGCCTTTCCAAGCCACAGCTGATCTTGCAAGCTTTCACACCAGCTAATCCAACCTCTTTTGGCTTCTTTCCCAAAGGTGTATAGTTCTAAGGGGAGCACTCAGCTAGGATATTTTCACCCTGTATCAGTGGATCCAGAATTTCTTCTTCTCTTATCTACAGGGCTGTTCGTTCCTCTCCATTGCTAGCAGCAATGAGGGATAGATGCTATTTCCAGTATATAATATTTTTAAGGGAAATAAAAAAGAAATAAGGAGCCTAAGCCAAAGCTGTCTACATTTTCTATCTGTAGGTATAAAGTCAGGTAGAGCTGCCCTGACATTTGTGGTGCTGATTAAGGAACAGCATGTTATGTAAAAAGCAGTACATAGACCTCTCTGGGAGTGATCTTGCAGTGAAGCAGGAGATCCCACACGTGTGGAGGGATCAAGGCACACTGGTGCCTGAAGCAGAGACTGTGTGGACAGCATCTCCCACAGCATTCCTCAGAGCAGCTTCAAGAGCTCTGGCAGATCACTGCAGAACTTTTCTCCTTTATTATGTGCTGAAAAGCAACTGGTTTCTACACTTGATTAGACACTAATCAAGGTCATTGCTGAATGCTCTGCACTCCCTATGCTGCTGGCAGGAGGGCTTGCTCTACTCCTGTGTGTAAAGGAAAAAAAACCACCAAAATAAAATAAAAGGAGAAGAAATCCTTTAGCCAACCATCTGTTGGACACAGGCCATGGACACAATGCCGATACAAACGTCTGGATGGATTTTGCAGGTGTGCCCTGTGACCCATCTTTCTGTGGAGAAATTCACTGGGAAAATAGATTGCACTAGACTGTTCCTGCAACTGCAGTTAATCGTGCCTTTTCTGTATTACAGCTACAGGATTAACACAAACATTGCTTCTATTTTCAGGCTTATCAAAGGCAGCAGCACATCTCTCTAATCTCCTATTTCCCTGCTCTCTTTAAAGTGTTTAAATGAATGGAGCACTGATGAGCAGGGATGTGGTGCCAGCAGGGATGGTGTCATTTAATGCCTCGCTATTTATGCTATTTAATGCCTGTGTGGCTTTATGTGTCCTGGGTGACTTGCTAACCATCTGGCACCCTCCACCCTGTCACAGGACAGACAGAGGTGTAGACAGCACCTTCATTTGTCTCCAGTTCAGAGAGTGACCAGCAGCAATAAAACAGTACAGTTCTGATGTGCCTGCCCCTACACAGCCTGCACCTGCTGTCACTGAAGGATGAAGCTTGGAGGCCATGGACTGGTGACCCTTGATACCAGGCAGTTTGGATCTCAATGAGCTGTGGGCACTTACCTACATTTCTGTTGAACTGGTTGGCACACACAACCTGGATTTTTCTTCCAGCTGTAAAAAGCAAATGATATCTGATCTGCCCCAGCACCTGTTTGTGCACAGTTAACTTGTCAAAACGTTTCAGACAAGCTGGAATCAGCAGAATTGTGTATGTCATATCAGCTCCTTGTCCTAAGAGTCCTACAGCTGGATTTACAGTATCATTGAATCACAGCCTGAATTTTTAGCTATATTACTTTCACAAATCACAAATACTTGGGTTGTGTCCTCCAATCTGCTCAGAAGTGGGCTGAGATCCACCCTGCAGCTTTCACACCACTGTCAGCTGGCATTAACTTTCAGTCATTTTTTCCTTTGAGGCCAGATTGAAATCAGTGACCTAGAAGTAAAATATTCTGTATTTTATTAGCAAGCAGTCCCTGGAGTTGTGCAGTCTAAATTGGGATGTTTTCTCAGTGAGCTCTTTTGTATATCTTCTGTGGCTATTGTGCTGTAATTACCACAATCCTCTTTTTGGGTAGCAGAATTTATTAATCGCTTTCCACTTTCTCCTATGCATTTCTGCTCAGATCACAGTGAAATAAAGACTTCCTTCAGTGTGTGGAAGGGTTATGATAACCTACTGTAAACCATTAGTTTTGTATGATGATGTACTCAGATGGATTCACTGATATTCCTGCAAGGAGGGCAAACTGGAATCTCTGTTGAATGCTGCCTGTTAGCAATACAGCTGTGGGATCTGATCTGAAAATGCTCATGTCTGCGAGAATTTTGCAGAAGTAAGGACTAGGCATGTGTAGAAGCATTTTCACAATCAGCCTTCATGTTTTTGGGATCCCCTGTGGACAGTGCTGACAGTCTGCTGGGAGGTGCTGCCTGCCCTTGGCAGTGCCATTGCTGAAGGTTCATTTTATTCAGCATTTTAAGGAAGTGCCCAGCTCACACTGTAACTTTACTGCAGTCTGTTAATATGAATAAGTTATATCTCCACTTTTTTTGTGTGTGTTCAGATTCAAGGTCAGATCCAGTTGGTCACTCGGTGGCAGTATCTAATGAATTTCCAGCATCCCAGAACGTACACAATTTGAGATTAGAAGCAGCTCCACCTTATTACCATGATAGTCAATTGCAAGTGGAAGTGCAGTGGATGAAAGGGCAAGGTAATGTAACATGTGAGTGGAATAGCACTCAATCTGTGTATTACGAAATTGTCATTCTGTGCCACTGTTCAGCATAAATGGACTAATCTTCAGTTTGAAAATGAGGAGAGCTTGACTGTTAAAGAATAGGTCATTTGGCTTCTGGCAGCAGCAGAAGATGCTGTAATATTAGCTGTAAGAACTTGTGCATTCTTGGTAAGGAGATAAAAATGATTAAATTGCACTGCTTGCTTCTCCATCTTCTAAAGTAATTCATATTTGGACCCGGATTCATCTAAGTATTTGCATAATTCCTCAGGCCATTCCTATTCAGCCATGCATTTCAGCTTGTGCTTAAGCTTAAGCAAGTGCTGAAGTTCTTTTCATTTCCTGGGGCTTCAGCCTTGCAGAACAAGGTCTGGTCCATTGCTTTATAATGTTTCAGTGGCTTCTGAGGTTGCTGTTCTGTAGCAAATGGAAGTTTGCTGTGTTTGTTGTATTAGGGATGAATACTCTTTAATGACTCAGAAAGGTTAAGGGTGAAGATTTTGGGGCCCTGGAGAGGATAATTTTTAATAGAGTCCTCTGTTGGAAATCCAAGAGCCAGAACTGGGGTCATGTCTCCAAAGAGTTTCATGGACTCTGCAAAGCTGGCAGTCACACTGACTGCCTCCCTTCCGCTGGGTTCTTCCTGAAAAGGAATGAGCAGAGCCAAGAGGAAGGTTTTGTTGGGCTCTTTGGGACATGGAGCTCTTCAGGACAAATTCTGTTCTAAATTTTGTTTTATTATTCCAGGGTAACTTCTTAACTTCAGTAGGATTGTGCCAGGTGATAGCCATTGCTGATGTGAATTGCAGTTTAAAAAAATCTTTGAAAAATTGCGGTATTACCATATGTATTTCTATGCAAACTTGTGAGGGAGGGTTGGAGAAGAAGCTTGATATGCTATATTTTCTTTTATTTTCTGGGGATGGAGAGTTCAAAACATTTTGCCTGGCATTATCACACTCCTGAGTGTCAGTTCAGTTTAGCAACAGAACATGTCAGCCAGCTGAGTTCCACTGCTTCATGAAGACATGTGTGGGAACTGGAAATTTGACCCCAATCTAAAATGAAATGTTTGGTTATGGCTTTTTATAGAAACTACAATGCAGCCATTAACTTTTTTTTTCCCCCTTTGGAAAAAATAATTTTCAAACATTTGGTAGGAAACCCTTTACAGAAGAGATTTATGGCCTGAAGTCTTGTTCACAGTGAAACTGGTGGGAATTTTGCTGTTGACTTTCATGTAGCCATTTTACTGAGGTTTCCTTTGCAGCAGGAGGGATTGTGTGGCTCTTTATCTGGAGGTATTAATGTACTTCAAAGCTTCTTGCCCCACTTCAGAAATAAAAAGTGTACTTATATATCCAATCCATTTCCTGGAGGTCTTGCTTCATTGAAAGTAACATAATTTTTGTCTCTGTCCCCAAGAACCACAAGGAACTCAATCTATATTTGTTAAAGTGGAACAGTAACATGTTCTTCTAACACACCAGTAGCAGGAGAAGGGGAAAATGTCCAGGTTAGTGCTCTGCTTTACTGGGCTGTCTACAGAGCATTGCTGGAAAATGTTTGTTCTGTGGAAGAGAATCACTGCAGGTTCCAGATGTAGGTGTTTACAGTGGGATTATACTCCTGTTTTAATGTAGTGCTGTGCATCGTGCCATCTCTGTTTGCCTGCTCCCAACACATGAGATGATTCACCTGCTCCTGGATTTTCCTTTCTGCATAGCAGATTTTTTTAATCCACAGACAGGCTGGTTTGGAAGCTGTTTCTCCATCCCAAATTGAGGTCCCACTGTTAAAAATCTTTAATGAGCACAGAGCAATTAATTCCATTGCTGGGTGACTGAAGTCCTTTGTTACCTCTTTTTAACCTCGGGAAAGATGTCAACAACAGTGAGAGAAAGAAGAGAAAGAACTGGAAGAATCAGAGAAGGGGGAAAATAAATAATTCTGAGGGGAAAGGAGTATTCTGTGGTAATTTTTCATGAGATGCACACATTTTGATATTTGCTAAAATATGTTTGTAATGTTTTTTATAAGCAAGATAAAATGAAAGTACAGTTAGTTCTGGACTTAATCTACCTATTTCTCCTTGGATTTAGGGCCAGCTCAGGGTAATCTTCCACTTTTGTTCTTCCAGCCCATCTCTACCTGCTTTCCTGGCAGGTTGCACTGCTCTGAGGACAGCTCTGGTAGACACAAAAAGAGCAGGCCCTTCCAAGGAAGAAGTGGTTACTAGGAGAGGCCTGAGAGCGGAGTTTCAAAAGCACCATGTTCCCAAATAAAGGCCAAATTTTTTCAGAAGGGCTGAACAACAAGCCCTCCTGCTGTGACAGATGGCTGAATATTTCAAAAGATCTTGCTATTAAAGCTGGCTGGAGATTGCCTATTCTCTTGTTTTTGACAGGAACTTGAGTTTTCTGTTAAACATAATAATAGTGCAGAATGGACAGATTTCCTTTCAGCATTCTATTTTATGTGGTATTTTTAATTGTTTTGGTCGGGGAAACTCTCATTCCCCTAATACATTGATTTATAATTGCTGTGCTGGAGAGACATGTGATAGACACTTCCCAAAGACTTAGTCGTGTTTCTGATCCCCTAATGGCATGAAGCTGTTTTGAAGCTCTGGCTGAACACAAGTGTGAGCAGAATGAGCTGCTTCCAGCCAGGTTTTCTTTGGTAAGTTTTCAGTTAGGTTTCCTAGAGAGAGTCAAACTTTGATTTGGGATCCTGAACACATGATCTCCAGCTGATGAGTATCTTCACCTGGGACTGCTCACATGTAGAGTGGGGAATGAAAGTCAAGCTGTGTTTGTATGTATCTGGACATGCAGAAAGAGGAATCCTGGAACCTGAGGCTGTTTCTCAAAATGTGTGCTTTAACATTTCCATGGTTTAAGTTTCCCATCCATAAACAGGAAGTAAATTGTCATCATCATTGAAGGACTTAAAAAGCTCAGTGTTTATCCACACAACTTTGGAGAAGCAGAAATACAAAACAATCCTTCTCTTCCATCTGAATGTCTCAGAGCTCTTTTAAGCTGTTAATTAATTGAGCAATCATAATGATGTGCCTGTGGGGACGAAAGGGGAGGAATAATTTACAGGTGGGGGAAATGAGGCATGAATGACTTCCTAGCCTTACCTGTGGCATGCTGTTAGTCTGTGTCAGATCCAGACAGATACCTTCTGTCCTGTCTCCTTCTGCATCTGTGATGGGAACATGAGCTTCCCCCCTTCCTGCTTCCTCCTATTCTTCTGTAGGGAAACCATTTCCTCATCCCTAGGCTGCTGTTTCATGGAAGTAGAAGGAGTCCATGTGGTCCACCTCTTTGAGGGAGCAGGCTTGGAAACTGGGACACTTGTTTCAATTTCCAAGTGCCACCCACTGAACAGGACACGGCTGGAGAGACAACTCCACTGGAAGTGAGAAAGGGAGTAAGGAAAAGAAACTTCTGGGTGCTCTTAGAGCATCTTCTGCCCTGCCTTCCTCCTGCTGACCTTATGCACAGATGGATTATGGTGTGCTGTCCCCTGCACACCTCGCACAACAATTCAGATTATGTCCCTGCTGCACTGAGCAGAGTGGCTCAGGAATATCTGACCTGGCTCTGAAATACCAGTTCACCTCTGAGGAGGAACATGGCCCTCTTTGTCACCCTCTCTTTCCTGTCTGAACTCCCAAATCTGGGGTCAGTACACTTTTGTACAGAAAACACTGAATCTTCTGGCATGTGTAGAATAAATGAGCAGCACAAGGTTAATTCAAATTGTTTAAAACTTGAGGGATGGACAGGGTAAAAATACTGCGTAGGAAAACATCCAATGCACAATTTCATCTACGGTTTGGCTGGGAGTCCTGTTTAAACTTGGTTCTTAAACACAGCTGTGAAACTCATGAAGATGTCACACTGGTTGCTCACCCAGCAATCTTCAGAGTCTCCTGGGAAGGTAATCAAAACACCAATAGTGAGCAGTAATTCTAACAGACTGCTTTGCTTCATTCCTCTGCCTGCTCCTTGTCGAGCTCCTGCAACTCAAGACATGAAGCTTTTCTTTTACCCAATGTGGTTCCAACTGCTTCTCCTTATCAGTTATTCATATCTGAAAGGGAAAGGAAAAATACTGACATAATTTGCTGGTCCCTGGAACACCAGTTTTTTTTATTTAACTGACAGGGCTTATGGTTACCTTCAGACAGCTTTTAAAGTAGTTTTTAGCTGCATGGCAGAGATAAGCCCTCCAGTAAAAAGCAGTGGTAAAGTGGTGGGTCATGAGAAATATTTTGTACTGCCTCTAGTTGTGTTTTCCATTCTTTTTCAGTTTATGTATCTTGTAAAAATTTTCTGGTAAATCTGCTACCTTCTGTGTGGTGAATTTAAGCCTATTGATTTCTGGCTTTCCTAATTGCATTTTACAGAACCCCTGCTGCCTCTGGGACCAGAGCTTGAAAACGTCCTGTTTAGTGAAATGGATTGTCTTCCACAGGTCATTGACACCCTGTATTCTGCCTTATCTAAATTAGGCAGTCTCCAGCATTCTCTGATCTAATCCCAGAAGTAAAGGGTGTGTGTTATGTGCAGATATGATGCTTACACATAAATTTCTATTGAGCAGTTATTGGAAAAGGAGATGAAAGCAGGTAGAGCCTGACCTGGCAGCTCAGTGCACAGGCTGCCAGGACTAACAGCTGGCTCCTCTGCAGCTCGGCAGGTGATGGAGTTCCCACCAGTTCAGGAGTCCACTGCCAATGGTTAGCACATGCTGTTGTGAGAAATCCCATCAGTCAAAAATGTCTCATAAATAATTTAGAGGAAAGCAATTAGCACACACAGCTGTAGCTGTTTGCAAAGTCACAGTTATACCTGCCAGGGCAATCTGGAAAAGGAAATTTCAAAACCATTTCTTGAAGGAGCCAGAACGGTCTAGCTTGGAGCTAGGGCTGATGGGTAGTTGTTGATGAGTAAGGAGTAAATTGCACTTTCATGTCTTTTTATGTGTACTGAAATCCAGGAGAGAGTTTTAGTATTTTGTGCATACTGGGAAAGGGATCAAAGGGATGCATAGTTGTAAAAACTCCAGCAGTCAAGGTCTGATCCTTCCAGAGGCTCTGCAACTCATTCAGCTTCAGAGTGGAGGGGACAAGTTACAATAGAGACTTGGACAGGTATTTTGAAGGCATCAGCTAGTTAAAGCTTGTCTATGTGTACAGACTGCTCAGAGAAGATTGGCAGGGGGAAAAGGAAGAAGGCAGTGCTTGAAATAGCTCATCTGAGTGTGCTTGTCTTGACAGATAGATGGGAGCAAATTGTTTGAAAACTTCTGGGAAATGATAAAAGGGAGAGGAACCAGCTCTTTAAGAATCTCAAGCAACTACATGGAAGGTGTGAAAACAGAGATTTGTTTGTGCAGGTGAGTCCTGAGAAGGGGTATCCATATTAAATCTAGAGATGATATCGGGCTATGTAAATAGGGCACATGTAAATATATTTTAGGATAGGGTTAGATGTGACCTACCATAACACTACCCTGGGACAAGGGGATGGGCCACATAAAATTGGAAGATTCTCTCCAGCTGTTCTGATAGCTGTGCATTCAGTCATGATGTCTGTCTTAGCTGAATGCCCAGAACATGCTCATCTTTACAGGATCCCCCCTTGGCTAGGGAACTGTTATTCCTATGGTACAAACTCGAAACTCAGTCACAGCATGTTGCCAAATGAGGCTGTCCCAGTCCTAAACTCTGGGATTCCTTCCTCTTCCTGAGAAGAAGTCTGACACTGTATTGTAAAAAAAAAGCATTCAAATGTAGGTTGTTCATGTCATTAATGCTACAAAGTGTTTCAACCTATGCTTAAATGCCAGATGAATTAGAAAAGGTTGGAGTTACAACTTGCAGCGGTGGCATTATTTTATTCCGTGATTTTCCTGTGCAAAAACATACCACAGTTCCCACTGCTGTCTGCACCATTTGACCTCTTCTTCTAAATCTGACTGCCAACACCTGGCCAAGAAAGTAGCAGAGAAGCCCAAGAAACTGCCTGCCACGTTCTGGTGGCCAAGGCCTCCACCCAAGGAAAACCTCACTGGTGAGGCTTAGACAGTAACCAAAAGCACCAGTTACACATTGACTGTGAGCTGGATGAAAATCCCTGCAGTCAACAGGCTGCCCCAGCTGGTCTGGACCCATGAAGACAAGTCAGACCTCCTGTAAATGATATTAATTGGAGTCTATCTAGAAATCTCTTACAACAAATTTTGTTTGACTGCACTGGGAACTTTCTCTCATGTATTATTGAATAAGTTATGGCAGTGCACCTTCTTGGACTGCACAGTGATTAGCCATTAGTGTGTTTTGCTAAGACACCCAACTCAAGTCTTTAATTTGCTGATTTCTTACATTTATTTATCCTGCCAGGTATTAGTAGAAGTTGGGGAATGTGAAGAATGTCCTCTAGAACTGCAGATGTATAATTGCTCAACAGCCAGAATTTTAGTAACTTTAAAAATCTTTCATGAACAGATATTCAGCCCTCCGGTCACTGCTGTAAATCTGGAGTAGTTTGTGGTTTGTCTTCCTGTGAGTTAATCAGACTTTATTCCAATTTAACATGTTAGTTAGATGGGATCTGTACATGGCTCTTCTTAAGCCAATTTAATACATTCTTTAAGATTCTAGATCACATTATCTTCTGGATCACGAACAAGTGTTCAAGAAATGTAAGTTAAAATAATAATCTAACGTACTCTATATAAACATCTTTCCCTCCTATCCAGAGAAAAGTAGTGAGTGCAGAATTTGGATCACTACCCATAAAAGCCTCTAGGAATATCTACAGGCACTCTTCTTGAAGCAAGTTGAGTCCTGATCTTTATAACATGATCTTTATAACAGCAGATATGTATTGGCAGCACTGTAATGCAGAAAAGTGAAAAACTACTAAAAATCTCAACTAACTCAAATAAGGATGACTCAGGATTTTGTTCAAAACAATAGGCATTACGTTTTCATAATTCAAGAAAATATTCATTGTACAGGAGAGAGACTTCTGTTTTAAAAAAGGGATTGTCTGGCTACAGAGTTTAGTTGGGCTTTGCCAGTGACTGCACTGTATGTGAGGGTAAACCCTTGCCTTAGGTGGCATCTTCTGGATCCAGAGGTTACCACCTGCAGTCTCCTATCATATCCCTGTTCTGGGAGCTGCTGAGTCTAGATTGGGATGTTTCTCCATTGTCTTTGATGGTAAGTTAGGGAAGAAACCGTTCTTCACTAAAGGTAGGATCCATTTCCCTCAGCTTTAACTGGTAGGAGCTGTCTTGGTCTGTCCATAATGATTGGAGAAGGAATGACTTCTTCACCTGGAGATTCCTCTTCTAATCTAGATGGGAGGACTTGCCACTGGAGGAGCAGCGACTTTGCTGTTCATTTTCAGAAGTCCTGGCAGCAAGGTCAGACTGGATGTCTCCTTTTTACATAGTCAATTTTGGTTAATACCACAATGAATTTCAGCACAGTAGGATCCACGGTGTTTCTTGTGCTAGCACAGCTCCAGTAACATTGTACAGGATTTGCTTGGTTAAGTTTTTGTAGGGTTTTTTTTTGTATACTGAAAGATCACATGGAATCCATTAATGAACACTGTTTTCCCTTTTTAGTCTCAGCCATTAGCAATAATCTATGTGCTTAAACCTTTAGCATTTATCAGTTTGAAGTACAAGTGCTTACAGTCACCAGTCATGGGTGAGCCACACTGAATACCTTTCAAACACGAGCAACTGATGCTTCAAGCTATTAAGGTTGTTTATTCACCTGAGGCTCAGCCCTGCACAGGAATCTTTCATTTGACTGATAATGTGGGAGTTTACATTTGTTTTAAAGGCACTCGTACAGAAGAGGTTAAGGAGATTTAGCTCTTTTGGCAGGGGCTGTGGCTTTTTCTGTAGGTCTTCCAGGGACTGCAAGGAATCAAAAGTTGTGTCTGCAGACTTTCAGATCCCTCTATGTGGTCAGGATGTCAGGATGCTATCTGCTTAGCTTTTAAAAATTTCAAGGACACCGAATGAACTGATGTCTCTGAAACAGAGGCTGGCAGTAAGTGCTGGCCTTCTGCTGCATCTCTTGTAATACCTAAATCAGGCCATGCCCATCTCTGTAAGATGGTAGTTCCTGAGCTGGAGTGGCCCCTAGCTTGGGTTAGGGCATTCCCCTTTCACTTGTAACTTCAACTTGAAAAATGGGCACAGGTCTGAATAACAAACTTGTCATCACAAATATTTTCTGTAAGTTCCGGGGCTCCAACTAACCTGCCTAGATTTTCTTTTCTGTTTTTGAGTAGACATGAATAAGCAATTTTACTTGTCAGTTCTGATTTGAAAAGCAAAGTTCATTGTGTTTCAAAAGTCTTAGGTATGGCAGAGCAGCTCCAGATGATATTGCATGAATGTCTTGATAGAACACTGGGAAAGGCTGACATCCTTGCCTGTCTCATTTTGAACTCCCCATTTGACCTTCCTTTCTTGTGGCTGATTCTGCCAGGCTAAGAAAAATGCATAAACATGACTGCCTTTCATTGCTCTGAAAATACGTGGGAAAGCCCCTCCAGCACTCTTGTTTCTCTCTGAAGATGGTCTCAGCTTCTCCAGCCCCTCCCAATAATGAAGATTTTCACTGATTGTAACGTTCTCATTTCTGTCCTACAGTGGATGTTCTGCATCATTCTCCATGTACAGTTCTGGCAGTGCAATGACTGTAGCTATATCTTGCTTTAGAAGGAGTTTGGTAATTACAATTATAGTATCATTTGGGGAAGCTAATAATCAAATCTCTGCTGTTTTTTACATCCTTTTCTCTCAAGTTGTAAGAATTGCAACAACATCTTGTTCCTGCTTCTAATTTATTCCTTATTCCATTTCACTCTTTTGTTTCTGATGAAACAACCCCTCACAATCTGATATGAGTGAAAGGCAGCACAGTGTCACGTCTGGCTGCAAAGCAAAGGACAAAATGTACCAGTAGGATGCTGTGCAGCAGCAGTGCTTCCAGGAGGCAGCCTTCTTCCAGATCTTGTCCCTGGTGTGTCACTGCTAGAAGAACACAACCAACATGCTTTAATGAAGAATACTGGCAGCTGGCTGGAAAATAAGAAACTGTATTTATTCTTTCTGGAACACCATTTGGGCTCAAAACATTTTATATATGTTTAAGAGGGATTCCTACCTACCCTACCAGCCTTGACTGCTTCAGCCCCTGCCTTCAGTGATCCCTGTGCCACTCCAGGGAAAAACTGCTGGACATTTTTTTCTCTCTTTTTTTTCTTTCCCCTGTCCCCTCCTCCCCCCACCTTGGATAAATTCAAGCATTCAGTTTCCAGTGAGTCTCATGGATAGTAGTAATGGCACAACTGGAGAGACAGTGGAAGGGAACGGAGATGCAGGAGCAAAAAAAAAGTGATTGGAGGCAAGAACTTCCACCATTGGTATCGCTTCCTAAATAAACTTAAGGAATTGTACCTAGAACTAGCTTTACATTACAGCTGAGCAGCTGGTGAGCTACACAGTGCAGCAGTGGTTACCTGCATATTTTCTGGGTTTCACAAGTGGGCTCCACAGCCTGCACTGTGTTGGTACCATGACGACACTGCCTGTGGTACCTGGAATAGCTCGTTTAAATATAGCCTGTACGTGGTCTCAGTGAGCTCTGGTCTGTACAAACATACAGCAAGGTATAATTATGGATTATCCAAATCCAAAGCTAAACACGATTTTAGGGATGCCTTTCCTTCACTTCCACAGTCCCTTTTACAGTCATATCTCAAGCCTGTTGACTTCAATCTGCTTGTTTTCAAAACACACCTGTGAGGCAAGGAGGCAGCCCTGTCTGTGTCCTGTGGAGGGAGATCTGAGAAGCCCTGGAAAGCAGCAAGAGTCACTTGGACTTTACTGCTCCCACCTTTGCGAGGGCAGCCATCTGCCACAGCAGAGCTGATGGGCTGTGTGGCTCTTCATCCCTCAGCACAACCCTGGGTATCTGCACTTCAGCCACCAGTGAGGGTGGCCCAAGCTACTCTGACTTGCATGCAAAGTGGACAGGGAACAGGAGCTTTTCTGCCCTGCAAGCCGGGAGAGGAGGTGACAGCCTCCAACCAGCTGTGCTGGTGGCCACTGTGGGGGAAGCACAGTCCTGAAGTGCCAGATACAGGGTGGCTCACTCTAGGAGTTTGGGGTGGAGCAGAATGTTAATGTACATCATCCTCAATCACTAACCACCCTCTCCTTCAAGAAAATTAAGCCTTCCCTCTGAAATCCTTGTCAGTGTTGTAATTATGAAAGTACAGATATTTTAAATGCAGTTGAGTAAATGTGAAAGTAGTGGTGGTTTTGTGCTTTAAAAGCTCTGCATGTATTTATATAATTGGGTTATAATCATAGAGGAGGAACTGAAAGCCTCACCCTGCAGTGATGGGAATGTCAGAGGTGTCCTCAACCCCACCTCTGCCAGAAGCTGCCGTGGGTGAATTGTGCAGGCCATGGAGTACCCCTGAACAAGGTATGAGAAGCCCGCTTTTAAAATGTTGGGGGGTTGGCTTTTTTAAATCAGATTACTTTGCAAATCCAATTTGGAATTTGCAGCATACATTATATTGCCAGCCCTTGCTTTGGAATAACTGGAATGTAGTGAGATGTTTAAAGTCTAGAAGACTCACCTCTGGGATATGCTGAAGTGATCTTCTTTTCAGAAGCTGCTGTACAGCTTCTTCTCCTGTGAGGAGCAAGTGAGCAAGTAGGGGTGGAGGCACCAGACCCACGGGCAGTGTGAGCATGTGGGAGGTCAGCAGGGGCAGAGCTGCCCCGACTGACCAAGATTCTCTTCAGTAACTGGGCAGGGGCTGAAAGCACAGAGGCAAGATTACGTAGTGGGACTGTTTCCTCACCAGGGAGCTTGGGCTGTCTCAGTTGTATTATTGCTTCCTTCCCACCACTTGTATTGCTGTATTATAGAATGATTAACCTCATGAAGTTTCTTATGGCCTGGAGAAACTTCAAACTTCCAAAGCATGGGCCAAAGAGTAGCCATGCTCCATCGTTATGCATGTAGTTATGTTTGGGTTAGAGTTCATCTGCCGTGAACGTACCTTTTTAAAAGCTTTTTTACTTTATTGTAATTTCGCTTTCAATGTGTTTAATGACAAGTATGTGCTGAGATCTACAGCTATTTCTTCCAGTATAGTCTTTACATCACAACTTGAAGCCTGTGAAGGAATGTGCAAGCTCTTTGGAGTGGTACTTCATTTTATCCCTATTCAGAAGTGGAAAAACAAGCAGGGACAACAAAGAACAAATTTAATTTTCCTTCTCAAACCCTGCCAGTTCAGATAATCTTTTGCCGAGTTTCCTGATGTGGCTATTCGCATTCTTTCGTGAATTCGACTGGCTTTAGCAGCCTCCAAATAAAACATGGTTATATGGAGATTTACCTTGGCCCTGTTCTTGTTTGGCGACATGAGACGCAGCGCAGCCAACTGGTTCAGCTCATGCTACATGTCTTCTTCCAGCAACTGCTTCCTGTACAAGCTCACTGCTCTCCAAATTAATGGGATTGTTGCTTTAGCTCAAGATGTAGGAGATTTAATTCTGGTGTTTGTGTCAGCAATCAATGAAGTCAGGAAACTGCCTTTACAGAGCATTCAAAAGCCCTTTTATTCTGAAAGAATCAAATCCAGGCTTCTGTTAAATGCAGTAAAGGCTGCCATCATTAAAACACTGAGGCTGCAAGTTTGGCCACAAAAATGTTACCGTAATGCAGTTGGTATTCAGTCCTTTCTGTCAGCGTTCCCAAGTCTGGCTTTTATTTATTTGTTCATTTTCACGAGTCTCATGTTTTTCAGGCATTCCATAAAGCCTCGGTGTTTACAGCCATCTTACTCATCTGAGAATCTCAGCTTCCAGTTTTTAAAGATCTGCTATTAGCCCTCATGGACAGGGAGGAAACAGGAACGTGTCATAAGGCTGATCCTCACAGGCAAAACCATAAGGTTCATAAAACCCCACATTTTAAAAGTCAAATCATGTTTTTTAAGAGGATCTCGTGAACCTGGGCTCCTATTTATGTGTCTCAAGTGCCTGGCGTAGACTCCACTAATGATCGCCTGGGTCAGGCCGTGATTCGAGTGCAGAGGTGCTGTTGGATGCAGAGAGCCAGAGAGCTCTGCAGCACTCGGATGGATTGGGGGAGGAATCCTCTTTCCATTTATTATATTCCTGTTTTAACTTCATGGCCTGAGCATTGCCCTGTGCACCCTGTTTACTGTGTGTTTCATAAAGGCCAAAGGACTCATCCTGTTGCTCTGAAACTGCTTAGCCCAACTTTGGCTGGATTTACTGTTCAGGAAGAACAAACGGTTGCTTAGGAAAGTGCTGTGTTTAACGAGAGAGCCGGGCTGGACTTTTTTCAAACAAACAAATAAAAGCCAGCAACTCTCAGCTTGGCATGGACTTCGCTGTTTTGTTTGTTGCATCACCCCATTGTCTTCTTTATCCCTTCTTTTTTAAAATTTCTTTGTTATAGCATTTCACAACCCACAGCTTGCATACTGTAATTCCTGAAGGAATGCAGAGCATAATGAATACTGCATGATCACAAAATAGTTCACCTCGTGCAAAGCTGTAGCAAAAAACGATGCATCATGGCTGTTTCCCAATCTTCCCTGCTTCACTGGTTTCTTTTATTTGGAGCAATTTTTTTCGCTTCTCCTCACAGGGGCTACCCAGTGAGAGGAAGTGTAACCTTTCTCCACCCAGCTACAAAAATGTAATGGTTTTGGAGCACTTCCCACTTCCATGATGTCCCTGTCCAACACAGCACAGCAGTTAAACTGGCCAGTGCCTTCTTCCCTGGGCTTCAGGCAGGGGAGCTGGGATGTGGAGTTGTTGGATGGCCCACACAGGGCAGCGCATCGAGAAACAAGCCCTGCGTCGTGGGAGAAACAGTTTTGCCAGACTGCTGGGACTGGAGTAACAGCAGAACTTTTCAATTACAGCTTTTCAGCAGCGCATCCACATATCGAGATATTAATTAACGTCTCTTTTTTTTTTTTTAATTTTTTTTTTTAAAGGTCGGGTTGCTAATTTTAAAGTTTCTTATTTTTAATTTGGGGGCTTTTCAGAAGCGCATCCACAGACCGGGATGTTAATTAACGGTTTATTTTAAACAGTCAGGCTGCGGTTTATTCGCAGCGCCTCACCTCCGCGGCCTTGGCCTGCGGGGTCCCGGGGGCACCGGGCTGCGGGGGGTGCGCGCGGAGCGGGTGCGCTGGACCCGGCGTGCGGGGCGGCCGCCCTCCCTCTCCCGGGGCCGGGCTAACAAAAGGCGGCGGCCTCGCAGCCCCGCCGGCACCGGCGGAGCTTCCTGGGGAAGGGCGCACGCCCCCTCCCCTTCCAGCTGCTGTTTTTTTGCTTGGTGTTTTCGGAGCCCCTGGATGCCGGGAAGGAGCAGCCGGGGAGGGAAGGGGTGTAGGGTCAGACCCCGCGTGTGAAACTCGTTACTCGGGAGGGACTCTCCAGGTGGGATGTAAGTTCCGTCGTTGTGCTGTGATTGTACGGACACCTCTTGGACCGCATCATCCTGCTGTCCGAGTGCAGCTGGGCGAGAGCTGCCGGGTTTGAGGGTCCCTTCACAGCACTTTCTCTAGAAGCATCAGAATAGCAGAAAGTTTCATGAGTGCTCTCACTGTGCTGCATGCTTTAGTAAGCGGTGTAGTGTTTCTGGAGGCAGTTCTGCTGGTAAGCACTTTGCAACTGGACATTGGTACAGAAGCTGAGAAATTTTGTCACCTGGTTAGAATGACTACCAGACTCCTTAAAGTGACTAAGAAAAGAATTGTGTTCAAATAGAACATTATCAGCCAGCATCTGTCTTTGTAAATTTGGGAGGAATGTGACTTAGAGAGCTCATTTGCCTTCACCACAACTTTATCTTCTTCTTCTGCCCGGGAGGTGCAGAAGTCCATTTTCCTCATTCCCCGCTATAACACCTTTTAAAGACTGACCGCTGCATGTTCTTCTGCCTATACCCAGCCCTAAATTATGGTGACATTACGTGACACCAGCAGCACCTGTTGAAGGACATGCATTTTTCATCTGAAACCTCAGCCCTGTTTTGCCTTCTTAAGCCCAGGCAGCAATGGGGTAAAGCTCAGATCCCAGTGTGTTTCCTCAGCCATGGAGGTCTGACTCATGTCCTGCAAGAGGCTTGTTGAGATTTTCCTTGACTCCAGCAGGAACAATGTTAGGGAAAAATCAGTGCCCTAAAAGTCCTTTCACTAAGAGAGGTGAAGTCCAGGCCAGCATACAACTGTGAGAGGGAGGGGTGCTCTGCAGGTCTGTAATATGGGGATTTAGAGGACTGAGAGCTTGTTGGCCTATACTGAATGGTGCTTGGCACCTGTGGTTCTTAAATCGAAGAGGGAAGTTCAGTTCGACTGAAATAAGGATTACTGTAATTTTTTATGGGAAAGTTCAGGCTGTCATTTAATAATCTCAGAAGCTTTTCTTCCAGAGGTCAGCAGGCCAGAAGTTTAACTATAAAACATTGCTCAGAAGGCAACAACTGCATACAGGGTCAGCTTCAGCCTCCTCGGCATTGCTCCTTGGAGAGGGCTGCTGCCACGGCATATGGGAGTCCTGCCTCTGGGAGGTGGGCAGGCTGTGGTTCTGCAGCAGCTAGGAGCCAAATGTCCACAAATGTCCCTGTGTTAAGTAGACCTGAACAGACCGCAAGGTTTTTTATGAGAAGAAAAGCAGGGTGATGTAGAGCCTTTCTTGCTCTGCAGAGTGGCCTTGCTCATGGCGGCAATGAGAGAAGCAGGATGTGTCAGTGAGCAGATGGACTCGAGGAGGGAGCTGAAGGAACAGCAGTGATGGGAAAACGTCCTTCCTACATTTGTTTATTTAGGGTGGACCCTACTTTTATGGTCAGCTCTCTGGGTGAGCAGTCATCCCTCACTTGATGTTTGCAGAGCAGCTGGCACAGTGGGGCCTGGTCCATCCCCGTGCTTCCTCTCCTCAGTGGCAGTGTAAGTAAATAAATAAGCAGGATATGACATCAAACAGGGTATTTTATAATGCCCTGTGAGATTCCCACTTGGCTAACATTTGTTCAGGCAGAGGGTTCTTATGGCTGGCACTGGGTGTTTGGCAACCACAGCTTGGTGTCTGGCCTTTGGACAGCCAGGTGAAGCAGTACCTCTGCTTCTGGAGCAACATTATGGGTGCAGGAGGAGGAGTGAAGGCTGATGATTTAGGGGGTTGTTCCCAAGTTTAACTGGAATGAAAAGCTTGGCTAACTGTGATGTGCTGCATGCTTGCCTGTGTTCAGATAAGAGCCACTTCTCTAATCCTTTACATTCTAGTTGCACCAGGGCCTGAATTAGTGCCAGTGTCCTTTGGGTTTAAAGAACCATAAGGAATTCCAATCATCAATTGTTCGTGATGGAGAGGGACTGGGTGGGCTTTTGATGTTGCAGTAACTGCTGTATTGGCTCAGTTCTAGTGGTCAGGATCAGAAGGGTAAATTTGTGCCTTTGAAAGAGGAATCTGATGGAAATGAAACCAGCCCACTTCACCCTGATTAGATTTCATCGTGCTGTGCCTTCAAAATGCCTTCAGCATCCTGGCAACAAGGGCAGAGATTTGAGAAGCATCCAAAAGTTAAAAGGACACGGTTCCTATGGATTATCATGTGTCTGTTATTTAAAAAAAAAACCTCATCTTTACTATTCTTTCAGCAACTTAAAACGGTGTTGAGGAAAAGTATTCGCAGAGACAATAAAAATAGCCAGGCCAAGTGCTCTCCAGCAGGGACCTGATCCCATCTCATGTGCCACGGAGGGCACAGATTCCTTTGCAGTTACAAACGACCCCAGGCTGGAGACAGACTCCATTTCAGCCTAAATTAAGAAAAGTACGTGATGATAAGTGGTGGCCAGGACAGTTACAGTGGGGATGCGCCCCCCCCCGTGAGATGGCTGCATCCTCTTTGTGCTATGGCAGCTTAAATTTCCCTGGATACATGGCAGCAAATATGTGACCTAGTAAGGCATGGCTCTAAAAACTCTGATGGTAGGATCAAGCCTGGAGTGTATTTGTCTTAATACTGTGTTTTCCCACCTAGGCAGAGAGAAGGAAAGGGCATATACCACCCCCCAGGGGCAGGAATGATCTGCAGGGAAAAAGAGAAGCTGGGATATTTGAAGTGGCTCTTGCAGCCAGGGAATTTGCCTTGTGAAATCATCGTTTGATTTGTTTGTGTTCCTGTGCAGACATTGTTTGCCTGGGAGCCCCTTTTCCCATGCTAGTTTGAGTATTTAATTCCCTGCAGCCCAGACTTCAGGATGGATCTGCTCTGTGTTGGGAAGAGAGTGGTTGAGCCAGCAAAGCCTCTCTGCACCAGAGAGAGGTGTGTGTTGAGGGGTGGATTGAGAGGAAAAGATTTTATGGGGCCCAGTGGCTTTGCTGTGAGGGATGCCACACCTCCAGGCTGGAAACTGGGGGCTATCACTATCCAGGCAAAAAGGGAGCTTAATTTCTAAGTGGCTAATGAGTTTACTACCTTGTTTCTGTCAAGGGGTTTGCAAGGGTGATGCTGATTAATGCCATGTCCTTTCTCCAGGTCTATCTATCCCCTTCCTCTTTCATGTCACCACACTCGATCTGACACCATTTATTAGGCCACTTGTCCCTGATTTGTGTGGAATAAATATTGACACTGATGGCTGCTTAATAGGATTTGGGTTTGTCGTTCTCTCTGTGAAAGAGTTTGGCACTTGTGACTCAATTTGTGTTTGGGACTGGCTCCACCAAGGCTTCATTTTGGGAGGGGTGTTTGTTATGATGCTGGTAACCGGTTGTCCTGTGTACAGGGAGAGGCTGAGGCTGGGGATCTGTATTACTCCCCTTTTTCTTACTGACATGCAGAGATTTCCAGGTATGGCTCCAAATCACTGCGTGGCCCTAGCTAAGATTCAAATTTGAGAGAGTGCTGCTGCTCCCACTGGGGAAGAGGAATTTCTGATGTCTCTTGTTATTCTGTAACTGCCTGTGGAAGACCTTAGGTCAGACTGCCGCTTGGCACTGCAGTGGGTGCTAATATCCTCCCTGATTTTTTCATGTGCTTGCTCCAAGGAAAAGCAGTTCCTACTGTTTCAGTGTGTTTTGGGTGGATTTTTGAGATGTGTCGGAAGTGAGGAAAGTCTCACTAAACACTGATAGGTATTTAGGCTAAGTGAGGTTTTCTGGGATTCCCAAGAATTGTGAAAGGTTTTTCATCTACAGAGTAGCACCTTCATGTTTCTGGAAACCCAGGAGAATCTGAGACTTGTTCCCTGAAAGTCAAAGCCATACGCTACTCTGTAGCAGAATTTCTCTTAACTGTTCCTGGAAGTGCCTCACCTCATTGTACTCTAGGGCAGCATCACTGGGGAAGCCCCTGACCTTATCCAGGTGAGCTTCCCACAGACTCTGCAGGTGCTATTCCAGCCCTGCAGCGCTTGCAGAGAACATCCCAATCCCGGCTTCAGATCTTGCTTTAAGCCTGAGGAATGATTTGAGTCTGGACTCAGAATTGTTGGACCAGAACACAATAGGCAAGGTGATGGGAATGGGAAGTTTTCCTGCTGGCACGCCACATGGAAGAGCTCCCATATGCAGGACTGTGTACAGGAAAGATGCTTGTGGATATCCTCTCAGCAGGGGGAAGGCAGAGGACTGTTTATGCTCCAAGGCCAGGAGGGAGGGGAGTTGGGAAGGCTGATTCCTCCTCGGAGGTGGTTTGTGTGAGCACAGTGGGGATGCATGAGCTGTAGGAGCAGGAGAGGGGGGCCAAGGGTTCCTCTCTCATCTCCTGTGTGTTGTCATGGCTGCAGTCCTCATTCTTGCCCAAGCTCATCTCTGCCACACTGGCAGACGCTAAAAATATTTTGAGTGACAAGCAGATACTTAATTTACTTATTTGCTAGCTTAGCAGCCAGCATTTCTGTGCCTTGCCTTGGGCACTCTCATCAAGCTGGCCAAGTCCTCATCTCTCTACTCAATCTGTCCTCACTTCTCATTTGAGCAAATCTCCTGCTGAAATCTCCAGGAAGTAAATGGAATGCTGTGTTGAGTAAGGTATTCAGGAATTTGTCCAGGAAGAGGGTGGTGAGTGGGATGGAGAAGCAGCTCCTAAGGAGTAGCTCATATTCTGGGATTAGGCATTGCTACACCCTGTAAAGGTGGTTTACGTTTGTACACTCCGCCCCTCAAGTTACTTTAATTAAAATCTGGGATACCAGGAAGCAGCGCAAAATAATCAGGAGAGACAACTCAGTTGCAGACTAGAGTTCTTGGTGCTCAGTGTCCACCATGCCTGTGACAAATGTGAGTGTGAGGCTTTTTTCTGCGCCCTCTGAAGAGATGCTCTGTCACTCCTTTAGTACCGAACCCTGAGACCAGTTTCTCAAAAAGCAATTGAGCCAATGTTCCAGCAGTTTAGTAACATCCCTGTTTCCATAGGAGAGCTGCCAGGGTAAAATTTCAGGGCGTGTTGCATGAAGTGCACCACATATGCAAGTGAGGAAAAGAGATCCAGCTGTGCTGGCGGAAGAGATTAATGCCCTCGCTTGCTCATCGGTGCCAGAGACCTCATCCATCTGCCCCTGGAACAGTTCCTGTAAGCACTCCCTTAATCTTTAGCTTTAAACCATTTAAATTGTTGGTCTGAACTGACCTAGTTAGGTTTGTGTGGAACACATTAGGAAGTGCTCACGCAAACCACTGCATTAGCACATCCAGTGTAGTCCCAGCTCCAAGCTGCTGCTGGGAAAAGTTCCCACTGAGGGCTGGCCTTGCCGTTCAGGTCTCAGGTCTGCACCTTAGGGACAGGTCCCAGGTGGGACACGTCTTGCCTGACATTCAGACCCTCCCTAGGATGTGCCTTTTGTAGCTGGAAAACGTCACTGTGCTGAAGGGTGAGTGTAAAAAGAGTAATTCTGGGGAAATATCTGCTGCCTATCCAATCTCTTGCTGTGAATGTAACTATTCCCTCATCACAGGGGGGGTTGTAGTCTTTTCCCATGGAATCATTTTAATTCCCAAAGCCTGAAAAATAGTCCTTGTTTATAAGAGTATGACTTTTGCTTCCTCCCTGTGGCTGCTTTTCTTTGTAGGAGCTGCAGTTATACTTTTTGTTTCACTTATGCTTGTCCTTTAGAGCCACCTGTAATTCGGTGTGCTTTACATAAGAAAGGTTAAACGCTGTCATTTATACAGAATGACTTTTGATCCACATGATTCAGTGCTGGGATACCCCAGAACCTGTCAGGATAACCTTACTGACTGACCTGTGTGTGATGCTCTGATTCCCCAAGCTGATCCTATAGCACCTCCAAAGGTGTCTCTGAAAAACCTCAAGAGACGTTCAGTAATGGTCAAGAGCAAGTCTAGAGATAGTGCTGTTAGTGGTGGGTAGAAAAGAGTGAAAATACCACTTCTCTGTTTTTATTCCTGTTTTGGCACAATAAGTAGGCAGATCTGCTTTCTGAGTACAAGGTAGAGGAAAGCATTTCCCTTGCAAACAGTCGGAGTGCAGGGTGGATCCCACTCTACTCTTTTGTGGTGGGACCATTAGACAGATCAAGACAGTTGTGACCTCCTGAGAAGGTGAGCTCTCCCCTGAGCAGGCAGAGTGCTGCTCAAGTCAGTACTAATTTAGAGTTCTTTGCTTCCATTGAACCACCTCCCAAATTAGTACTTTACGGAATTAAGCCACAATCCTGGAAAGATTTGGGGCAGAGCTGCACAGGGCACACTTTGCCCCTGTGGGAACACCAGGCTCTCTGGGTGGCACTGGGGCACAAAAAGCTGTAATTGAGTATAACCATAAACTTCTATTACAGAAAGCCAGGAACTGAGTAGGGATAAAAGGTAATTTCTCAGCCCTCCAGGTTCTTCCTTCCAGCTGGGATCCAGGTCTTTTTGGCAGGCAGCCGTGCGCTCTGGCTGGCAGCACAAGGAAGGGCTGTGGGCTCAGGGCTGTGTGCCCAGCTGAATTCACACAGGGCTACCAGGGCCAACTGCTCATGCAAAGCAGGGAAGGCCCCAATTCAGAAAGCTTGGGTTTAGGGTGCCTTTAAGAGTGGCAGTCTCTGGGGTCGAGGTCTGGGTGCAGTGGAATGCCTATTGTTAGAGCTAAAGACCAAAGGGAACGCTACACATTGTGGACCCAAATGCAGCTGGCACGAACCAAAAATGTGCATGTGAGTGCCTTTCTAAGTACCCAGTAATCCTCCAGGGCAAAACGGGGATTAGGGCTCTCTCTCCCAGACAAAGAGGGAGTTCATTTTCTCAAAGATCCCTTGGCCAGTGAAGTGAGGAACCCAAATGAATGCCAGCACTCCTTTCAGCTCCCTGCTTGCAAACAGGTAGGGCGCTGGAGCAGCTGGTTTGTGTGGGGCTGTGCAAACACAGTGCGGCCAGATTGGGGGATTGAGGTCAGGTCAGCTAAAACCCATCCAGTCTCACAGGAAAGGGATGCCAGAAAAATGCTGGACAAGTAGGACCAGACAGCTTTGCACAGGGAAAACGTAGCCTCCTTTCTCCGGGTTTTTTCTGGGTGGACCTGAAGGTCAGCGCTCATTGAGGCTGTTTAAGTTGGAGTCGCATGAGTGAAGAGCCCTTCAAGAAGGAAATCTGTGGGTCTGGATTAATTCCAGGTGACTTCTCAACCTCTGTTGCTTTGCCCTGAAATTCTGCGTGCTCAGAATCACCGCACAGGAGCCATTAGACTGAAAGGTATGGCTGCCTGAATGGGACATGTATCCATTTGAAATTGGCCATCTTGTGACTTCTTTGATTTGTCTTCAAGCAATGGCCTGTGCAGTTAGGAAAACACAAGCCACCTCTGCACTGTGCCTGGAAAACTTCTTCTTTTCCCTTTTGGCAATTGGCTTATGGCAGAAAGATCAGCTCTAGTAATCCTGTCTTAACAGGTATCAGCAGGGTTGTGCCTGTGATATGTACAGAAAATGTGTATTAAGTAGTCCTGTTTGTTAGAAGCAGCAGACAGCAGCTCTCTGAATGGTTTTGGATTGTGTAGGGCTTTTTTCCCTGAGCTTTACTGGCCTGTCTGAATCCCAGACATGGATATTATTGTTTATGCTTGAGACCTGGATCTTGCTGCAGAACTCTGGGAAGAATGCCTAATTTGGTCCCAAGATTCATGTGCTGAATGAGCCTTATTGAGATTTCAAAGCCCATGTTGCTCTTCTCAGGATGAAAAAGTGTTTCCAGTGGTTATACAGGTAGAGCCTGTTCACTTTTGAGGTATCCATGAAAAGGCCTTGAATTCATTGTGTGCCCTAGTAGACTGTGGACTTGAACCTGACTCTTTCCCATCTCCAGTAAGTGTCCTAAGTGGCAATCAGAGCGATTTTACCCAGGGACTGAGAGACTTTCTCCAGCAAAAGCTTTAGAGGTTATTAACGGGAGAGGCTTCAGTTCAATTGATGAATATTTTTTTTATGAAAATATTGTTTTGTCCTGGTGTTTCCAGCTGGTCCTGGCTCTTGATGTGGCTCAGGGGTCCTGTGAGCACAGATTAACGTACCTGTGCAGGCCCTGCTGCCGCCACGAGAGCATCTGGGCCCCTGTGCTCTGACACACGGGGCTCTTCCAGTGCAGCTCAAGGAGATTCTGTGAGCGTGACAGAGATGTGGATTAGGGGCTATTTCTGGAGCAGCCACAGGAGGTAACAAAATAAGAAATACGTAAGCAATCCAGTCTTTTCCCTTGAGGCGGAGCAGGAGGATCTGCCCAGCAGGATGGCCACAGGCGAGCACAAGGTCGGTGCCCAGGATGAGTGTGGTCTCTCCCTCTACTCTGCATCCCTTCCCCAGGGGAGCGCTCTCCCTGACAGCATGCAGGAGGCAGGAAGGCTTGCTGTTTGCCGGGAGATGGGGGACTGCCATGCATGTGGTGGTTTCATTCCCAAGGAGATGCAATTCCAGTTCCTCAGCTGTGGAGAGCTTGCCTGTGGGATGAGGGGAGCCAGAGGTGAAGCTGCCCAGCTCTCCCCATGTCACTGGGCTGGGTGGGGATCTCGGGCTGCCTTGTGACATTGTGTAATGTGGGGTGCTGTGAGGATAACCCAGCACCTTTAACTCCTCCGGATCCCTCCCGGCTGACAGAGCTGGATTCGGCTTTGTTGCTGCTTCCCTGTGTTTTTGTGCCTGTGCTGTGCTGTTGGCTGTTTCTGTAGTGCAGGAGGGTTGCCTCTTAGCATATGATTTAAGACAAAGGGAAAAAATACCAGGAAATGCAGCTGCAGAAGTTGGAAGAGGAGTTCCTTGCTTTAATCTTGATTTCAGAACAATCAGCCTGTGAGCAACTATTTTTCTTTCTGACAGTGGTTATAAACACTCCTGTCGATCCCAAATGATTTAAAAATGACAATTTGACCTCCTCTCTTCTAGGAACAACACTGGACTAAAAAGTAATGAGACATTAAAAATTACTAAGCCTATTAAGATTTGGGGATTTCGTCCTCTGAGACTTAGGTCTTCTATTACCATGGCAGCAAACCAAACTCAATAGTCATGGCTCCAAGAGGTGGGACCATTAAAAAATACTTGTTTTAGAAAAAGTTTTAAAACCCAACCAACCCTAATAATTTTTAAACATAGTTCCAAGTGCTGTTTATGGATAATCTCAGCCATATCTTAGATTCATACCTGGAACTACAGCCAGCTAAGCAAAAAAACAGAGTACAGGATGGTAGTGCAGCCAAGTGTAAGGCTGCTGTGCTGGGAAAGAAATGCTATGAGTAGACAAAACTTCCCCAGTTGGGTTTTGTACAGCTCCCCTGTGCAACATTTCTCTCCTCCTTGGGAATTGTAGCCAGGCAGCCGAGATCACATGGCAGCCTTTCCTCAGTGAGAGCGTGGCACTGATTGATGCTGTTTCTACTGCCCGGGGAGCTGTTGTTATGAAACATGGAATTTAATTCATTAAGAATATGATCTCTGCAGACCCAGAGGTAATTTTGGAGGGATCTATTGGGCAGACACACACCCACACTTACTGTCCAGGCTGGATTTAGGAAACCAATATGTACTGGAATGTGAAAATTATAAATAATGATAAGGAAGACTGAGGAAAGTGAGGAAGAAGAGCCAGGAGCCCAAAAGGTTAAGATAAGTGCTGTGAAACATTCCAAGTGTGCAGGTGATGGGAGGTCAGCGAGGGAGGCAGATAAAGCAGCCGGAAGAGGTCAGAGTCAGCTCTGGTCAGAGGCAAAGGACCTCCCAAAACCAGTGACCGAATTCCGCAGGGATTGTGGCAACTTGGGAAAGATACGAGACATTGATGGCAGCAACTGGCAAACCAGTCTTGTAGGGATTAATATAAAATAAAGCCACACATGCTCTCTTGAAGAGCTCTAAAGAAGGTAGTAAAAAATAGGGAGAGATTTTGCAGATGGCTGCTGCAGCAAGACTGTGCAAGTAGAGAGAGAGAGTGGGATCAGGAGGTGCTTGCCTCTCTTCTGGAGGGGGCACCGAAACTCCTGAGGGGCAGGCTGTCCGTAAAAAAGGCTTAAATCTGTAGTACTGTGTTCTTTTGGATCAAGGAAAAGAATCCTACCAGGTCATATTTTTAGATGAGGGAAAAGCTGAGCAGAGTGTGCTCATGAACATGTGTGGTATTAAATACCAAAGGCACTGTGGAACCAGCAAGTATAAATAACAATTCATAATTAAACATGAACTCTACAGAAAAGGAAAGATTTCAGAGGCAGCTGCCAGCCTCAGGTGGGAGGTAAAGGAGTTTTAAATAGACTGTGTGTGCTGGTTTCCTGTCTCCCACTTGAGAACTTTAGAAACAGCATGATAACAAAAGGAACAACTGCAGCCCCTCCTTGCCAGGGATACTTTTTAGCTATGGAATTGTGAGGCCCTTTGCAACATCCCGAAATAAAATGCAGCCCGAGCCTTAAAGAGCATCCCCATTGGGCTGGGTGCTGTCCCAGAGAGCTGCCCCGGGGCAGCTCCATTTCTTGGAGAAGGGTCACTCACAGGAGAAGAGAGTGAGTGGTGACTGCCAAGAGGAGAGGTAGGCCCTCAGCCCCTTTGTACCAGGGGGTGTGTCTCCATGTTATGGTGGAAGAAGTGTCTTTATAGAGATGAAAACGCTCCTGGTCGTTAGACTAAGCTGCCTTAGTTAGAAATGTCGTGGAAAAACTTCTGGGAAAAGCAGCCAGGTAAGGCAGGAAGTTGCAAGGGGAGGACAGGTGCTGGGTTTAGGGTCTCCTCAGGTTTTCTTCCTGCTCCTCCAGCCCTGCTCGCACTGGAGACACCCCTTGATGGGGACCATCCCCTCTGGCTGTGCTCCATCCCTCAGGTGTGTATGCTTCCTGGGTGGAAGGGTCCTCATGTCTTGTGTTCCCCACAGGCCCTGATTGATGTTGTTATTTATAGCCTGGCTGATTAGTTTTCAATGTCTTACTGAGCCTGCTGTGCCATACAGAGCTCTGTAATTATAGTTTTTTAAGAGGTTTGGGAAAAACTCCGTGGCGTTTTCCTGTTCCCCCCGCACAGCACCTCCAGAGCCCACGCTGGCACTAATTAACAGGTCTTTGTCTCTGGGAAGTAAACCCCAAAGTTATGTGTGCTGGCAAGCACGGCTTGCTCCCTGGGAGGGGGAACACCCAAGCTGATTATGCTGCTTCCCTCTGCTCAGAGCTGCCTGTTGAGGATTGGAGCTGTGTGGATCCATATGGGAATGCTTGGACGTGACTTAGAAAGCTCTGCTCGCAGCAGAGTTCAGAGCCTCCGTTGTCTCTTTCTTCCTTAACATGTTTCAAAAGCTGTTTTTTCTTAAAAAAAAAAAGTACTGAAAGATCACTAAGCTGTGGTGCCCAGGAAGCTATTGGCACTCACAGCTTTATGTCAGTTTCTCAGGCTGCTGATTACTCTTTTTTGGCACAGGGCAGTTTCCCAGTCCTAAATATTGTTGCTGGCTCCTTTGGAGACAGCTGGTCGGAGAGAAGGCATGAGCAGCTTTCCTCACTGCAGGAGTACAGCTGTGGTGTGGCCTGCGAGAGCCAAACTCTGCTCTTTAGGAAACAGGGAAGTTATGACAAGCACTGATCAGGAAAGTTAGGAAAGATCCGAGGCCGCTCCTGTAAAATGGCAAAGATCTCCTGTGTCAGTATCTGCTTTCAAACAGGTTGGAACAGAACTCTGAGAATTGTGTCAAAGAAATCACCTTGGCTCTGGAAATTGGTAAACTCAGCGAGCAAAGGGAATTGGAGCAGTTGGAGGTTGTGGCATTGGCACTTCCCAGGCTGCAGTAAAGGAAGTTGTGCTTCCAGTGTACAGCGAGGCTGGAATGGGAGCAAGGAAGGGAATCTTTCTGGTTTGATGAGAGGCTTGACATCTCAGAGAGGGGTGGCACAGACAAAGCAGGATGGGATTTGGCGTAGGGAAAGAAAAGGCAGCCAAGGCAGGATTTGGGGTAAAATCTGGATGAAGATAAGAAGGGGAGCAGAAAAGGCCGTTCCAGACCAGTCGCTTTCCCTAATCTAGGTGAAAGTGCTGCTGCGCTTCCCTGGTATATCTCACCCGCTGTGTGAGGCTTAACATTCCTGCCTGGCACGTGGGGGCTCGCGGAGGGAGCGTGGGGGAGGACCCAGCTGGACACAAAGACGGCTGGTCTCTCACCGGAATGGCATCCAAGCCATCTCAGCTATCCAAAGCCCCAGATGCCGGCATGTGGGCTCAGCACACAACAAGAGGCAATTCCAGCTTAGCCCGGGCCAGGCCTGCCGCGGGCAGGGACAGGCGCGGGGGGCCTTTCAGCCCCGCTTTTATTCAGCGTGGAGTGGTTCCTTGGGCGAGCCGAAATTTGCAATCTGTCTCGCGTTTCGGTGCTAAAAGTGGGAACGAGTGGGAATACTGGAGCGTTTTGGGCTTTCCTGTGCCTGGGGGAAGGAAGGAGCTGAAGCGATGGTTACACGGTGTTTGTGTGAGGTCTGCATGCGTGTACTGGAACGGGGTAAATATGTGCTTCCTGACTCTGGGGAAATATCGGGGGGGGGGGTGAGGATAGGTATCTCTTTCTCCCTCCCACTGCATGGACCTTTCTCTTAGCTTCTCTCTTGTGTGTTCAGAGCATTCCCTGAGCTCTCATAACGTGTGGTAAAGGCCTATCCCACAATGGAACCCCTGAACTCTACCCCTGGGGATTTAAGATCCTCGGATGCAGCTGTAGGACAGTGAGTTTTGTGCCGTGGGTGCTGCGGCTGATCTCGTTCCTGTGGGGGGGGATCAGCACTGTGCAGCTGTGCAGCACTGTGCAGCTCCTCCTGGGGGACTCTCTCGAGTGCTGAGCACTGCACGGGTTAGAGAAAAACAAGGATACACGTGACTTTACATAGGGGATGTGTGTGGCTCTCTGTGACATGTTCCTTACACTTTTTTAAAACCTAGACTGATGCTCCTGCCTTGCCCCTGGGGTCTGTGTATTGCCATCTTTCCTAAAATCCTGATGAAGGACAGGATACAGGGGACGAGGTTTTTGTGTGGTTGTGTTTACATGGCCTTGGTTTCTTCTGACAGGGACACACATGCAGCAAAGGGATGCACCGACCTGTCTCCCAGCCCAGTCGGTCCGGACTGTGTGACCACTGACTTCCAGCCCAGCAAAGCCACGTGGTCTGGAGGAGTTAAGTTACGGCTGAAGACCAGGTGAGAATGTTTTCCCTGTGTCCCTATGTGCAGGGTGTGTTTCCTGGCCTCTCTTCCTGGAGAGCAGCTGGCAAACTCCAGGATGGAGCATTGGAAATCCCCAGAGCCTGTGGTGAAAGAGGTCCAGGGCTGTTTCTTAACCTCACACCCAAATTTTCCCAGGGTTTCCTTGCCCTCAGCACGATGCCAGGGAAATTAATTCACTCTTTGGACCATCAGCATTACTGGATGTCCATCTGCATAGGGCTGGGTATAAAATAGTTACTGCTTTGGCTGCTGATGTGCCTGAGGGCCATTCCCAGGGAAGGGGTCCTGGAAGAGATGTCCTTTCTCCTCAGAAGCTTGTCAGTGCTGGTAAGGGTCAACAGAGATGCTGGACCAAAATATCTTCACAGAAGTGGTGTAAGCCTGCTGTGATTCCCCAGTTTTAGGTGCGTGGCTTTCCAGAATCACCTGGCGTCTTCTAAGCCTGGGAGTTTCAGTGGGAGGTCGGCATTCATGGCTGCTGAATGCCTGTCTGCAGTTTTAAACAATTAAATGTCTTCAGAAATTAGTTTCCTGGATTGCTCTGGATTGGCTGGTGGTGCAGCAGAGCCTGATTCCCTTCCTTTGTCCATGCAGTTTCGGACCAAATCCTACAGCATTTACTCAGGCAGAGCTTTTGCTGGCATCAGAAGAGCCTCTTACATCGGCCAGATGTAATCTGTATGACCTCATAGATTTTTTTGTCTCAGCCTTCTGAGGTTTGCACCATGAAGCCAAAGCAGTGCCTTCTATTTGGCAGCATTGCATTTGGGCCAGACCTTGACCTCTGAAGCAGCGCCCCTTTCCTGGAGCTGGAGGAAATGTGTCCTGTGAGTGAGCAGCTGAGAAGGGAATGTGACATGTGGATTCACATTCTGATCTTATCAGAAAGGACACACCTCTGAAGCAAACTCCCTGCCCTTAGTGGAGATGCTTCATCTTCTGGCCACTGCAGTTACAGATGCTGGTCCTGCCCAGCCTCAGATAGAGCAGATTTTTGAGGCTGAATTCTCTTCTCAGGGTAGTTTTATCGAGGAGAGTCTTATCTCTGACTGTGGAGCGGGACTCTGCAGTTCCCCAGGTATGTGACCACGGTGAATTTGGGAAAGGAGCTCCCAGACATCCACCTCTGTCCTAGAGCAGTGAATTATTCATAATGTGCCCTCTGTAAATCCTTCTTGCCCATCAATTTAGTAGCAGATCTCCACAGAAGATCCAAAGTTTAGCATTTCACTTGGATTAATTTGTCTCTGGGTGCAGAGCCAATGTTTTGCTTTGCTTCTCCAGCAGTGTCTTAGGCTGTGCGTGCATATCTCAGTTTAACTCAGGCTGGAGCTTTGGTTACAAGCAGGAAGTTGCTTTAATGTATAAGAATTTCAGTGTGGGAGGGTATTTCAGACTCAGCAGCCTTTACTTTGGCCACAGCATAGGGTGCGGTTCCCTGCCAGGTTTGTTTTCTGCAGGCTGTTTGTGCACCCCCATAGAGCAGAGGACCTGCTGCTTCTGTCCCATTTACCATCCCTACAGGAGCACTTGGATGTGGAGTTCAGGAGCCTTGCCTGGGATTTGTAGCCCTGTGGCTCAGAGATGGCCCAGCTGCTGCCTGAAATGCTTGCCCTGTCAGTCCCCTTGGTTACCTGCCGTTCCTCATTGTCCAGGTTCCCCTTGGATAATCGAACTCACAGTTTTCCTGCTGCCAGCCACCCAGTTCCTCCTAAGCACTGAAGGAGACGGGGAAAACACATTCCTTCCATTGTTTCCAAGTCTCTCCTGTTGCAAGTTGCTGTGTGTTGGATATCGGGGTGTGAAAGAATCCAAGCTATGCTTGGTTTTCTGTCTTTTTAACTAATTTACTGACTGCAGAAGAATGAGAAGAAATTATTTGAATTGAGCCCGTTGGACTGGTTCATCAATCTGGCTAAATCAGTGCAGCTCTGCAGAGCCACAGGCAGGGGAAGCCCCTGCAGGCTCTGGCTGCTGGGATTTTCCACCCGTGCTCTGAGAGGTGATGTGAATCCCTGGAGAAGACAGGGAATAATAGTGTCTTTCTCAAAGACTGCAAGTCAGTCAGCTGCTTCTTTTCCACATCTGTTCTTTCTTCCTCTTTTTCCAGCAAAGGAAACAAAGAAAAATTATAGCAAGAAGAGAAAAGTTGCAGAGAGCCTTCCAGTGCTTCCCAGCTCCATGTAGCCTACACATGCTCTGAGTACCAGGCTGGATGCTCTCCTGGCTTCACCATGTCTAAGCTGCAGTCCTGGGGGACACTATCCTGATGGCAAGCACTTTATCAACATAAAAATCTGAAATACTCCTTATTTTGCGATTTAAATCCAACTTGTCATGTTGCTTGGTAATGCTGTCTTTAAAATAGAAAGCTGTCAGAAGATCCTGGTAGGACAAAATCCTTGAATCCAGTAATCAGCCAGAGTGACGTTTGTATACATCACCTCTGTTCCCATTGAAGCCTGTGTCTGGTTAGTGTCAGGGAATGCCAATGGAACCCTTTCCTTGTGCAGGGGGAAGTCCCCAATCTAAATATTGTCTGTCAGCCCTGTGCTCGGGCAAGGGGAAGGTGAAGTGGCTCTGAGCCCTGCACTCTGTTTCCTTTGCTGGAAAATGGGTAAGTGCCCCTTTCTTGGATAAGGCAGCCTGGGGGTTCTCAGGGAAACATGATAACACAGAGGTGTGACATGCACGACCAATAATCATTAATTACAATGTTTGACTGTTCCTAAGTTCAAGGAGGGAGCACCCGTTGCTCACAGCTGCCATCACCTTGGAGCAATCCCAGCACTTCTATCTGCAGCCTGGGGCAGAAAGCACTTCTGTCAGGAAAAACCAGTAGAAAAAATCTGGCTGTAGATCCACATACATGGTTCTCATCTCTGTTTCCACACAGGAGCATGGTGGGGAGTTTTTCCCAAAGAGTTGGTGATGGTAATCGTAGGAAATCTGAGCAGAAACCTCTGATTCTCTGCTTCCTCATCCTAGAGAGACTTCAGGAAGCTCGGTACCTGTCTCCCAGTTCCCACATGGAACTCAGGGCCTTGTCTATTGCAATGCAATTCTCCCTTTCTTTTACAGATGAGGAGATACTCTTGCCCAATATCCATCATGTAAAATATCATTGCATAGACTTCAGTTCTCTCTAAGGAGTCTTCCTTCTCTTTAGTCAAAATTGGGAAGGGACAGAGCTCACGCCAGATCTCTCCTGTTCCAGAATTTACCAGAAGGGCCCTGTGAGACTAAAAAGAGAGATTTAGTGAAAGACACATCAAGCTGACGCCATTCTGGTCTGACCCCTTTCTAATTGGCCTCGTCTCTTCTGCTTATTTTTAGAGCCATGACTGAACCTTAATTAAGAGCGACATTGCTTTGAGTAGATTGTTGCCTCGCTCTGTCGAAATCCTAATAGGCTTCTCAGTGCTTTAGTTTTTCCTTCATCTCCTGCCCAACAGTCAGGCAGAGAGGCTGCAGCAACATGTTCTGATGTCTGGAAAACGTCTCCTTGTTGTGCTCACACTCCTTTAGATGTGTCCATCTTGGAGACAGGTCCACACTGGTGAGAATTCTGGAAGAAGAGTACAGGTGAATTGCTGGGATCAGGATCTCTCTGTGCACAAAGGTCCTACTGCTCCATGCAGTGTGGCACAGCTTAGGACATCCTGCCTTTGCCATGTGGGTTTTGTTAGGTTAGAATTATCACTAGCTTGAAATGTTGCCCGCAGTGAGGAGGATGTGGTGAGAATGGACACTGACCTCTTAGCTTTCTCCCTTGTGACTCAGTGCCTGGGATCGCATCCAGGAGGCACAAGCTTTGCTCTCGCATCCTAACCCTTCTTCTTTCCTACAGAAGGAGGGTCTGTGCTGCAGGGCCCTTCCTACGTCCCCAGATGGTAGGCTAGGCCGTGGCTGTACCTTCCATGCCACGGCTGTCCCTTCCAGCTCCAGTAACCTCCCACACAGCCACCTGGCCACATGGCTTTGGGGGCGAGCACATGCCCAGGGATTGCAGTTAGCTTTCTAAGGATGTGGGAAAGGTGCAAATGGCAATTTGAGGAAGCTGGGTTGTGTGCTTTGGTTAAAGATGGGCCTTTCACACCAAAGTATCTGTGCACTCCTGGAGGATGCTGGGCTGGAGTCCTTTTGGACTGCAGGGTGCTCAGGTTGTGCATGTGCTCCGGAATCGGCGAGGAACAGCATGTGAAGAACAGGAATCAGATTGAATGCTCTGTTCTGGATGGTTTTAGTTTGTAACCTTGGGAAAAAGGTAACTCAACCTTTCAGTTATACGGTGAAAAAAGCCTCTGATGCTGATTCATTTGCAGTGTTTGTGCCAAGGTGTCTTTCTAAAGTTCCATTCCTGTTTTGCATACAAAGTATAAAAAACAGATTACGGAGAGGAACACGCTCAGCCCTTCCTAATAAGAGGGAGCTGCAGAGCTGTTACTGGTGAAGGACCTCCGAGATGTGTGGTTCTTACAGCCCAGACTGCATCCAGCCTGTGTGTCGTGGGTTTGCCCTGGGCCAAATTCTTTCACACCCCCCAACACAATTGCTATAAGTTGAGAGCAGGTTTATGCAGACAAAAGAGATCTGATGGGGAGAAATAATATTAGGATTTATTACTAGTAAAATAAAGACTAAAGGACTGCATCTACAACAATTCTAATTAGGCAAAAGCAGTATGTATTTACATTTCTGCCTGCAAATGCTGGGACCAGCGTAGCAGCAGGGAGCACCCAGATAACAGCAGCTGGACAAGATTAAAGACTCTCCTTTTCCCTTTGGTTTTCCAGTGTACGGGGAGAATTTGGCAATATCAGGTCTGCAATCAGTGTTACAGCTGCCATTTAGGTGCCAGCATTGCATCATGGTCTGCTGATTTCCCCAGGTATCTTCTCTCCCAGGCATTTGTCATGATGCCAACCTGACCTGGATGCCCAGGTTATCTGATAACTGGAGGTGTCCGTGAGGAACCGGGAGTCTCTTTTTGCAGCCTGGGCACTTACAATAGAGGGATCACTTTCTCTGTTATCTGAAGTGGGGAATTTCTTAGTAATAAGATTGTCCAGACACCTTTGCAAGTACAGTACAGGTGCAGCCCTTGTGTGTATATATATATGTGTGTATATATATATGTATACATATATATATATATACACACAAGGCTAGGAGGTTGGTTTGTTGTTATTACAGTTCTGCACTTCTAAATCTTACGGCCTCCTGAGAAAAAGGCAAGAATGTGGGTTCTTCTTAATAAACAGTTTTGTCAACTTCCCATCCGGCAGTTTCCAGCTTGTTTTCTGGGCAAGGAGCTTAACAGAAGAGCTCTGTCTTAAACACACCTACAAATGTAAAGGTAAAATGGTGCTGGGCTCAGCTTGCCCTCTGAAGACCTCAAGTTCAGCTTTCCTTGAGACTATCCTGCCACAACAGATGTTAAAAGGAAAAGCATGTCCCTTTTCCTTTCTTCTTTTAGCAGATGACGAGAGAATGACCAGCACTTCTGATATCTGCATGGAAAAATCACTGGAGAAATGGTTCTGCTTCTCGCTCTCGTTTCCATGGGGGTGCCAGTATGAGCTGGTGTTAGGAAAGGACCTGACCCTAACAACCATGTTTTACTTTGTACACTTTCCTGTGTCGTTTCTTTTCACAATCTTAGGCAATAGGAGAGTCCTCTCTCTGTGTCTGGGTTATGTCTGCCAAGGGCATTTTAATCTGTTTCCTGACTTGTTCAGGACATGCTGTACTGTGAATTTTCAGTGAGACAAAACTTTCAAGGTGTGTCATATCCTCCTGTTGCATTTATTTAGTTAGCATTATCCTACAGGGTGTCACATTTCAGTGGTACCCAGGTCCAGTGCAGCTCCTTCTTCTCACAGGAAGAGTGAGAAACTGCAGAGCAGGGGAGAGATCCCCCGTGGAAAGCAGCAGAGGACTGAGGACAAGCCCAAAGGCTGGGGCAAGGGAGAGTTTGTGCGGCTTGTTCAGGGGACTCACTGATCCCCTGCTTTGACTTTCCGTTGCACCACTGTGCTTTAAATAAGGCTGTTGATGGGTTGTTTCTCCTCAGAGCTGACAGGGCCAGGCCTTGGTGCTGGTGCCTGGAGCCACTGAGGGCCAGCCGTGCCTGGGGACACACCCTGAGGACAGCTGTCCAGCCAGGGTGGGATGTGAGGGACATGCATTGCTGGAGCTTGGTTGTCACGTCTCTCCTGCATTTTTAGGAGAGATCAAAAGAGCCTTGTGCAGGCTGCCACCCCCTCATGGCATGTGATTCTTTCCATGGCTTTGCCAGTCCCCACTTTAAAATGAAGGGAACCTTTGGAGAAATTGTCCTCCAGCATCCGTAAGAACTGCATCAGCCACCCTGCGTTGTGTGGATCCAGGCACAGCCCAGTCTGTAAACTGATCCCTGGGAATGGGCCCCCAGGGTCAGCCCCAAAGGGTAAGGCTGACTGGGAGGTAGAGGGGAAGACCCCTGGCATTCAGTGATAACCCACTTGCCTCTTGCCTTGCAAATCCAAGGGGGAGTGTGTTGTGTGAGTGTCAGAGACACGTCCCGTGGTTGCTGTGGGATTTGCTTGGAATACACAAGAACGTAGCAGTGAAACACAAGTGAGCGCAAGCAGTTTTAGATGTTGGTGTTAGATGTCGGTGCTACTTCACATTCCTCTTCCTTGGAGGAGCTGGCCTATTGCTGATGTGCAAAATCCTTCTGCTTCCACCCAGGCGGAGTGAAACTCCAGGCCGACCTCACTCCTGGCATTCAACCAAACTTGCAGAGAACCAACCCGATCCCAGCATGATGCAAATATCTCAGGGTACGCTTGGCACCCCTTGGCATCAGTCCTACCACTCCAGGTAAGCACTTCACAGCTGTGGAGTGAAGGGAGACAGAAGATGTGGCGGGGAGACAGCAGGTGGGAAGCAGTGCCCTGCAGGTTAGGGCTGTTTCTGGCATGTTCAGCACTGGGGCAGCTGGAGGAGGGACAAGTTTAAATTCTGCCCTGGAAGGATTTTCCCTGGAAAGGTAGAAGGATTTCAAATTCTCCTTATAGACTGTGGGATTTAGACATCGTTTCTTCTGCAGGCGGGACTGAGCCTTGGCAGAGGGGAGGAAGGAGAAAACAGCATTGAAAAGAGTGAGGGGATGGTTGCAGGAAAAATGTGTATTGGTCTGTGGCTTCAGTACAACTCATGCTGGAGCGTACTCCTTTCCCACCGAGGGCCTTTGCTTCCCAGGCACAGCTCCTGGCAGAGCCTTTGGCAGCACTGCTCTGTCTCCTGGGTGCTTGAAGAGGAGCATGGGGAACATCTAGTGGCCAGCTGGCCAGGGCTGTGCTGGGCATTGCCAGAGAGATGGTTACTTGAATCCAAAATAGAATGGTGCATTTAAATGGATAAAGCAGCTTTAACCTGACATTTGCCATCTCTTCCTGCCTGTGTCTTGTGTTCCTCTGCATCCCTCTGCAGAGCTGCTGCAAGCAGGCTTCCTTCTGCCCTTTCTCATCCTCAGCAGCCTTTTCTACACCATCTGTCCTTTGGCTGGGATATGATCTGGAGGAAGTTTCCAGCTCTGTGCCTTGCCCTGCCACAGCCTGTCCTTTCCTGCTGCTTCTCTGTGGCTCTGCCAGGACAGTACATGTAGTTGCACAGGGAACTAGAGAAAGTGATAGCTGATGAAGGGCAGCTTGAACAGAGGGAAGAGTGAAAGCCTCAGGTTACACTCTCTGATCCTCATTGTATTTGCCTGAATCTGGGAGGGGAGATTAGCCAGGGCAAACTCCACAGAAATCTGTGATGGCCCCTTGTGAGGTGTAAAAAAAGAACTGTGGCCAGCACAAGGAGCTCCCTTCCCACACATAGAAAGATCTCTCAGTATCATTATTTTTGATCACACCTCTGGCATCCGTGAGTCTCCTTTGGACACATGTATCCCGGAGGGGGTGCCAAGTCCTGCTAAGCTGCATGAGGAGGCAGCTGTGCAGAATTCCTGGGTGTTCTCAGACTGTGTCTATGGCTGTACCCAGCTTTCCTCCAGGCACAAACACGTGCATCTCTCCTCTGTCTTGTCAGTTTAGTTTTCTCGCAGCAAGCAAACTATCCTTGGGACAGCTGAATTTCCAGGAAGCCTGCCAGGGCATAGCCCTCATCTCCATAAAAAGAAATGAAATGGGAAAAAAAGAAAGATATTAGATTCCCCCCAGAACGTCCCTCGTGCTCCTTGCCTCCCCCTCAGTGGTGTCGGTGCTCATTCAGCTTTCCAAGGGCTTTGGATAGGATCGCTGGGTGAGGTTGATCCTCCCTGGCTCCAGAGATGCACTGTCTTTCTGTCTGTATTTTCCTCCCACCCTTCTGTGGTAAATAAGAGACATGTGTTGCAACGTCAAGCAGTTCCTCTTTGTGAACTGGGATGACTCCAAACAGGGGATGGAGTAAGGCCCAAATAAGGGGTTTCATCTCAAAACTAAACATCTTGCTTCTGAGCTCACTTATAAGTAGTTGTGTGTCTCCTCTGCTGTCAGTGGGTTTTTACTTGTCTCGCTCTCCCCCAGCTCCTCCACCAGCGATCTCTCTGGCTACGAGCATGGCTATCTGAGGAGGAGTCCGGATCAGTACAGCTCCCGGGGCAGCATGGAGAGCTTGGACCACTCCTCCCCCGGCTACCACCCTTGTCACCTGTCCCCAGCCAAATCCACCAACAGCATCGACCAGCTCTCCCACCTGCACAGCAAGAGGGACTCTGCCTACAGCTCCTTCTCCACCAACTCCAGCATCCCCGAGTACCCCGCTGCTCCATTGGGCAAGGAGCAGTGCTGCTCCCTAGACAGCGCGCAGTGCCGGGCCGGGCTGCAGGAGGGCCTGAGGCAGGCGGATATCAGGTACGTGCGGACGGTGTACGACGCCCAGCAGCGCGTCTCCGAGGAGTACGAGGTGAAGCCCTCCCTGCTCCCGAGCAGCGATGCCCGGGCCTCGCTGGACGGCCGCAGCCACACCAGGGCACACGGCCTGGGCCGGCACGGCACGGCTCCTCCCTCCTGGGCACAGCCCAGCAGCAAGAGCCAGCCCTCCAAGGGACCCCCTTTGCCTCCTGCTCGCAGTGACAGCTACGCCGCCATCAGGCATCACGAGAGGCCTGGCTCGGGTGCCGGCCTGGATCTGAGCAAGCCTGGCCGGACCCAGCCTAAAGGGGCCTGGACACCGCTGATCAGCTCCCTGTCCCAGGGCCCGCTGCTGAAACCCCCCTTTGCAGACGGGCATCTGCACACAGTGGTGGAGAAGAGCCCCGAGAGCAGCCCCACCTTGAAGCCCAAGCAGAGCTATTCCCAGGCAGCCCAGCCGGGGCAGCCCCTGCTGCCCACTGGTGTCTATGCCGTGCCCTCCCCCGAGCCGCACTATGCTCAGGTGCCCCAGCCTTCTGCAGGCAATCCTGGGACGCTTTACCCAGCTCTGGCCAAAGAAAGCGGGTACTCTCCATCCCTCCCAGTCTCCTTCGACAAGGCTGCAGCCAGCAGCACCCTGGGCTTTGATGAGAATGGAAACCAAAGCACTACAAACAGATCGACCATCTTCTACCAGCCCCCCACAGCTGAGAGAAAGCTGGAAGCCAAACTTCTCCAGCAGAAACCTCCCAGCACAGCAGGCCCGGAGCTCTCCCTGACCATGTCACGGAAGGAGGAGCTGTTACCCCTTTACAAGGCAGCACAAAGCCACCGAGAGACCCCAGGTACCACCCAGGCCTCCAAACCCATTTTCCAGGCTCCACAACCCCAGCTGAGGGATGGTAGTGAGAGAAAATCCCATTACCAGCCCAAACAGGACTGGACAGCTGGATCCCAGGAGGACAAAAATGGCAATGCGCAGTTAAACGAGAGAGAAGCCGCTGCTCACCACCAGTGGGGTCACAGCAAGGCCAAACAGTACGGCTTCTCCTCCCTGCAGAACATCCCAGAGAGCTCCAGGAGGCAAAGCAGCTCCGAGTTAAGAGAGATGCAAGCGGGCGAGTGTTATTCCAACACCAAACTGTCCTTCCTGAACAGCAGCAGCAAAGAGGAGAAGGATCACAGGGGACAGAGCCACAGACAGTGGAGTGATGTGGACCCACAGGCCTTCACGAGGCAGGAGGAGGAGGATGTGAGCGTGACTCTGTTCCATGCTGCCGAGCCAAAGTGCAAAGAGCCTCCTTCTCCACAGCACCCAAAGACCTCGGATTTCGGGAGGAGCCGGCTCAGCTCCAGCAGCACCCAAAGCTTTCCCTACGGCAAACCAGAGGCTGGCAAGCCCCGCTGCTCAGTTCTGGAGAAGGTCAGCAAGTTTGAGCAGCGGGAGCAGAGCATCCCCCGGCCCCAGAGCGCTGGCATTCCCAGCTTCGGCCAACACTATGGGCCGAGCAGGACGAGCCAACCCTCCGGCACGAGGGGCTCCCTGCTCAGCCCGGAGGATTTGCGGACCAAGCTACCCACGGAGCCGGCCAGGGTCTCCAGCCCCTCCGTCAGGAATGGGAAGCTGGATGAGGCTGACTGGCACCCCGTAGAGTTGCAGATGGCGGCTTCGCTGAAGCAGGCGAGACCCACTGACTACTGCAGCCTGTGTCCTGAGAATGACGGGCAAGTAAGGGCGGCCCAGCTGCCGCGCAGTAAAAGCACATTCCAGCTGGCAGGGGAGCCTGAGAAGGATATCCTCTGGAAGGACAACATCCAGGACGCCCACGGGTCGCAGCTGGACACGCCATTTAACAGGGCCTACAGGAACAGCATTAAGGATGCCCAGTCCAGGGTGCTGAGGGCCACCTCGTTCCGTCGCATCAGCCCCCCATTCGGGAGCGCTCCCAAGAGGATGCCCCAGCGTCCTGCCTCGGCCCACGTGGGCATGAGGAGCACGGCGCCATCTCCGCACACACCCAAGGAGAGGCACAGCATAACGCCCACAGAAAGCGGCCTCTCCACCCTGGACTATGCCAGGACGCAGCACGTGCTGCGCATCGGGGGCCGCAGGCGGCTGACAGCGGAGCAGAAGAAGCGCTCCTACTCGGAGCCGGAGAAGATGAATGAGGTGGGCATCTCGGATGGGGAGCCATCGCCCTTCTCCTTCCAGAAAAAGAGCATCCATTTTGTGTTCCCGGAGAACACAGTGGCTGACCGGCGGAAGATCTTCGAGAGGGATGGCAAGGCTTCCTCCACAGCCAGCCTGTCCAAGCCTGAGCTCAAGCAGCTCCAGCAGAGCGCCCTCGCCGACTACATCGAGCGGAAAACAGGGAGACGGCCGTCCTCACAGGATGTGGGGCTGCTGAGGGAGCGCTCCCACAGCTCCTACCTGCAGGCGGGGGGCACAGATAGCCAGAGCCTTTCCTCTGCCTCCAGCATGAATTCCTTGCAGGACCAGAACCTTTACCGCCGGAGAGAGTCCATAGAGCGGATATCCAGGACGGGACGGATGTCTTCTACCCTTCCTCCGGGGCTGATGGACTACTTGGACACAAGTGGAGATGAGAAGACGGGGCGCCAGGACAGCTCGGGCACAAGCCGGCCAAAAGCAGAGAGGTGCCGGGATTACAGAGCCAGGACAGAGCTCACCAAAGGCACACAGACAGACCCGCTGGGTGTGCAGGGCCAGCCTCACTACAGGAACCAGGAGCAGGTCTTTGAAACACCCTCCACAGCAAGGAAATCAGGGAAATCGGTGTCAGTGGAAGACCTGCTCGATAGGTACATCAATCAGCCAGTCCCTGTGCACGTACGTTCCAGATCGTCTCCCACGGCGGATAAGAAACACCAGGTATGTGGGAATGGGGTCATGTGCACCCACAAGCAGGGCTCTTGCATCCGGCGGGGGCGGGATATCAGGCTGATGTTCAGTCATGGCCATTGCTCTGTTGATTAGAACAGGGTTCAGTGCCTTCTGAGACAAAGTTTACTGCACTTTAAATTAAAAGCTTGCTGGTGGGGTTTAGCTTTCTCCCCGCTGGGGCTGTTTCAGGGATGTCAGAGATGCTGGGATTTCAGTGCATGTGCTGGTAGTGTGCACGTGTCCTTGGTGCTCTGGACATTCCACCTGGACATCCCTGTCCTTACCTGCCAGCAGCACTGGAGAAGCACTGAGCACCTTTCTGGTGGGATGTCCCATTAAGATGGTGATTCAGTGTTGCTGCTGTCCTGCCTCAGCCCATTTTCCTGGTGCAAAGCAGAGGGGATTAAATTCTGCTTGGAATTGCCCTGGCTCCCACTGTGCCTGACAGTGCTGGGAAGTGCTGAGCAGAGGCACTGCCAGATAACCATTATGTTTTGCCTCCAGCCCTGGAGGGAAACATCACAGAGAAGACCGAGCAGAGTCCCTGGCTGCTCCATGTCCCCTGCTTGGTAGCTGGGAACATTACACTGATGTCACAAACAGGGAATTTGACTGACTCTGAGGATGGTAAACAGTAGAACCGGGCTAAAATCTTAAAGAACAACTGCCCACACCAGCTCATGAGCTGAAATCTGTTCAGACCTATTTAGGTAACTGCAACTGCTCGAGCCACACAGGTTTGCAGCAGTGGTGGGTCTGCTGCCCCATCCCTGTTTCCATGCCAAGCTCTGTTCATCACAAACAGGGATGCAAACTACCCAAATGTGTGGACAGGCTCCTCCTTCCAAATAGGCTGAGTGTTTGGAGAGGCTCGCATATTTACAGGGCAGCTGAGATCCAGGACATTTCCTTCTGCTCTTGCACTTGCTCCTGGCCCAGAACAGATTCTCCAGGTGCAATGAAGTGATCCTGAGTCAAGTGACACGGAGGAGGCTCTGGGCAGCACCTCACAAACAGGCCCAACCCTCCCCAACTCCCTGTGTGTTCCATTTGCCACGTCTTCCCTGGGCAGCCCTCAGCTCCCATGCCGCATCTTTAAATAGGGGGAATTTAAAAAGCAGCCTGTGAATATCAAGTGACCGGAATGCACTTCCAGAACTACTCCTATCTCATCCCACCATTGGTATTTTTCCATCCCAGACAGGCATCAGGCTCATCTGTGCCGTTTTGACACACTTGCCTTGCATTCAGTAAGGGTCCAGAATGAGTTAAGGTGAAGGCCAAGCTGTGACCCTTCCCGTGCCTCCCAGAACAGTCAGAGCAGCAACAAACCCAGACATCCAGGAAGAGAAAAATCACCAAAATGTACTTGCCAATGACAGGCTGGACAACAAACAGCCCCAGCTCATTTTTCCCCAGGCTACTCTCTCAGGCAGGATGTACAGGGCAGTTCTTGAGATCTTTATTTCCCTCTTTTGGCTCATTTTTAATAATTCGTATGTTCAGCAGCCAAATCAGAGGTTCTGTCTTAGAAACCAACTTGAGGAAGAGGATGAACAGCACTGCAGACCTGTTTACAGGGTCTTAGTTCAAATATAGAAGAGGGGAGAGCCAGGCTGTTTTCCAGAGGGATTTAGCTGTATCCACTTCTGGAACGAGGATTTAGTCCGATAGGCAGCAAGGCACTTGTGAAAACCCTATTCTTAAATCCTAATTTGTCTTCCAACATCCACACCAATCCGTAGGGTCTGTTTGAAAGGGAAGTAAATGTTTAAGTGGGTTTTTTTCATTAGTTTTGTTTCTGATCCATCTCCAATGCAAAACCACAGCTATAAGCATGGGGGACAAAGCCAAACCAACAGGGGAATTTTTAGTTAGTTAGTTAGTTCTTTATTTATGGTCTTTTCAGATTTTTTTGTGGGAGGTGTTTATTTCCAGTTTAGCAGCAGACTTCTCTGCCTCACTGTAAGTTTTTGAGGGTTTTGTGCACAGTGCTAAATGTTCCTTTCAAGCTGCCTACAAATCAAGTTGCACTGTCACTGCAGGAATTTGTTTGGAGATAGGAAGGAATGGATAGCCATGGGGAATGACTTGGTCTCAGGCTTCAGAAGGCATTCTCATCAGTGTTTTGGTATTTTGTTTGCTTTGTGCTCGCTGCTAATGCTGTCTTTGTATTCCAGGAGCTGCTGAGAAGGGAGAGCAGTGAATTTGACCCCATGGTGAGGGATCCCTTCTACGTGGTCAGTGCAGGAGCCAGGTAGGAGTGTGTCCATATCCCCTCTGTCCCTGCAGAATCAGCTCTGGCCATCCAGCAGTTGTCATGGATTGTCTCACACCAAACTAAGGAAAACACCTGCACAGGAACAGCTCTGGGTGTGCTGTGCCCAGCATACTTGGAGGAGTTGCAGTGAGCTTTGTTTTCACTACAGACGTTCATTTACTGTCAAGTTCTCCTCATGTCATCTTGGGCCACGTTTTTGCAGCAAATTTCCAGTTACATAACTTCCAAAATGTGTTTGATCTGCTGCTGGAACTCACATCCAGATGCCATCATAATTGAAGGGTCCTAAAGGGAAAAATACCTTGATGGTTTTCTCCAGCTGCCTCCCCAAAAGCAAGGGAACATTTGCATGGATTAAAACCAGGAGATTTCCCTGACCTTGCTGAAGTGGGAGCTGGCCTTTAGGCTGCTTTCCGTCATGCAGGCAGGATGTTTTGCTCAGCAACAGGGGGAGAGAGAAATGTTTTTAAAAATAGAAAAGTGTAATCACAAAACGCATAGTCTTCAGACTTATGCAACTCTCCACTTAGCCGTGGATTGTTTTGAAGTTAACTAGAACTGAAGTTAATCGTGCTGTATTTACATTTAAATAATAAATAGATGTTTGCCCTAAGCCCTGAGTGCCCAAACAACCAACTCCTATTACAGTAAAAACCATCAAGAGGGACTAAAAGAATTGTTCACAAAGGAGCTCTGTTCCTCACAAACTTGCAGTAAATGCCAGCCGGCTCTGTGCTCACAGTGGGAGTTAACACTGCTGTCTCCAAAGGTTTCTCCACACAGCTCTGGGGCACGGAGTGAGAGCTGGAAGCAGGGGAAGGCTCCTACTTTGGCTGGGTCTTACTTCTGACCATTTTTGCCCTTAAGAAGACATAAATGTTGTTTTAAAGGGACACAATCTACCTTCAGGCACATCCTTTTAGATTTATTTAAAACACACCCATTTGCTGTGATTTGGAATAATTTTTTCCATGTTTTTTCCTAAGACAACAATGGAGCTGTTTCAGTTGTTCCTGCCTCCCTGTTTTTCCTGGAGATGGCATTTCATCCTGCTGCTCGATCACTACTTGCAGCTTCCTTTTATGTCTTTCTTTCCCCAACCTATTTTCCAAGTAATGGGATTGAACACCCAGACTGAAAACAAGTTTACTGGGGCACGAAATGCAGGTTTCTCATTTTCCTGCTTCATTGCACAGAGATTATTGGTTATTACCAGTTTTGTGATGTTTCTACGCGCAGGCATCCCTCATGCTTTGCAAGCACATTTCTGCTGAGAGCCGGGAACTTGCTTTCCCTTCTTGCTCAGAATTGGATTTCCCAAAAGATAAAATGAATGAGGATAGAAGAAGCATTCTCCATGCTAGGAGGCAACACCAGGAAGTACAGGTTATGTTTCCCGGTTTCCTTGGGACACAGCTGCCTAAGCTGCCCGGAGAGGAGATGGGACCACCCCTCCCACGGCTCTTGCTTGAGGAGGAAACAACCCTGGTCAGCAATCACTTGGTCCAGTCACATGTGCTCTCCCACTGCTCCCCAGGTGCCACACAATATTGGGAACGGGTGTTGCTCCATCAGTTTTAGAATCCACAGTTGCTTCCACAGTAGGAGAGATCTTTCAATTAGAGAATTACCATCTGGTGTTCCTGACAAACATTGAGCATCTGAAAAGAATACACTCTGCTACTGTCCAGGAACCACAGACAATACCAAGAGCAGCCTGTCTGGGAAGCTTCCCCAGCCCCAGGCATAGGCTGCCAAACTCTATTCTCAGTCACACCAGAATAAAGCCGGAACGACCCATGTTTTTGACAGAGTTATTCTTAATTTGTACCAGTACATCTGGGAACAAATCTGGGGCCCAAATCTCCAGCATCACAGACTGGCAGTGTTGGGAGTGTTTGAACAATGCATCTCAAGAGCAGAAAATATATTGGCAGTAGAGCTTTATTGTGTTTTATTGGTTTATGGTACGGCCTCATGTTTTCAGGCCATCTTTTGTCTCATCTGCTGGTCTCGTTTGTTTGGTTTGTTTTCCAACTAAATAGCTGTACAGGCAAGTAGGTTTGGCACTGGATTCCAAGGAGGATCCTCACTGCAAAGGCCTGATGCTGTTTCTCAGACTCACGTGAGAACATCCTAAAAGACCTGGAAGGAATAACTCACCCCTCTGGCTTTGCAGCCTTAACATCCGCTCGCAGATGGAATGTGTTGGCTTTGGGGTTCGTCACACCTGCCTGTCTGAGGGAGCTCTGTTTTCTAACAGGATTCCAAGGCTGTAGGAGCTTTTTTTAATTTTCTCTACAGTCAAAACAGTGCATTTTTTGGCCTCGCCTTGTTCTTGGACACAGTTGAATCATTTTAATGGCACCTTTCCAACAGGAGCCGGCTAACGTTATGGGAATTTCTGGCTTGTAGAGCTTAAAATTACCAGCAGTTGAGAATGGATTTTGATGGTAGATAATCTCAAATAATCTGTTTTACAGAAGTTACTACTATACCCATCTGTAACAAACCAAATTGAAACCAAGGTTGGAAAGGAAGCCAGGCATTAGGTTTCCCTAATTTTTTTTTCCACTGAGTTATTGTTTTGATGCTTGCTACACACATGTGTATTGTAGCACTTAGTTGAGTGGAAATGGATCTGGCTCAGGATTTGACTTCCAGTTTCAAAGCACAGCTGCACCTCACCTAGACCAGCAGGCACTGACACTGGCCTCTGGTAGGGTTGATAATTGATTCACTGAGGAGGTGCACAAGAACTTTTCCTGCTCATTGATTAGTTGTTAATCTTACCATGGTTTGTCTCTTGGTGTTTAGGTCTTTCAGCAAGAAAGAAAGAAGCCACTCAGAGAGACTGGCATTCACCAGTTACTATCCCCACCCTCCCCGCAGCAGCGATGTTGTCACTGGGTCCGCCACACTGACAGAGAACCACAAGCTCTCAGAACTTTCCAGGCCAGATAGCAGGACTTCTGCATTTTTCCCAGCCCCGACAGAGGCAAGGAGTCACCATCCTGAGCAAAAGCAAGGCTTTAAACCCTCGTTCCTTAACCTTACTCCTTCTGGATCTGCCCAGCCCTCCCCTAACACGCCCACCCAGGCTCCCTCAAACTTCCAGAGCACAGGCGAGGGCCAGGCTCTGAGACAGCATCATGCCAAACGAGAGGCTCTTCCTCCTGAGGGCAACGGGAATATCCAGGCACAGTCCTTGGATGCCGTGCAGGATAGATCCCCGGAGACTCCCATGGAAGAAATGGTGTGGAGAAGGAAGGCCGGGCTGTTCCACAGATCCCTGCCCCCCAAAGCGGCGTGGGCTCCTCCAGTCAAGGACAACAGCTCCGCGAGGACTGTGGTGTCTCCCCCAGTGGCTGGGCCCAAGCTCTCCCAGAGGTGGCAGTCCCTGCCGACACAGAGCAGCACTTCTGACCCGGAAACTCCCTCTCCCCAGGGGACCACCCAGCTGCGGATCTCAGAGTCGGGGCTGCAGCTCACGCCCCCGCCCTTGCTGCAGGACGAGGGGGACGACGAGGTGTTCATCGCGCCTTCCCAGCCGCCCTTCTCCCCGCCGCCGCCATCCCGTCCTCTTCCCGAGCTCAGCTCTTGCACTTCTGCCAACGGCATGGGGGAATTCCCACCTCCCCCTCCGGCCGTGGCACTTGAGGGGGATGGGGCAGCTGGAGACAAATCCCCCCGGCTCCCAGAGGAGGCCAGCGTGAGGTAAGGGCGGGCTGGAACGCGCCATCTGGGGGGTGCAGGGCCATATACAGTAAGATATGCGGGGCTCAGACAGATGGCAATGACCCCACATGCTGTGAGACCCCCCGGCTGCCAGCCAGGCGGGGAGCTGGCTGCATGGGCACAGGGACAGACAGACAGACTCGCTGCCTGAATGCCGAGAGCATCGTCAAATGACGTGGCCAGGCCAGGGCACAAAACTTGGGGGGCCACCAGCATGTCCACTGGCAGGTCCTCCCCTATAACCCCCAAGAAAGAGGGTTATGGAGGAGAAAGTCTCTTAGTCTGGTTCTTCCTGTGGATTTTGGTGGGGCTCCTTCCGACTCACTCCAGCATAAGGAGTTGGAATGGCTGCTGACTCCTTCCAGTTACTGGTTTCTGAGAGACAGCTGTGAAAATCCATGGTGGGTTTAGCCAAACAGTTAGAATCCCCCAGAATGCATCTTAGACCTGGCACAAAACAATGCTGTTATGAAACAGTGACCATGTGCCAAGGAGTGACAACACAAATATGTCACAGTCATGCTGTATAGGGAAACTCTCCTGAAGGATGGGACTTTGGGCTAGGTGCCCAGCTGGTTTAACTTGACGCAGCTTCCTGCACTCCCAGAGAGCTGCTCTAATATCCATCCAGGAAGAATCTAGCCAGGGCTATAGCAGTGGTTGGCTTTTCCAACATGACAAGGACAAATAGATAGGGGCTGCTCAGGATGGCACTCTCAGGTGGGGAGACACAATGTCCCCTGACTGTCAGCAGAAAACAAAGTGACTTGTTACTCAGTAGTTCTGTTTGTGTTGGAAAGACAATCCAGCAGTGTCTAGGCTGAGGGGATGAAATGCTTCTGGTGCCAGGAGCTTCACACTGTATGCCTTTCTGTGTTGGAACAAGAAGTGAGACACAAAAATAAGAGAGAAGGAAAACTTACTTGTTGTAGGCCTTCACCATGTGTTCACAATGGTCCTGGGTGGTAGGTTTATCTGCATCTCACAGAATTTTTCTTTCCATAGCAGCTTCAAAAGCTTTCCCAAAGCCCCGGCAGAGAGGGAGATCACAGGGTTGGGCACCGGTATCAGTGAAAATAACTGGCCCCTGTCACCAACTCCATCAAAGAGGACTAGCTCTCCATCTGCTGTGGACCAGCAGCACCAGTCACCTTCTGCTTCTGAAGGGCCTCAAAGCACTGATACACAGCCCATAACTCAGCCTGAAGGTGACCCCAGAGAGCCGGAGTCAGAAAACACCAGCCCGGACTCCGGGGTACTCGGCACAGCACCTCCGGTGAAGGCAAAGAAAAAGACCCCAGAGGATATTAAGTCAGAGGCTCTGGCAAAAGAAATTGTACACAAAGACAAGTCTCTGGCAGATATCCTGGATCCAGACTCCAAAATGAAGACTACTATGGACTTAATGGAAGGGATTTTCCCCAGTGGAACCAGCTTGCTGAAGGAGAACAACATGAAGAGGAAGATGTCACAGAAGCAAGTCAGCAGGACGGCCGTCCGGGAGGACACGTAAGCACTCCAGCATTGGGGTGAGGGCTGGCACAACTCCCTGCTCCCTCACTTTTAAGGCCAGCCTGTGCCCAATGTGCCTGCATCTCTACAGGTGGGCTCTGGTGGAGAGCGAGTTCCACAGTTCCTAGCTGCAGGGCCTGGCAGGGCAGTTCCAAACGCCCTTTCTCATGAGCTGGACTGTGTGGAAAGCAGTGCTGAGCAGGAGATGAACCAGCCCTCGAGATGTTACTTGATTTTGCTCTCTGGACCTTTGCAAGCTGAAGCAATTCAGTCCAAAGTACAGGAATAGATACAAGAGTAAAATGCAGATGAAAATAATGGCAGGCAGAAAGATAACGACAGGCCAAAATTTGGAAGGAGGCTTGAGGGCACCCATTTACTGCAAGGTCAGCCCAAGTCCTCCAGTGTGGTTTTTTTTAAAGTAGAAGCTGCCAAGTGGCCACTGGAATCCAGGAATCCAGAAATCAGTTGTACTGCTCGATGCCAGGTGAGATGACCTGTCTGGCCACCTCCAGCCGAGCTGTGCTGACTGACCCCCAGCTAGGTAAAGCCTGTCCGGAGCTGTAACCAGTCCCCTTTAAAGCCAGGGGCGGTGCTGGGCTGTGACAGCAGCTGACACGCACCCTCTGGTGGCAGGAATCCGCCTTGTCCGTGTGGGTGATAACACTGGGAAGGTACCAAACAGGCATTGCTGGAAAACCATGAGTCTAGGCATGGGGAAAAGTCAGGCTCGGACTGAACTCCTCATTTTTCTTTTCTGTGGTGTAGGACAGAGGAAAAGGAAGCTCCTGTCACCCTGGTCACCTGTCCTGCTTATTACAGTGTTTCAGCACCCAAAGCAGAGCTGCTGAATAAAATCAAGGACTTGCCAGAAGAAGTAGGTGAGGAAGAGGAGCTGCTGGACATCAATGAGAAGAAGGTAACCACCACTGGCTGCACACACCACCACTGGCTGCTTACATTCCTGAAATAACAGTAAGCCCTAAAGGGAAATGCATTTCTATTTGGCAGCTTTTGGCAGCTCTCAAGTTGCGTGGGAGCGTTTAGGCCACCGGTGAAGTTTCATTAGAGTGACCCAAATTGAATGAAGAGGGTTGATCTGAGTACTCACTGCAAATTGAATACAAATCTTGCACCACCCCAAGGCAGGCCTGTACCATGCCAAATGCTGGGTGTACAGGCTGTAAGGAGCAGTCCCAGTCCTGTAGCAAGGAAGGAAGAGGGAGAGGTGAAATAACTTGAAAAGGCCAGCTCAGGTTGGAAACAGGAACAGAGTCTAGCTAGTGACTTCACTGTCTGAGGGCAGGAGGTTTTCCTTCAGGATTTTCCTCATAAGTGAAGCCAGTTCACCCATTTCACCTGCTGCCTGCACTCACTGCTCCCAAAGAAACATTGGTTTCTTTTTTCCTCCATACTTTATTGTTTCTCTGACCCACTGAAAGCCACGGGCACCTCAGTGGTTCAACCTCCACGTGAAGACTTGAGAGGGAAGAGAGCAGGGCAGGAGGGGAGGAAACATTTCCCTCTCTCGTTGAGGCTACATTTCACTGTGGAATAGTCCCTCCAGTTCTCACTGGAGGCTTCTGTGCTCTGCCTTCCAGGGCTTTTGCAGGGCCTTCTAATTTGCTCCTGTGGTTGTCTCACATTAGTTACCTGGTAATTACAGACATGTTGCCTAGCTCCCAAATCCCAAGAAGCCACAGGGATTGGGAGTGACTAAACAAGATGAAGATGCTGCAAATATCTAACAGGCTTGCAAGTAGCTGTGAGCCTGCCATGGAGGGCAAGTCCCAGGCCTTAAAGTTTACATTTGTATGGAAAACCAGAAACAGACGGGAAAGATTAGGCCCAGGCAGCACAATCTGCCTGGTGTGTTTGTTCACGGTCTGTGTGCAAGAATATTTGCACACGGGTTACCTGAGAAGCAGCTCCTCTGGGAGGTCATGTGGCTAAACCAAGCTCATGTGCACTGTAAGCATTCAAAGGTTGGCTGGCATTTGGGATTGCAGGAGAGTCACTCATTAATGAACACAAAAGTATTTTGCAGGCCCCTCCAGCTCCCCCACCTTCAGAACAAAGGTACGTCACTCCCAGCAGTCCCTGCCTCCTGCTCTGGAGGGCAAAGCTCCTGCAGCAGGGAGGAACAGCATCATAGCCCCTGGGAAGGACAAGTGTTAGGCTTTGTCTCTGGGTAGTGCTGAAGGGAGAACCCACAGAAAGGCGTTTCTTTTGATTCAGTACCACCTTTGCTCCCTCTCTCTCTGAACTACCCTGCACCAATGGAGTAACTTAGTGGTCATTCCAGGCAGCTGATGTTTATTTTAAGGGAATATTCCTCACCTTTCGTTCAGCCTCTGCATGTGTGTGGCAGCTGATAGCAGGCTGTAGTGCAGCCACAGAACAAAACACACCAAGTGTTCCATCTAGTGGTGCCTGGCCATACACTGCTGTGTGCTTCCCACTGAGAGGCCACCCCGGACACCAAGGCCAGCTCAGTGATGCCCCCTGCCACTGGTGTTTGAAGATCCTTCCTCCTCTGGAACAGACTGCCTTCTGCCTGCAGTGACACAGTTTGGATGGAAACAGGACTAGGAGAGAATATTTTCACGGCAGATTAACACACGGGTAACGGGGCCTCAGCACTGCATGAGCTGGAGACACTGACAATCCTCAGCCCTTGTAGGAAGAGCTTTTCCTGCTTACAGTTCTGAGTAAATGGAAGCAAGAATGGCAAGCCCTAGGCCACAGACTTGCTTTTGCATATGTCTTTCCACTAAATCCTAACAGAAATTAGGATCTTGGGCACATGTGCAGCAGTGCTGTTTGTGGAATAACCGAAGGCCGGGGGCGTCCTTTTCTTTGGCAGGGAAATAGTTGCCAGCATTTTTCTCAAAATGGATTTGTGCTCTCTGTGTCGTTGCTCAGACACTGCGTAAACTTAAAGCATCATTGATGTAAACTCTTCATTGATGTCTCTGTGCAGGAGGCAGTCGTTTTGTACAGTTCAAGACGTTTCAGGCAGGGGCAGGGACGGGGGAACATGCCAGAGATGTGATTGCAGCTCTTTTTGCTTGGAAGTTTTAAAGAACATATATCTTTCAGCTGTAGGTAGCTGGGTGTCAGGATATGGTACACCAAATCTGAGATCTCTTCTACAAATGTTCCTGGAGCGCACACAAGTTCACACAGTCTCATCAGCTACTGGGATTATGTCCTAGATGAGGAATTCCAGTGTTCTCTCAATTTCCTCCTTAATGTCCTCTTTGTCAGCTGTTGCTGACATGACCCTGCTCCTCAGGAACCGCAGCCCTATCCTCTTGTTGTCGTCATCCATGTGATCAGGGTGATGGTAGCAATGTGTTTCCCCTCTGACAGGCTGAGCTCATCGGGAGCTTGACCCACAAACTGGAAATCCTGAAGGAAGCCAAGGAGGGCCTGCTCGCAGACATTAAGATGAATAATGCCCTCGGAGAGGAGGTGGAGCTGTTGATCAGCACGCTGTGCAAACCCAACGAGTTTGACAAGTACAAGATGTTCATTGGCGATCTGGATAAGGTGGTGAACCTGTTGCTCTCCCTCTCGGGACGCCTGGCCCGTGTGGAGAATGTCCTGCGTAGTCTGGGGGAAAATGCCAACAGTGAGGACCGGGTAGGTATCCATGGTGTCCTGGCCTTGCTGGGATGTGGGGCAGCAGCAGCCATCACAACAGCATACCTTAAAAGGACTTGCAAGGGCTGCCAGGAAGGCAGCACAGACGTCTTGAAGCTTATATATGAGCAGTAGCAAATACAGGGTTTGTCCTTGGGAACCTCAATCCTGGTTTGTATAAGTGTCAGGGATCCTGCGGCTTTTGTCTCGCTGCAGAAGGGCCATGCTGAGGACAGCCTGTCTGTGCCCCATGGCCAGAGAAGAGTCTGGATGGTGCTCTGCCTCCTGGAATAACCCGCTCAGTGAAAGCCACATTTTAACATTCTTTGGGTGGTTTTTGAAAAGACAAAAGCTAGATTTTCCTGGTAGTTGTTGCTTTCAGGCAAGTTTTACTGACTTCCTTGGAGCACTTTCTGCTTCCCACTGACTAGAACGTTCAGAGTCCGAGTCAGTGGGATTCACACTCAGTCCATAGTGAGGGATTCATCCTTCTCTGCCAGGCTTTTGACTGTGCGTCTGGGAGCTTAGCAGCCAGCCCCAGAGGTGGTGCTGGGAAGAAGGAGGGGGGGAGCAGGGATTTCGGTGCTGCTGGTACTGAAGGGCTCTCTCTGGTGTGTGCAGAGCTCACTGAATGAGAAGAGGAAGGTGCTGGCTGGCCAGCACGAAGACGCCCGGGAACTCAAGGAAAACCTTGACCGTCGGGAACGGGTGGTCTTGGAGATCCTGGGCAACTACCTCTCCGAGGAGCAGCTCCAGGATTACCAGCACTTTGTGAAGATGAAGTCCGCGCTCCTCATCGAGCAGCGGGAGCTGGACGATAAAATCAAACTGGGCCAGGAGCAGCTCAAGTGCCTCATGGAAAGCCTCCCCACAGACTTCACACCCAGGGATGCAGAAGCAGCAGCTGCCCTGGCTGCAGCACTTGCTACCTCCGCGGGGGGTCAGTGGTAAAACACCTCCAGCAGCCTCTTCCTCGCTCTAACCTGGCCCAGGTGGACCTGGGACACAGTCCTGCTCCAGTCTGTTTAATCCAAGTATATGGCAGATGGTTCTCTACAAAGACAGTGAAAGGAGACAGGTTTAAAACAAGATTTTAATGAAGGAAGAAAAAAAAAAAAAGCAATAATAAAAGTTTTGTTTTCCTTTACTTCCAGCTCTGCTTCCTGGAAACTTAAATCAATGTGGAGGGAAATCTCCTCCTGCCAGAGATGAGGAAGAATCTCACAAGAATTAAACATATGACCTTTAATAAAACACATGACCTCCTCTCTTCCTGCCCTTTCCTGCCTACCTGGCACCTCATTAAATAGTGAAGGATCTAAAAGAATGAAGCCTTAAAAATAAAACCAACCCATTTTACTGAACATTATTGATATTTATATTTTTTAAAGAACAAGACAGAATGTGTAAGTTTTTGTACATACTCTAATCAGTTACTTAATTCTACTTTGTTCTGTATGTAGAAAAAGACATTTAATTTTGTACTTTGTGAAGACCTTAACAAAAAGAGGGAACCCCAAAGATAGTCATGCAGTAGCTTGGAACATCTCATCGTGGTTTTGTTGCTGTTGTTGTGGTTGTTTTTTAATATAATAAAGGGCTACCAGAAGCAGCTTCACCCTGTTTCAACACATGCTAAATATACCACTAAGTGGCCTTGTGAAAGAGATTTTGGCCAGGAAAATACAATCTTTCCTCTTCTGGATCTTGTGATCCTCTGAATCTGGAATTTAAATATCTTTTATGGCAACCTGAATCTCAGGAGGCTGAGTTAGCCGGAAGTAAGGAACTCACTGCAGGAACAGGGGGGGAATTCTGTCTTTGTTTTGAGTCATCAGAACTGTGATCTGCTTCTGTTGCAGCCTGAAGGGTTTCCCTGAGATGTGTCAGGGATTGCTACTGACAGGATTTATAGGCCTGGTTTTGTGAGGGGATGAGGTACACTAGGACTTTTTTTCCATACAGCAATACCTTGTTTGTCTGAGCACACTTCATCAGGAATTATTTTACAAGCTACAAGAGGCGTTACCTTGAAATCCAATACTCTCTTCGTGCCCATGGAAATGATGCACTTGAAATGATAACAGTGCACCCAGGAGCTTGCTGTAAAAGTACATTCCTTCTCAGTTTGAATGCTGTTTGGATTCACACAGCATTTCCTGACAACCTGAAGCAGCGGAACTGATTTTTATGCCTTCATAGCCAAATCAAAGCAAAACTAGAGGGAAAAGTATCTTTAGGGTCACTCAGAAATAATTATTTGAGTGAAGTTTCAGGGAAACAGTGGGGGGAGCTGTTTCAATCCAATCAACGCATTTAATTTGTCCTAAAAGAATTCCTGCTCTCTACTGCAGCTTAGTTTATTAGATTTAAATGCTGTTTTAATTCAGATTCTTTTTTTTGCAGCCACCCTTCCATCCTACGCTGTGTTCCCATTGTACGCAGAAGCATCAGTTAATGAGGCAGGTGATAGTCACTGACATATTTATAACAGCTTATATTTTCAGGTGAAAATTGTGTTAAAGCCCATATTTCTGGGGTAAGCACAAACTGTCTTTACCCAATTTTGTTCAAAAATCACTCCCCTAACTGCGAGGTTTGCTGAGGTTGGTAGCACCACATCTCGATATGTTTTTTAAGGTAATTAAGCATTGGCCAAACCTGAAGATTTACTTCTCAGTCCCTCTGGCAAAAAGGGGAACATATTCATTGCTCTTTATCCCACCTTGCTTTTCTCTTTTGGTTATAAAACTGGAGGATAATGGAAACCCATTTCCTAGAGTGAGGAAATGATGTCATGGGACATGGATACCAGGGACAGAATTTTACACTTCTTGTCCAAGTCCTTGTAACCTTACTGACACCAATCTCCATTTTGGGTCTGGCTATGTGAGGTTTTCAGATCTGAACCTATATTTAAGTATCTGCAAACATCCATTTGGGATACTGGAGTGGAATGCCCCACTTCCCACCCTGCTGCAGGGACCTGCCTGGGTGGCCTCTGTCTGTAGGTGACAGTGGGGCTCCTTTCCAAATCAGTGTAGGGTACCTGAGAAAAGAGCCTTGTCTGAAGTTACGGAGTGTTGAAGGCTGGTGTGACAGCGCCCCCTCAGCTGGCCACAGCTGATGCCTGGCACAGAAGGAATGCACAGTCTCCCTTCAGTGGCTTGAGGAAAACCCTGGTAAGGACAAAGAAGTTGCACTTCTGACATACAATGCCAATTTCAAGCAAAATCTCGTACAGAAGCAACTGGACACCTCATTGCATTATATGCTTGCACATTAGTTTTTCCTGAGTTCACATTCCTTAGATTATTGTCTTCAGTCAAAGCAGGTCTTTTAAACCCTCTCAACACTCACATGCATTTAGCAACATGCTGCACCCACGGTCTGCTCTGCTGTGCCACGTGATAGAAGCGCTGAGAAAACCTAGTCATCCAACTTAAAATTGGCTTTTTTTTAATCACAGCCCTTGGGCAATTGATGGTCACAAGGAATTTACATCAGATGCTTTCCTGAAGACTAAATCCAGTCAAGAGTGTTTACTTACCAGGTTCTGTGGGCTCTAAGTTTGCACACAAGATCGTTTGTAAAGGTTACCTATAAAAAAAAGAAAAAAAAATTGGTTAAATGCAGAGCCCCAGAACAGTCTATGTGTCAGGCCTGATCCATCATCTTTACAACTCAGCTGCTGTTGTGATTGTTTAGGCTGGTAATTAAGAAAAGCAAGTAAAGCAAACTGGAGAGCATTCCATACTCCACACAAATCCTGAGTGTTAAAAGGTGTGGTGACTTGTCATTTACAAAATGGGAAACAGAGCAAGCATTTCATCAGAGAGCCCATGCTTTAAATCAGTGTGAGCAAACTAGGGCATATCTAGAGACCCCATCCCAGGATTCTCCAAGCCAGTGTTTACATAGGAGCTGTTTATTCCTTTCTATCCCTGCAGAGGAGACATGTGCTGACCATGGCACAGTTTTATGATTTGGCTGTGTTCCTACAGAACTGCTGCTCGTGCCTCTGCGCAACGACTAAGTATCATACACCTCTGGTGCCTTACAGGGTTTTTCTAGCAATGTGTTGCTAAACAATCATCCTTTGTATTGTGCAACTAAATGTGTTTGTGGCCAGCTTTTGTGCTGCTTGGTGTGCATCAGTGCCAAAAATCCTTGCAAAAATCTGCTTTCTTGGTGCCTGTTTCAATATGTCAGGGAGATGGAGCCAGACAGGCTCAGCACCCTCAGAGGGGCTTGAGGGGGGACATTAGCACAGGTCTGCCTGGTTTGGGATTAGGAAAAAGGGCTTGTTTTCCCCTGCACCAAAGAGTAAATAGGGTACATGTGAGCCAGGAAGCTTTTTCCTCTATGGTTTGCAGCCTGAGGCCATGCCCTTCTGCTAAGGAGACTTAAAGCAAAACGAGAAAAGCCATCCGTAACTTTTTAATTTCTCATTTGTTTCAGCACTAAGTTAATTTTGAGGACTGAAATGTAAAAAAAAAAACCCACAAAACAATCACATAATTCAGCTGGGGAAGGCAAGAGCTGGTGAAAGCGTGACCAAACACTGAGGAAGCTGCTTATGAAGGACCTGCTTTTGCACAGACTGTTGAGATTTTGCTGAGGAGAAATAAAATTGTGATTCATAAAAGGTATCCAGGGCAGTTGGGAGGGGATGAAATTGGAAGACGAGAAGCTGCGGGGGGCCGGATTTGGGGTAGGAAAGGGGCTCTGCGCAGAAGCTTCTCAGGGCCCTCCCTGGTGTTCCTTGGCGCCATTTTACCTCACAGAGGACGGGGCCGCCTCAAGCGCCCCGCCGCCATCTTAGGGGGCTGTGAGGGGAGCCCCGTGTGGCCAGGGACTCCAGGACAGCCCCGGCACCCGCCCCTCACCAACACCTCAGAAACCCACCCAAACCTCCAGAAATCACTGCAGGGCTCCCTGCCCACCCCTCCAGGTGTTTTTAGGGCTAACACCTGTGGGTAATCGGGGTTAACGGGGAACAGCAGGGCTCGGGGTGGGCAGCCTGAGGGGCACCCACACCTGAGGTGCTGCAGGAGGACGCACACCTCAGCCTGATTCTGTGGAGAAAAGGTGAGTAAATTTGTATTTTTATGCCTTTTTTTTTTTCCCCTTATAGGACAGCACGACCAGCTGTGGGCCAGAGCTGAAGGAGGAAAACTAAAATTGTTGAAGAGTATGTGCTTTGGGTGTTGGGTTTCCACAGGGATGTCCTAAGGGAGGGAGGGTCCTGGCATGTGGGGATGTGAGGGGGTCTCAGCCTGGCAGGTCTTGCCCTCATCCCCTGGCTCCTGTCCAAAGGAGCAGACAGGACAGATACAGAGTTTGTACTTATCTGATCCCAAGGATATCCCACTCCGGTAGCATCCAGTTTTGTGTTGCCCAGACCTCCATCACACCACAGGGAGGGGAATTGCATGCTTACCATTTCCTATGTGCTGCCCCAAAATAGGGCAGTTATGAGATAACACAGTGTGAATTTTGAGGGTGACTTTCTGAAAATGAGTGGTAAAGTTACTTTTGGTTAGTAAATGTTGGAAGTGGGTCTGAGGGAGCAGGAGGGGAGGAGAAGAGGGAAGAACAGGCCTGTCAACTCCTGCAGACCTGGTCACCTTGTCACTTTGTACAGCGGAATGTCAGTTAATTTCATATTTGTTTTGTTTGGAAGAAATTGTCATGCACTGCTTTGTTTGTAAATTCTATGGGAATCGACCCTGCTGGTTTCCCATGCCCCACCTCAACCTGGACTGCCCCTCAGCTTCCCGAGCGCACACTTACCCACGCACCATTTCTGGGTGTACAGTGTCCTCCCCACGGTCTTCTGAGGCTGTGACAATCAGTGTCACATGCAGGCTCGTGTAGCCATAGAGTCACTCAAATGGCCTATTTCTGTCAAGTGAAGTTAATGTGAACTGCTCAGGGAGAAGTTATTTTTTGAGAAGACAAAGCTGCTGGTCTGCCTTAGCCCTCACTGCTCCTCTAGGTCCTGCATGGGATTTTAACTCCTGTCCTACCTACTGTTTCCAAACTCACCTTTTTTTTTTCCCCCCCAAACAATTAGTTAATTTTTCTCCTCTCCTTAAATGTCAGGTGAAAACATACATCCATTAATCAGTATTGATAGAATCATTTAGATTACAAGAGACCCTTAGGATCAAGTGCAGCTGTTAACCTAACACCACTAAATCCACCACTATGTCCCCAAGTGTCCCTTCACTTCTTTCAAATACCTGCAGGCATGGTGGCTCCACCACTTCCCTGGGCAGCTGTTCCACTGCAGACATTTTTCCTCATAGCCAACTAAATCTCCATGTTACAGCACAAACCTTCACAGCTGCTTCTCAGGGAGTTTGGAGGTCCGACTTCCCTTGCCGTGAAACTGTAAGGAAATATAGTGGTGACTGCACACTATGCAGGATTTAAATTAAAAAACAAAACAAAACACTACACCAAGACAAACAAACAAAAAACAAAATCTGCATCCTTCAGCCATGCTGTGGTGACTCCTGCTCCTTGCTTTCCCATTCACTGTGACCCTCTCTCTGCAGCAGGGCACAGTGTTCTGGCTTTGCCAGTCGCTCCAGCAGGAGAGAAAGTCTTGTCACCACTCCAGGAGCCAGCCAGGGCACTCTACATTTCCTGGTGTCACTTAGAGGAACAGGATTGTTTATAGCTCCGGAACACAGGAGAACAAAACTCAAGCAGCAGGAAGTGCTGGCAAAGGGATGTTTCCTTCCTACCCTTTCTCCTGTTTTGTGGTCTCCTTAGTGGTAACTGCCAGTGCTAAAAAGCAGGATAAGCCTAATTAATTCTTGTGGAAAGTCCAGGAGGGGAGTAGCCCCCTTGAGGGCACTGTTTGTAGCCTGAGCATAGCAATCAGAAACACTTGGGGCCAGCCTACCTGGCAACCAGGACTGCCAGTTTAAGGGCAAAAAAATGAGATTAGCTTTATTCTTGTCAGTTCTGAGACACAGACCTCAGCTGACCAGGGCAGCCAGGAGCAGACACACACAGACCTGTGCCTCAGCTACATAAGGGCCTTGTACACTTCACTTAGCTACCTTAAGCCAGGTAACATGACAGAGGGGGAAACAAGACAAAAAAATAGCCTCTTTTCCTCAGCTCCCCACTCCAAATAACCTGCAAAATGAAACAGTCTTAAGACTTCCTTCATCCTTTTCCTGATGAACGCATCCCAGCCTCTAAAAACTAGCCTCCCATTCCATAAATAATGCAATAAATGCAGGACAAAAATTAAAACCACCATTATCCATGCCCATCCTGCAGCATGGCCAGGCTCCTGCCATCTCCCATGGGGATGCCCAGCTCTGGGCAGCTGCTGCAGTACAGGCCAGGACAGTGTTGCTGACATGAAGGCAACATCTTTGCAGCCTTTCCATGAAAAGCCTGGAATGGCTCAAATCCTCCACAGTGTGATATTGCCCCTACCCAAGCAGCTGGTCCAAGTGCTCAGCTGTTGAAGGAACAGCAAATGCAGCCCTGCGGATGGATTAGCCAACAGGGATCACATTCCAGCGGTGGAACAGCATTTGGCTAAGGAAGGTCTCAGCTGCGCAGGCCATTGACTGAGCTGCACCAGGGCAGCACTGTCAGTCACAGAGCCAGCTCCCAAACCTGGGCAACCTGTCCAGGCTCCCAGTTCCCATGGCACACAGGAATTCTTTACCTTCCATCAGGTCCTCCAGTGCCACACCAGTCCCAGCTCCAGCCCTCTCCTGGGTCAGCACGGTTAGCAGGATGCTGGGAAAGAGCAGTAGCAGACGCACTCCAAGGCATTGCATGAGCAGAGAGCTTTTAAGCATTAGAGACTCTTCACTAAGCTTTCTTGTTCATCTGCCTAACTGCAATTATTTGTGTTTAGTACTCAGGACTTAATACCTGTGGTAGCCTAGGTCAGTACAGCCCTTAAGCTGCACCTGGGGCTTAGCAGTCAAGCATTACAGACACTGACCTACAGGCTGCCACATGGCCTGTGGCCCATTCCAGGTATGTTGGTCAGCCCAACTTCGTGGTACCTGATACCGAGTCTCTGTGTCAAGACCTCAATTCATGAGTCAGCACACACAGCCTGATCCTCTCACGACCTCACTCCTAAGCTTTCTGTCAGGCTTCACCTTTCACTTCATGTCTTTTTCCTGGCAAGTGCAGTCAGCCTGACCCCACTGCCCTTTTCTGCTTCTCAGGTATGCTTGTGCCAGCCTGCAACACGCCCAAGTGCTGAGCATGGTCTTCGAAAGCAAAGCTATTTGCAAGAGCACAAGCCATGCCTTGTGTTCCCTGTCAGTCCCCTATCCCCAGCAAGGAGATGAGGAGCAGCTTTTCTTGGTCAGAGATAGCATAATTAACACCCCACATACCCCTGTTTGAACCTTCCTATCTGGACTAATCCCAGATTTTAGAAACCAGACAGGGACCACTTACTGCAGCCAACAAGGTGAAGGGAGCAACTACTGCTAAGGCAGCTTTACTCACAGCCATGCTTTGCCTGGCTTGTGTCTAGATCAGTACCACCTGCAAATCCATAGTGTAAGGAGGCACATGGTAGGATACCCATCCCCTCCTTGCCCACCCCTGTAGCACACACAGGAGCAAGCAGATTAGGGCAGGAAACAGCAGAGGAAGCAGCCATTGCAAGTTTGGGTTTATTTCACTATGCATGGGGGCAGAAAACAAAACAAACCAAGCTATAGCTGTTAGCTGAACTTAATGGCTTTGACTTTGAAGTCACCCTCCACAGCCAGGTATTCAATTTTCTCCATGCCCAGCCGATTAGGGAACTTGAACTCCGTCTCAGGCAGCTTCACCGTGGCCTCAGTTTGATCGAAGGAGATGCACATCTGTAGAGAGCCACAAGGAGAAAGGTTAACACATCACAGCTCCCAGGCCTCCTGCACTCCCCACTACTCCAGTCCGGGTGCGGAACAGGCGAGGTGGCTGCTGGGCCAAGGCCATGCTCACTAACTCAGCCTCCTTCCTGCCCAGTACAGGCATGGAGGGCAGGAAGGGGGTTTGCTCTGCCCCAACATCAGCTCCAAGTTTCTGCAGCTCCGGGATAAGACAGACCTCGTCTCAGGGCATTGTTTTAACTGCTCCAAGTTGTGTGGCTTGCAAAGCAATGCCAGACTGAGGCACTTAACACATGTGAGCTGTGGTGCATTGACTTGACAACTCACTGGCTTTAGCTGCAAGGATCTTCCCCTGCTTATTCCCTCTCCATGCCTGCTCCTTCTGCTCCACAGAGGCACAGGCAGCATTAAAGAGCTGTGCTCTTGGCCCTTCAGTGCTCAGTACCAGGGCCACCTGCACCCTGGGGCCTCACCTCAATCTTATCACCATGCTGGAAGGGAAAGTCAGCTTTCCTGTCCTCTTCACCCCATGTGCCATCCTGCTTGGAATTGCACACAATGGTGTTGATATCCCCATGACAGTCAAAGCGAGGGTTGAAATGCAGCATGAGGGTGTTGCTGTCCTTCCCAACATTCACAGCAAACCTGAGGAAACAGTCAATGCCAAGGAAGTGCCTGTGCAGCAGTTCCAGCTACCGAGCGCTGGCAAGCTGAACACAGCAGGAGCTCTGCCTTCCCCCAATGCCACATCAGTTCATTTACCATGATCCTCCTCACTCACCCTTTGGCATCAGACTTGATCTTCCCTTTGACCTTGATGCACTCACCAGGCTCGATGTCCAGCTGAGTAACGACCAGTCCCTGCAGGGCCAAACCACAGGGGTTAGTCTGTCCCAGGGCAAGGCTTCCAGTCCTGCTTGGCTCAGGCCACAAAGCAGCTCTAGCAGACCCAGACAAGTTCTTTGCTAGAGGAAGGGTTCAGTCAGGCCAGCTGCCTGTCCCTGCTGCCACAGGGATCTTTCACTGCCCTAAGCTGACACAGAGCTGTGGTGGGTTGAGCCTGGCTACATGCCATGTACCCACCAAAGCCATTCTATCATACCCCTCCACAACAAAAGCTTCAGGAGTTGAAATAAGGACAGAGAGGTCACTCACTGATTACTGTCACAGGCAAAACACACTCGACTTGCAGAAATTAATTGAATTTATTACGTATCAAAATCAGAGCAGGACAATGACAAGTAAAACAAACCTTAAGTACACATACCCCCCACCCTTCCCAAGCTCTACCTTCTCTCCCCGCCAGAGGCACCGGGAGACAGGGAATGGGGGTCACAGTCAGTTCACCATAGGTTGTCTTATGTCACTGCTCAGGGAGATAAGTCCTTCCCCTGGCCCAGCACGGAATCCCTCCCACAGTCAGCAGTTCTTCACGAGCCTTTCCAGCATGAGTCCTTCCTATAGGCCACAGTTCTTCACAAACTGCTCCATTCCATTTGTTTACAGTCTTCTTTCAGGCATCCACCTGCTCCAGCTTGGTGCCCTCCACTGGCTCCAGGTGGACCTCTACTCCCCCATAGACCTCCATGGGCTCAAGGCACAGCTACCTTAGCACGGTCTTCAGTGCAGAACCTGAGGTCTGACTCCTGGAGCACCTCTCCCCTTCCTTCTTCACTGATCTGGCTGTCTGTAGGGCTGTCCCTCTCACATATTCTCCTCTCTTCTCAGAGTGCAATTCCTTCTGCGCAATAGCTTTTGTTCCTTCTGAAGTGTGTTATTGTGGTTGACTCAGCCTTGGCCAGGGGTATGTCCATCCTGGAGCCAGCTGGCATTGGCTTTGCGGGCAATGGGGGAAGCTTCTGGAAGCTGCTCACAGGAGCCACCCCTATAGCCCCCTGCTACCCAAGCATGGCCATGCAAACCCAACGCAGGAGGGGATTCAAGAGCAGGGTACAAGCACTGCTTTACCAGCTGCTGCGGGAGCAGCGTTGCTGAGTTCTACTTACCCACATCAGCTCAGGCAGGGAGACCAACTGCAAACTAGTTGACTTGGGCTCTGCCACCAAGCCCCAGCTGTCCTTCCCCTCCTGCCTGCTCCCTGCTCTGCCCACACCCAGAGTGACCAGGTCAGGTTCCCCCGAGTCACTAAACCACTTATCTCCTCGGCACTAACTCTGCCTTCTGGCTCTGCTTCTGCTGGAACTCAGCGCCCGGGGGGGGGGTCTTTCAAGGAAAGCAAATCTAGGGGGGCTGGGGTGGGTTAGAATACACTGCCAGCCTGCTTTCCTCTCCTGTTACAATAGGAGTTAACCAGCCCTGTACCCAAAAGGTATTTTGCCAGAAGGAAAATACAAAGTTTAAGGAAAAAAGAAAGAAAAGTATAAAGGGTATTTAAACTGTAGACTTACAAATGGACCCAAACCTTTAGATTACTTGAGGATACGAACATTCTTCACCTTTCCCACTTACAACATGCTAGAAGAGGAGAGGAAAACCGGCTGGTCAGCCCTGTTCCTCCGACAGCCATGTATCAGCCTCGCATTTCCTCTCAGCTCATTCTTTTCTCCTCCTACCTCTGGCACCAGGCCCAAAACCCATACACAGCCCAGCCCTAGTCCTGCTTGTCACACCAGCCAAAAAAGGCACTCACTTGCTCCATGCTGCAGACACCAGCCCAAGCAGGCAGAACACCCCCGAGCCCCGTCTCCACAACCCAGAGTAACGCAGCGCGCAGCTCCAGCAGCTTAAATCCCTCGGGCAGGAGTATCACATGATTGGAGTGGGGGGGGCGAAGGTGGTGATCGATTGCAGCTGTTCGGGGATGGAGCTTCTCAGCCATTTAAAGGGGACAGCGGGAAATCTGTAGTGATACTGTTCTTTGTAGGCAGTAAGTGTATGATTTTAAGAGCTGAGTGGTTGCTTGCTTCTGCGTGATCCTAGAAATTCTTGCTGTAAGCTCTCCTAGTTGCTATGCAGCGTCTCTTGGCTCCTATCCCAGCAGCCAGAGTGTGGCTCTGTGATAGCAGCGAGGTGCTTTTGTTAAGTGATCTCTGTCTAAAATCAGGATTGGAGTCCTCGTGTTACTGCTGCAAAGCGAGCACCTCTGTGGATACATGTTCTCCCAGCCCAGCCTTGTGCCTGCAAGGCCTGGACTGATGGGAGCCACTGGGTACAAATCATCACTGCCTGCAGTTAAATGAAACCCAAGGGTTTGGTATACTCTATGTCAGCATTTAAAAAGTGCCTGACAGTTCAGGTTGGAGGTGTGACACTCTAGCAGATGTAGGAATTCAGGCTGCAGTTTTTGAAAAGTAGCCTGATCTCGCTGGTTCCATTCCAGTTGCGAAAGGCTCCAGAGGAAAAAGCAAAATGCTATGTTAGCTGAAGAAGAGTCTGGACAGGGCAGTGTGCAGGTGAGAGGACAGGAGAGGAGCCTGCACTCCCAGCCAGTCCCTAATGCCTGCTATTCCCCTTTCCTGAGTCCCTTAAAATCACACAGCATGACTGCCCCGAGGGCCTTTGAAGGGCAGGGAGGTAAAGGTGGAAGCAGCTGCAGTGCTTTGGGGGGCTGTGTCACTAGGTCAGCTTGTACTTCACACTGGCTTTAGCAGCATCCTCAGCCCTCCATGCCTCAATTTCCCCTCATACCTGCAGTGACACTACTGACATGTAGCTTCACAATCCCAGCTGTAAACCCACAGGCACAGCTGCTGGATAAATGCAATGTGCTACTTTTTGGCTGAGTCATGACCAGCCTGTGAGATACCTGTCTGCAGGTAGCTTTTGGAAGGCTGCACAGGGCACCTCACAAAACAGTGCAGGAATTTATGGCCAGTTAGCAGTGGGAAACACGGTACCCTGCTGGAACTTCATTAGAGCAGTGTGCTTACAGTTACAGGAACAGCATCCTGACTCCTGATGCCATCCTTTGTCCCAGATATCTCCCCCACCCATTTCAGAACATTCCCGTGGTATTACAGCAAAGCTGAGCTGTGTTTGAGCTAGAAAGTCACCAGCCTGGATTGGAGCCCTGTGACTGGGAGGGCAAAATGCTGACCGAAAGTGCTGCAGGGAAAATCCTCCAAATGCTTGGGCATCCTACACATACTGCAGTCAGGAGTTAGCTGTGGGAACAGAGCTGGTGCAAGTAACAAATGCCACCAAAAGCAGGCCCCCTCCACAGAGAGTTGGGAGAAGCCCAACTAATTCCACCTTAAGTTAGCCCCATTCTCTAGCAATTTTAGCTGAGATCACGTGTTAGACACAGGCTTTGGGTGCCTGCTCTCTGTGCCTGAGCTACTGTGCTGTTGTTCCCCGGGTCACTGCCACGCGTGAGGGGTTGAGCAAATGCTGTTTGGTTGGTTGGGTTTATGTATTTGTTTTCTGTCCAGCTCTGTGAAATCTCTGGAGACTTCTCCTTTCAGTGCTGGGGCCGTGTAGTGCCATAGCGTTGGCCACTCTGATGCCACTTGAGAAATGCACATTTTATGTGAGCTGCTTTTCTGGTCTGAGGTCTCCTTCTCTGACCCTTCAGACAGGGAAATACCTTCCTAATAACACACGGAGACTGCACTGTTTGTTTCCCTTGAGTGCTCTGTACTGGCAGCCTGGTTGGTTTAGCAACAAACCCTTTGGTCTTTAGATTTCAAGCACTCCTGGTTGGAAGCCCTGTGAAATCAGAAAAGTGTTTATTCTCAGGCTACAATGCTGAGTTGCCCAACTGCCCTCCATTTTTCCCAGGGATTAAGTGGGGGGAAACTGGGGGAGCCAGTGGGTCTCTTTCAGAGAGTTTGTAAAGGGTGCAGGCAGAGAAGAGTCATCTTCTGCTCATCCAGAGGTGAGGCCCAGAGGAATTTTCTCCTATGGGGAAAATTAAGGGTGCTTTCCTAGTGCTTTGCCTTGCAGGCTTGCTAGAGGACATGGGGTCATGCCCAGCACCAGGTCCCCAGCCCAAACTCTTCATCCACCTCGTGATTTGCGCAGGCTGCAGGCAGACAACTGGCCAGTCTGATTTTCTTGTAGCTGCCTTGAAACATTCCACATTTGCTGTAGAAAACTGTAAATACCATAAGGATGCAGCAGGCTGGTCATTCCCTTTTTAATCTTCTGCGAGAACAAATACACCCTAGCCGTTGGCAAGTCACATCCCTGGTTAATCACTGCTGTCATTAGAAATGGCTTGGCCCTGGTTTGGGAAGGTCTGAGGACACACCTTGCTGCTGGGTAACTCAAGGACCAGGGTATATCTCCTCTGCCCTGTGCCACACAGGGCCTGCTGGCTCTTCAGGGCCTGTGCCTGCCCTGTCTTGCTCTGAACGCACACACACTGGTAGTGGTTGATGCTGCATGTCCCGAGTTACTCCTTGCTGGAGCTGAGAGGAAGGCCCCACTTCTTGCTGTGAGCAGTAACTTTCTCCTCCTTTGGAGAAGGCATCTGGCCCCAGGGCCAGCACAGCAGTACTGTACGTGTGCCCCCCTGGGACGGCACCACTGCTGCAGCGATTGCCCTTGAATCCCTTCGGGTCAGGGAGGGACAAGAACTGCACACCAATCCAAGTACCAGGACACTGTCAAAATGATGACAAGGAAAACTCCTCACCCTTTCCTAGTGTGAGAGAAGGCTTACGGTTTGCTTTAAGTTAGGGTTTATCTTTTCATATTCTTTAGGGAAGATTTGTTCTTGTCTCTGTAAGTTCATTCTCAGTTCATCAGGCAAAGGCAGCATCTTTCTCTCACTCTGTCTTTGGGGAATATTTGTGTCAATACTGACTGGACGAGATCCTGTTCTCAGCAATAGCCCCTGGTTACTCTTACAACCCAAATATTATGCTGTTACAGCATAACAAATATATATACATGATATTTCTATATACACACACAGGCTGTTTGCTATCTCTTGAAATGTCTGGGGACTTTAACTTAAGCAATCCTTTGCTTCTGCTGTTGAAGTGTCTGATTCTCGCTGTTTCTCCTGTAGTATGTTATTTTGTCTCATCTGAGAAGTTTCTGACTTTTTGCTTGAGTAGTCATGACCCCCTGAAGGGTTTGGGTGCACACAGTTGCTCTGGGCCCTTCCGTACAGCTGGCTGAAACAGTGTTCTCACCACCATGGTGACTTCCAGCCCTGTGCTATCTGTGGGCTGCGCTAGAGACCACGGGAGAATGGAGCCATACTCCCAAAAAATCCCTAGCCTGCTCTTGTAAGACAAAGATGATGCAGGAGCCACAGTCCAGTGTGGCAGGGAGTTGAGAGGGCCTCCCAAAGCACTGCCTCAGAAGGAACATTGTGCAGGAGGAAGGGCTGAAGGTCCAGTCCTCCCTGGAAACCAGCTGGGGTTGCATGGCCACATGTCCCTACAGCGTTTTTGTCCCTGAGGGCTTCCTGATTTCAGCTTTCCCTACATTAAAAGGGAAGCACCTCAATTCAAGGTTAATTTTAAATTCAGTTAATTATAAAGAACTTCTTGCACTATCTCAAAGTGATGAAAGGAGTTTGCTGATGGTGTCACCGGAATTTAAAGTATGTCTTCTCATTTTATTTCCCTCATTAACACTGTGACCCAAGCTGATAATCCCTGTGTTTCTCTCCCCTCTCAGTGGATTACACTTAACTAGAGCAAATTGCTAACTACTCAGAAGAACTGGGCCTTTGTTGTGTTGGACTCATTTCACTTCAGCACCTCCCTCCACACCTTTTAAGTTTGCAGGTGGTGAACACCTCCCCTCAGAGTTTATTGCCTCATCTCTAAGGAGCTGTTTGCATTTGTTCCTCACAGGAGGTGAGGAACACTATTCTCAAGTTATGGATCCAGGTCCATCTTTTCCTCCCCTTTGCAGCTCACCAGAGATCTTGGTCAAGCAGCTATTGCAGAACTCACAGCAGAATCCTCGGGTTACTGACCCTTCAAGGGCATGTTTTCTAGAGGTCTGTCAGCTCTGGCAGTTTTAAGTACTTATTTTTCTTAACAACATAGTTGTTTACTTTACATATCTGACCACATTGCAAACTTCTGTGACAGGGAACAGACGCTGGGACACTTTTCACTGGGATATCACAGTAGGATAGCAGCACTTCCCAAGCCTCGTATATTCCTGTGGTCTAGCCCCAGGCAAGCTGGGTTTGATTTGTACCTCATGATCAGCTGCAGGGGTACTTGTGTGGGGGTTGAAAATGGGGAATTGTGCCTTTTCCTGTCCCTGACCTGCTGAATAAAACCTAGACCCTATACAGGCCTCGAAGTAGTTCCCATGGTGTGCTCCAATCAGTGGGGTGAAACCCCTCACAGTGACTTTGGACAGGGTGGGAGCAGTGTCCCCAGAAGCATTCCAGCAACCTTAGGCTGACTGATTTAGAAGAGCTCTCTTCTACCCTGACATATAGCACATACAGCATGCCAGGATGGTTTAGAAACTCAAGCCATCTGGAGTTCTTTCCCACAAAAGCATGTGTGTGCCAGAATTGGTCTCCTTTGAGCCACCCACAGTGAGAAGGGATTGTATTAAAGCCGGCTCAAGTTTCTTAAATTCAATTTCAGGCAACAGAAAATTGTCAGCAAGTATTTGGAAAATGTCTTGGAAAGAACAAGCTGATAAAAATGTAACAATCTTTGAAGAAACAGTAACACTGTCCATTCTGAGCCCCCACTGAAGAGCCATCAAAACGATGCTACATGGCGGTGAAGTGCCACCTTCTTCCTGCCATCTTCTCCCTCAGTGTTTTTTCAGCCAGATTTAGAGTTTATCTGAAATGAGTCTGGGGTCTTGAGGGCTCCCTTAGTTCAGAGAACAGCTCTGTACTTCTCTGGCTGTTGAAGTGCAATAAACAAAGATACACTCAGGTTTAAGACCAACATTGATGGATCGCTTTAATAAGCAGCTATAAATCAGTATCAAATGGAGGCAGATCATTTGATTGCCTCCCATTATTCATGACAGGCCATTTCACAGGATGACATCTCACATGAAAGGTAAAGAAGGAAATAATATAAATATAAATATAATATAAATATAAATAATATAAATGTAAAAATATAAGTATAAAATAAAGAAATACGTACATGCACACACACATTTGGAAATATGAGTGGCAGTTCAGTAAGTTCTGCTTGGAAGCAAGAGCATCATTCCCAAGCACCGTGGGCAGCACAGAAACCCTGCTCCTAAAGCCCCTGGGGGCTGTGGTGCTCTTGGCTGGGTCCATGAAAGGATTCTAGCCACAGCATGATGAAATGAGGCAGTGGTGAAGAGACCTGGGCACTGCAGGATGCAAGGAAAAGGGAGGGCAGACAGGATTTCTCACAGTGACAGGAAGAATAGGCAGAGTGTGACTCATGCCCAAGGCCTCAGCCATGACTCAGGACCGGGGTTGCAGCATGCCTGCCAAAGTCTGCACGATCCCGAAATCCAAGGGAAGCACCACTGCATCCACCCTCCCCTTTGACCACAGGCAGGAGGAGCAGGACTTCCCAGGTGCCATGTCTGAATGTGTGGACACACAGATCAGTGGCATGACTGCTCCTCTCCAGCACAGACCATCCAGCAGCTAAAAAGTCACCCAGCATGAAACCAGCAGGCAACCACCAGGAACTGCAACTTCAGCCTTGTAATGAGGCACTACGAGGAACCAGGGAGAGGGCAGGGTTGCAAGATCTTTGCTTGAATCATCTACTCAGTACATATAAAGCAAAGAGACAAAAAATCCAAATCAGATGCAAATAACTGCTGAACTCAAGCATCTGCATTTCCCTTGAGCCTGCCATTCAGCAGATGACTAAACCAGCTCTAGTGTTTATGCAAAGGAAAATGTGCAACTTCCCTTGGCTGTGCCCATCTGTGAGCCTTCGCCTGCAGGCCAGGCTGCCAGGCTTAGTGACCTCTTGGAGATGTATTTATTAAAGCCACTTGCCTGGAAGCTGCCCTGCCTTGGCAAGAGCACTGCATTCCTTCTTTTTCCCTCTAAAACACTTAAGCCACATCTAGTCCATGAGATGTACAACTTTGTACGGTGCCGTGCAGTGGCTCATCTTTTTCTGGAAACAGATGTGTTTTGATACATACGTGCCCTGTGTTGTGAAACAACGTTGCTCAGCCCCCTCTCCAGAAACCAGTCTTTATACATAGGGATTTCTGATGGGAATTGTCAGCTTCTTGTGCTTGCTGTGAGCTCATATCTCCTACTCTTGGTACGTGCTTCTCCCTTGATCCCCCCTGTCTTCCCTGGCCCATAGCAGTCTTGCAAACAGCCTTGCTCTGAGGGCAAACCCTGCCCTCATCCTTATCAGCTGCCCAGTTGGTTCTCGGGCCACTCTAGATACCCTCTCCAGGCAGCGTGAGAACCACGGGAGAGATAAGGAGGGTGCAGTGCTTGTTGACGGGGAAGCACAGCTCTGCATCCCTGGAGCAACAACACTCCCCGCTGAGGCCTGGGAGGTCCTTCTTGTCCACTCTGTGAGTGACACTCGAGACCTTCCCATTTCCCTTAAACATTCTCTTCTGTTTACCACTGAAATGCAACTCCCACATGGACTTTGGACAACCTGAGATAACACCTGCCCTGTGCCTGGCTGTGCAAAGCTATTTGTTCCCTGCGGAGTTATTATGGGACTCCAGGAGACACACACTAATTCAAATTCTTCTAATTCCCACTTGCACTAGAATATGCTGGGCTACATTAAAGACCATAAAACACCTCTTGTGGTATCAAATCCATCAGAACATTCCTTCAGTCTAGGGTTGTGTGTCAGGAAGGCCAAAAGAAAATATTTAAACCAAGAACTCTTTTCACAGAGGCCCTGCAGCAAGGAGGAAGCTCAAAGGATTTTGGTCCTTGCTCCCCATGGCAGCCTTAGAAATGCCAGCTGAGGTCACACAGACTGACAGCTTGTGTGGAGGACCTTGCCTATGGTTTTGGTGGGTGTTTCGTTCGCAACAGAAATTCTGACTTCATAAACAAGTTGCTTCTTGAGCAGTTCATTTATATTTTATGGACAGGCTGTACAGTAAGAAAGCCCTGATAGACATTAGGAGCTAAAATGCCTTTGCCAAAATCCAATCTGGATTTAAAGTACCATGAGCCCTGGGCTTATTTAAACCACCCAGAAAGAGGTTTGCTCCACCAGGTCAAATTAATGGCTCTAATGAAAAAACAAAGTACACAAAATCACCAATCTGCATCTTCGCAGAGAGGCGATTGCACTATGTGCTCAGTGAAGTATTAACACAATACTGCCTCACCACCAAGCCTTTCTTAGTATCTTAAAATATATTTCTTTAAATTAATGGTAAAACACATTTTCTTTGCCTAAATAGTCTCATGTTGGGGATGAGGGGTATAAATTTAACTAAACTAAGAATTCTGCTTTTAGTGCTTTCCAATGGGACCCAGTTTCCAAAGACAATATTTTTCCCTGAAAAGCTAACAATTTTCATTTAATGGGGAAACTTGGGCTGGAGAAAACTATACGGTTAATTGGGGGGGTGGGGGAGTGGAATGTTCTTATTGTAAACCCCATCTGCTAAGCTGCCATCTGCTGCTACTAGCAGGAAATGTAGTCATGAGAAATTCTAACTTTACCGGGATTTAGTAGCAATTGGGGTTGTCTCATTACTTTCCAAAAGTGTGCAAGACTTTCTTCTCACTGTGGAGTGGTATACAAACTATTTCATTCAAATGGCATTCGTCACGTTAGAAAAAAAGTGCATTTTGTATCATGGACTTTTCAATGGTGGGTTGTTTTTTTTTTTAAATTCTACAAGTTCTCTTTGCTTCATAAAGTGCTGTGACACAAAGAGTGCTCTGGCCTTTAGCTTGGGTTGGCAGTGCTCTGTGCTATTGCTCATCTGCTTTGCCCAGAGACACTTCTTTAATTGCAAGAAAGCCTCCGGGGTTGTTTGAGCTGGGCTCTCACCGTTGCTCCAGCCTTTGGTCCTTGTCCAGGGGTTTGTAAAAAAACCAGAACTGAAGCACAGCAGTTTGTTCCCAGCTTTCTGCTCTTGGACTGGGAGGTTCAGTGTACATCTGGTGTGTTTGCAGGTGGGAAGCTCCTCTTGATTTGTTGAGTGGGAGGAGTTTCATATGTCCATGGAATATCCCTGCCCCAAAATGGGACTTGAGCTGACTGCTCCCTGTTCTGTGCTGTGTTACCCATCCAGCATTGCTGGGTGCTGGTGTGAGCGCTGGTCTCCAACTCCTGGCATTTAAGAAGCCACTCTGTTGGGCTTAAGTGACAGGGACCCTGTAGGCAAAGGCCAGCTGGCAATGAACAAATAGACTTGGTGAGTAGCTGTGCAGTCACACTGCACCGCCAGCTCACCTGGGCAACTCCTGAGTGAAGGCTGTGGATAAGTGTCACCAGAGCCACAGTTTGGGAACGTAATCGAGGCCTTCACAAGATGACCATCCAGCTCTGCTGTGCTGTCTGCCTTTAGCAACCTGATGAGTGTGTGCAACAGTGTGTGTCCCAGGAGCAGGGGGGTACTGTGCCTTCAGGGTTACCTTCACCATAACTTTGTAAGGCTCTGAGTGCTCAGGCTTGACAGGACGTGATGGGCAAAGGCCACTGTGTGAAAAAACACCCACCTCCTCTGAAGGCCTTGGTTTTTGGAGTGCAAAGCAGTTGGTCAGAGATAAGCATTAAAGAGCGGAGGGGTGGACTTTATCGTCAACAGCTGACAAGTGGGAGGTGTGTTTTCAAATGCAATGAGAGGAGAGGGCAGAGTCCTGCTGTGCATTAATCTATGACATGTCCTGTGTTTCAGGGTGGTGCAAAATCAGATGCCTGGATTGGGTGTGAATCCAGGAATACACGTCCAGCTGCAATGAGGAAACAGCAGCGTGCACGGATGTGCAAGGAGCCAGACAGGCTGACAAGTAAGTAGTAAGGATGTCAGGAGAGCTTTCAAACTGAGATGCTCAGGCTGCATGTGTGTATACCCAGTGTGGATTATTCCTGGGTGACTGGTTCTATGATGCACCAGGGCAGCAATGTGATTCCTCCAGGCATGGCTGATAAAAGATCTGGCCCTGCCTTCCACAGCAGGCTGGAGATGGTTTTCATCCTGTCCATTGCTTATTTCACCAGCACAAAACTTGGAGGATGAGGCTTTCTGTGTGTTAAAAGAGTGGTCATTACCACAAGCCGTGACTGACTGCTTTTAAAATGCAGTGTAGGAGCTGTGCAGTATTACCAACATTAACAGGTCTAATATCATTAAGGTGGTAAACCAGAGTGAATGCACAGTGGATCCAGCATGGAAAGTTTTTTCTCAGTTTCAAACTTCCTGACAGTTGCCTTATAATTTAAAAATTGGAGAAAGCGGCTTATCTGTGTCATCTCAACTGGCAAGCAATCAGTGGTCACAAAATTAGGTCACAACTTATTTAGTTCAGCAGCTAACAACACTGCTAGGGAGAGAAAAGGGCTCTGAGAAAGATGACAGCGAGGTCTGCAACAGTGCACAGAAAAACAAAGTGCCACTTAGGTTTTGCATCACAGAGAAAGGTCATGGAAGGGCTGTAAAATGAGAATCCCAAGACAGCACTGTTCCAGCACTGTGGAAAGGGAAAAACCTTATCCTTTGGAAGCTGCAGGTGTCCGTGGAGAAACAATATGCTCCCACCAGACAGCTTTAGTCAGCTCACAAATTTCTTTCATTTGGGGTTCCTTCCATGAAGTCCCACGTACAGGAGGCTCCATAATCCCCAGCTGGATGGAAAAGGAAAGGAGATATACAGGATTCCTCCTGCTCTGGGGAGTCCTGGAGGACCCTCCAGGTGCCCATGCCAATGGCTTAGAGGCCACTTCAGAGCTGAATTTCTTATGAGGGAAATTATCATTGACAGGACAGTGCCTTGGTTTACTGAGCTCTTTCCCCTGTAAAAAGAGAAAACCTAGCTGGGAAAAGGCTCCAGCCTTTCGTGGCCACAGAGTCAGGCAGAGTAGCTTCCTTTCCGCAGGGAAGAGTTCCTCCCTCAAATAAACCCGGAGCAAAGCGGAGACCTCAATTAGTGCTTGAGCAAGGACTCGAGGCATTCCCTGGCACGCGTGTTATGCAAGGGTCAGGTTCTGCTGCCCTCATTCCCGTTCCTCCCCGAAACTGCAGCCATTTAGGCACATGCCTCAAATACATGAGCAGTCCCACCTACTGCTGTGGTCTGCTCCAAAGCCTCCCACTGACACAGAGCCAGCAGCCCCAGTTTCACTGATCCTACAGCTGGGGTCACCCAGCAGCAGAAGCAGCAACCAGGGAGTGATGGATCTCTGTCTCATGAATCTGAGCTCTCTTCCTGCTTTCAAAAAGGCTCTATAGGAGAGCCAGGTTAGGTGCAAGATTAACTTATTGCATTTTTGATGCTTTAGAAGCTCATTTATGCTAAATCAGAGAGCAGAGTACATTGTAGGACCCATGTAATCCAATGACATTCCTAAAGACAGCTTGTTATTTGTAAGCTCTGAGGAATGACTGCACTGGATATCTTTTCACTGTGCTTGGCTCCCCATTCCCACCTGCTCCCATCACATGAACACCTAATAGGCAATTTGGGGCTGGGGTCTCTGGGGAAATGCAACTCCGGTTATGAACCTGCCTTCCCCCTGCAAGCTTGGGATTCGTACTACAGCACAGCTCCATTTCTGCCTGACAGAGACTCCTGCTGCAACGCCTTCCGTGTCCAGGCGTGGGAACAGGGCTCTAGCCACAGTGCGGGTACCGCTTCCTAGTCCTGTGGTGTGAGGAGAGCAGCTAGAGATGCAGGAATGAGGGAGCAGCAGCGATGCTGCTGGGCAGCCCTGGGCAGTTGTGGAGGGGAGCAGGGCTGTGACGCTGCCCTGCATTCCTTTGGGAATGGGCTGGTGGGCAAGGGAAACACCTTTCCCTACTCTAGGCTCTCCCACTGCCGCCCTCTGCCCCAGCCAGTGGCTCTCCGAGGACTCTTGCTGGAAGGCTGGATCTTGATCAGCTGCATTTTTAAAAGCGGAACTCATCCTTGATCTGCTGGGATTAAAAAGGCATGCAGTTTTACCACTCCTCAGAATTTAGGTGGTGTAAACAAGTGTTTTGCAAACACCAGGATCAACAACAATCTGTCACTGTCAGCAAAAGCAAGCGTTCCACCCTGCTTGGGGCCAGGCTTGAGCTTCACCCCAGACCCATGGTCCCACTAACTGGTGACCATGGCTGCACCTAGCACCTGGTGCCAGCCTTGTGGGCTGCAAAGGACTTGATTCCCAAAGGGTTCTGCCAGCTTCCCACAGAGTTACTGCATCCTCTCACAGGTAGAAAAGCAAGAAACGGGAGAGAGGGCAAAGAGGCTTAGACAACAGTTCATTGGAATAATTTAAAAGTACATTCTACAATAGGTTCAGTCTGTTTCACAGCTTTGTTCTGCCTGCATGGCTTCATCTGGCAAGAGGGCCCCCAAGGTCCCGTCTCCACTGGCAGGGGATGCCAGGGAGCCATCCCTCAGTCACTCTCACTGCTGGATCGGTGGGATGCTGCCCCACGGCCATGCTGCACCTTGAGGCAGGAGGGCAGTGCTGCCCTGCCAGTGGACAGAGACGCCTTGCTGACAGAGGACACGCTGCGGGCCAGGGGCTGCGTGGGGAACATAATTATGCCACGGGGTGCCTCCAGGAGCTGCCAGATCTCCCCCGAGGTGGAGCCGCCCAGGTACTCCCAGGGCAGGCGCCCACTGCAGTCCCGCACCTGCACCTGGCAGCCGAGCTGCAGCACCAGCACCTTGATGACAAGCTGGTGGCCGTGTATGGCAGCCAGGTGCAGCGGCGTGTACCCGCAGCCCGAGCGGGCGTCCACGTCCAGGGCCAGCCCCGCCTGCCGTGCCGCCGCCGCCAGCTCCTGCAGGCCGGGCCCGTCACCGTGCTTGGCCAGCCAGTGGAGGACCGTAAAGCCTGACATGAAGTCCCGCAGCAGGGCCAGCTCCGGCTCTTCCAGGAAGAGCCCCCGCACGCGTGCCCAGCACCCCGCTGACATCGCCACTAGCCAGGCGTGCTCCCGCTGTCCCAGTGGCACCGACGGCCCCCGGCTTAGGGCATTCCTAAGGGAGCTCTTCGAGAGCGCGGTGCGGGGCTGCCGCCCAGAGTCCTCGGGCAGTGGTGGGGGCGTGCTCTGCACCTCCGACAAAGCGAGCTGGCACCTGATGCTCCTGAAGACAGGCAGCGGTGCTGGGGGACAGCTCTCTGGGGCTGGAGGCACTGCGGGGCCCTGTGCTGGCTGCAAGGACTGGGATGGAGGTGGCCTGGAAGGGGGTGGCTCCAAGGAGTGTGATGGAGCTGGCTGAGTGGGGAAGTGTGGCAGAGATTGGGATGGGGGTGTCTTGCTAGGGGGTAGGACCCCAGGACCTGACGGCAGTGTGACGGTTTGGCGTGGGTACAGCATCAGGACTTGAGATTGGGTTGGTCCGTTCGGGGTCAGCCCCCTGGATCCCCTCGGCAGGGCTGGAGATGGCCTGGTGGGGAGCTGCTGAAGGGACCTGGACTGTGATGGGGGCAGCTTGGTGGAGGGGAGCACCTCGGGGCCTGATAAAAGCCGTGAGGATGAGGAGGGGCTGGCAGGGAGTGCCTGCAGGGACCGGGACAGGGGCAGCACCCCCGGGGCGGACAGCAACGACAGAGACCGGGATGGGGGCAGCTCCACAGGCACGGACAGCAACGGCAGTGACCGGGATGGGGGCAGCTCGGTGGGGGATAGCACCCTAGGGCCCGATGACAGCACTGGGGATTTGGAAGGTCCGGTGGGGGGTCGCCCCCTCAGGCTTGCTGAGGGCGCTGGGGCCTTCAGTAGGGGCATCCCGGTCGGGGGCTGCGGCGACGACTGGGGGTGAGGCACCCCCGGGCCCGATGGCAGCGGTGGGGACCGGGAGCGGGACGGTGGGGCAGAGGGCGGCCCGGCAGCAGGCGGCGGCGGCGGCGGCGATGGGGACCGGAGCGGCACAACGGGGGCCAGCGCCCCAGGAGCCGAGGGCAGCAGCGGGGGCCGGGAGGGTGGTGTGCCGCCGGGGCGGAGCGGCCAGGGCCCCGAGGGCAGCGGCTGGGTCCGGTACGGGGGCGGCTGCCTGGGGGGCG
>JAWMRA010000130.1:1192341-1264682 GCA_035584735.1 Pseudotriccus pelzelni | reverse complement strand
TGGGGGGCGGCGGGGAGCGGGAGCGGGGCGGCCCGGCGGGGGATGGCGCCCCGGGGCCCGGCGGGGGGACGGCGGTGGCGGCAGCGCGGCGCGCCCGGCGGCACTCGCAGCAGGGACCGCCGCGGCCCCGGGCGGAGCAGCCCCCCGACACAGCGGCGCTTCTCGGGGGCTGCCCCACGCACGGCTGCCCCTGCTTCGCCGCCTCCCCGCAGGGGCCGCGCCGCCCGTCGGGGTCGCGTCGGGGCGGCGGCGGCTCAGGCTCCTTCCTTGCCTCCTCCCGCTCTTCCTCCGGTGGCGGCAGCTCCTCATCGAGGAGGTCGCGGTACCTGCGGCGGAGGACGATGTCCTTGGAGGCGCCGGGGACGGCGGCGGGGTGGACGGTGGCCAGCGAGTTGACAAGGCTCTTGAAGTACTCGCGGCGCTCTCGCCGCTGCTGCTCCGTCAGCGCCGGGTCGCGGAGGAAGCGCTGGAAGTGGCGGAGCAGCGCCGAGTTGGGGGCTCGCCCCCCGGCCGCCCAGAGAAAGTCCAGCACAGCCTCCTGGCTCAGCTCTCGCGCCATGGTCCGGGCCGGCCGGCTCTCGGTGCTCCGTGCTGTGCCTCGGTGCTCGGCGCTGGATCCAGGTGCGGCGGGGAAACCCGCCTCCTGCCGCGACGGGCCTCTCCGCCTCCTCCTCCGCAGCCGGGCCGCCACCGCCCGGTCGCCTTTGCCCGGGGTGGTGGCCCGTGGGGCGGCGAGCTGGGGTGACAGCGAAGTGGGAAAGCAGGATACGGGGACTGGAGGAGCTGAGAAGTGCAAGGGTCATTTGCTGGCAGGTGGTGAGGAGAAAGAGTGGTTTATCAGTCATTATGTCAGCAAATGGACAGGAGACGATAGACACAAACTGAAATGCAACAGATTCCGTTTGTGTGTGAGCAAAAACTATTTTATAGTGAGAGCAATCAAGTACTGGAACAATTTGCCCAGACAGGTTGTGGTCTTCATCCTCAGGAGATACTCCATGGTACACCTGAGCAGGGGCTGAACCAGACTGTGTCCACAGGTGCCTTCCAACCTGAACTGCCCTGTGATTCAGCTACTTAGGAAAACTGGCAATAAAGAGTCACGAATGTGCTATGGTTTGAGCGAGCTGATATTACAAGTGTGTGGGATTGTACCCATGTACGACAACCACACACAAATACCGAGAGTGCCTGCAGTCAAATCATAACTCATCTCATCTCATCTCTGTATCTGCTGCATGGCTGAGATAGGCTGGACACACGTACTAGTGTGGGGGATCTCACGTTTTTCTTTATTGCTAATTCTGTTATCACAAGTGCATCTGTAACAGCAGAGAGGGATGAGTAAAATCAGAGCTCCGGTGGGCAATGTGGCCCGTGCGCACCAAACAACTGACAGCCCCTGCCCTGAGGAGTTTAGGGAGTGGATAGTGGGTGGAACGTGTAGGAGAGAAGGTGTGCTGGATTTTCTGCCTTCCAATCAGGGAACAGAGTCATGGAGGGACTGAGCTCAGTGTAGGCTCACTGGCTTTAAAGAGGTCTGGATCAGGCCCTAAGTCACGCTCCAGAAACCATCTCTGCTGCAGGCTCCCGGCTATCCGTAAATATTTTTAGCTGCCTGTCATGTAAGCAGCTGGAATATCCTCCAGCCTGCTGCAAACCCAGAAGTGTGTCCAACCCTCACAAACCATGGGCAGAGATTGCAATAGATGATGTGTGCAAGCCACATCCCGTTAGCGGTGTTCACCTGGGTAGGGCACAGGTGCTGAAAAGAGAGTCAAAGCTTATGTTCATATTCTATCATTTTGTACGTGCTTCTGGTGCTGTTCTTCCAGGTATAAATATGTTTCTCCCTCCTCTTCTCATGAAGCCCTGGATTGCAGTCAAAACAGCATTTGTTAGCAGCACACTCTCAGTGGAGGCATCTGAGATGAAATGAATGGAGCGTAATGGTGTAGTTGTGATCACAAATAAGGAAGGAGGGTAGGTTGTGAAGATAAAACATCCAAGTAAACAACAGTGGCACATGACAGTACAACTATGAAAGTGTTGCTTTGGCTTAATGAACTGAGGCATAAGCAGGAGGCTTTCCACAATTTCACATTGTCCTTGTTTCAGCTGGGGTTTTTACACCCATCTCAACAGCAGGTCTCCTGATTCCTTGGGTGAAATTTGAGTGAGCTCTGAGTAGTCAGAATCACAAAACGGAGGCAGGACTTCACCATGAAAGAATAAAAAATAAGCCTACCACTTAGTCTTGTAGCTTTCTATTGTTGTGCGATAAGATGTTGCCTTTAGTGAGCTATGTACCCGTGGTTGTTCATAAACAGCAGGTAAGTTACCAAACTTCTGTGTCTGCATGTGTATCTTCTCATCCCCTTTAACAGACAAATTGCCCTACCATTGACACAAAAGGGCATTAAACATTGACCTGCTGTGTCTACAAAATGATGCCAAACAACTTTGGAAACATGGAAGCAACTCCTACGGGGTCTCTAGGATGAGCGACTGGCAATCCCCTTTGCTTGGGAACCAATTTGTTAGGAGCAGTTATGAAACTCAGGAGCTAGGGGTCTGCTTCTTCCCAGTGAACACCAGGAATGCAAGGAACTACACTAGCTGAGATCTGGGAAGATTGCAGAATATTTCTTGGTGTTGATGGTTTTTTTCCCCCCTTACTCTTTCAGCACGAATAATCATACCCAGGGAGGTGTGTATGCCTGAGTATCGAGAAGACAACTCGACCACAGCTCTCCCAGCTCCGGGCCAAGGAAGGACACGGTGAGTCACATCAAGGGTTTGCGAGCGGAGAAGATTTTCATGATTGTTAAGTTGTGCTGATGCAGGAGTATCATGCGTGCTTCTAATTCAGACCAGGGCAAGCAGCGTCTGCCTCACCCACAGGTGCAATGAGGGCAAATCTCGAGATACAATTGTCAGGTTTCCACTAGAGGCTGCACTGGTCCGGGCACATTTCCCAGTGCAGGGACGCTCAGCACCTCCTCACCTGGAGCCCTGTGTGCAGGCAGGATTTGCTATAAGAGCACTACTGAGTCTAACATCGAAGCCTCCCTTGGATATTAGCATGAACACCTAAGACATGAGTGTCATAAAAGCCCCGCATCGCCTATGCTTCCAGAATGTTCCGGGTAGAACCCCCTCAGTGTCCGCTGGTGTAGCACCTGCGCCTTGTTAAGGGCAGTGCCCCGGTGCAGATGCTCAGCCCCTGAGGGGCGGCAGGGCCGGGTAGTGCTCGTGCACTTCCACTGTTTCTGGCTCAGACTGGGGTTGGTCACTCTGAAAGATCAGCTCCCGAGTTCTTCCACACGTGATCTAAAAAAGCTGCAGGAGGGAGATACTGTGTAGCCCTCTGCAGACAGCCACGTGCTTCCACGTAGCCCTACAAAAATGGGTTTTGAAGGGAAAAGGTATGAGCTTGATATCAAAGAGTGTACAAATGGTAAGTGCATTGCTGAGGTCTATTTGCTTACCACTACCCTGGGTTGTTTGCTTGTAGGAGGTGCTCTCAGCTTTTATCCTGCTGGCTTTTTTGGTTTGGTTCGGTGGATATGGGGGTAGCTCTGATGTGTCTGTAATTCAATGTATCCTTCGTGTGTGCGGCAAATTGGGTCTGTCTCGTCCGCAGCCTTTTGCGATTTTATGCCTCACAGAGCATTGCGGGGCTTCATCACTACGTTGCCTGAAGATTTGCAAGCAGACATGTTAAGTTTAGCCCTAAGACTTCCACCTTTACAGGTAAAGGGATGTCGTGCTTAACACCGGGACGTTAAGTGTTTTGTCAGTTGGAGCGGCAAGGAGCGAGCTGTGCTTCGCTTCGTCCGTGGAACTCACTTGTGGAGTGGGAGAGCGACTGGCCACCATGGCTGTTGTTTGGTATACCCAGCTGGTTGAAAAACGGAGTGTGGGTGTGTTTGACGGGAGAGAAGAGCTCGGAGAAACGAGAGGAACGGTGTCAGGTTTTGCCCTCTGTGTCGCTATACAAGGGAGCCAGGGGCTCCTGTGTGCCTGAGTATCTCGTTGCAGAATCCCCAGCCTCCTTCGCCAAACTGCTGATAGGAGAACCTTGTTGGTCGGTTGCTTAGCCATCTCTTTCAAGGGGCCCTGGAGCAGTTGGGTCTGTGCTTTCAGCTGCAGGGCTGCCCGGGTGGCAGAGAGTGACCCTCTGGGGTGAAGGGGACGGTAGCAGCGGCCCGGCTCGGGGGGGCGCGGGCGGGAGAGGGATTAGTGCAGTTACCGCCGGGGATGGAGCGCAGCCCCGCGTGGCTGCAGGCGGCTCTCGGGGCTCCCCGAGCGGCGGAGCGGCGCCGGCCGCCCGCCCGCGCTGCCCGTTGTGCCCGGGGGAGGGCCGGGGGGGTCCCGCCTCGCCGCCCGGCCCCTTTGCATTGCGCATGGGCCCTCCCCGCCGGGTGGCCATGTTGCAGTGCTAGCAGGCGGCGCAGAGCGGCGGGCCGGCAGCGCAGGGCGCAGCGCTCAGCACCGCACCGCGATGGCCGTGGCCGTGGGCAGACCGGCGGTGCGCGGGGGAAGCGCGGGGCCGGGCGGGGCCGGGGGCCGCGGGGGCGCTGCCGGTGATGCCGAGCCGGGGGTTGCGGGGGTGCGGTGCCCGCGGCGGGTTGCGGGGTGCTGCGGGGGCGCGATGCCGGCGGGCTCGCCGGGGCGCCGCCGCCTCTGCCCCTTCCCGGGGCCGGGGGAGCCCGCGCAAAACTTTTTGTCTCCGTTTTGTGGCCGCGGCTCGTGATTGCGGCGGGGCCGGGCCGGCGGCGGGCAGCTCGTCCCGGAGCCCCGCGCTCCGAGCCGCGCGGGCAGCGGGGAGGTGGGGGGGGGGGGGGGGTGGTCCCCGGGTGCGCCCGCGGGGGCTGAGATGTGGGTTGGTGCTGTGCCGCGGGTGTGTTTCTGTCCCGCCGCCTCCCGTGGATGGGAAGAGCTGGGAGCGGGCAGGGCAGTGCCCCGTGCGGAGTGGGCAGCCGGGCGGGCGGGACGTGCCTGCATCCCTTGGGAGAGGCGCCGGGCTGCGGCGGGAGAGGTACGGCAGTCCCGGAGTGAAAGTCTTCCGAGGGGCACGCGTGTCTTGCGTTTTCCAGCGTGACCGTTTTTCTCCTCGGGATGTGGCGGCCGGGAGTCTTTTATTTTTTTTTTTTTTTTTTTTTTTTTTTTTTTTTTTACGTGCATGTTGAGAAAGACAAAGGATTTCCCCTTTACAAAAAGAAAGGAAAAAAGCCCGAACCCACAAAAACTAGCAGATACTGTTCCCGGGGAAAAAAAAAAAAAAAAGGCAAGTCTCTCTTGAGTCCAGCTTGAAGAAACGTGAATGAAACTCCACCGTGACCAGACTGAATGCACTTTTGTGCATCGTCGGCCGCGGGAGGGAGAGACTTGACCGACTTCCCGGCAACTTTTTCAGTGCTTGCGAGTAACACAGATGTTGCCCATGAGCCGAGGACTTGAATGTGGCTCCTTCTCATAATTAGAGAATGTTCTGCGTTCAAAATGTGACCAGAATAAGGCAGTCTCTTTTGGCGTTTATTATGTGCTTGTGGATCTGCGGGGCTGTGTTGTTCCTCTGATGTGGCAAAGCAAATGTATGGAGATGGGGTTAATGGTGTTACTGAAGGTGGGGATGTTATGCTACTAAGCAAAATAAGAGCTGATGTTTGTTTGTTAACAGAATACTTATAAATTATACCAGCTATTTGTAAAGCTTCTTCTGAAACGATTCCTTGATCTTAAGGTCTGAAGCAGGCTTGGAAGCTGAAGTTTGTCTCTCAGTGTAAGAAGATGCATTGAAATCATGGCTTCAGCTGGTTTTTAGGGCAGGCTGAAGTGTATTGCCAAGCCTTTTGGCTTTGTGTGGAGCAGTAACCTCACAACATGAATAGGCTCAGGAACGTGGCTTATTGCAAGACAAGATTGCTGTTTGCTCTTGAGTATGTGTTTTGCTTTATTTTTTTGCCATTATGTTAAACTCCTGCTGCCACTCAGCCTCTCGTGTTTTTGGTTAATCCAAGTCCACAGGCAATCCCAAAGCAGCATCCACTAAGGGTTTTGTGCTAGTTAAACCAAATCCCTGTGTGCGTGTGCTGCTGAGTCCAGTCCAGTGGGGCTGACTGCAGGATAAAGCATCCTTCAGCATGAGAAGCAAGTGTGTGTGGGAGGGGGAAGGATGAGGGCACTCAGCTTCCTCGCAAGCAGCTGGTGGGCAGACCCTTCACCCTCCCCGAGTCGTAGGTGCTTTTTGGAGAAGAGTTGTTTTATCTTGGGGTGATAAGAGAAGAAAGGACAGTGGGCCGACAGTCGGGAGGCATTGGGGGCATTTTGTCTTGTGTACCTTCTTATCTAATCCTCTCTGCTCCCACTTTGCAGGCTGCCGTTGTGTTGCTGGGAGGGTGGCAGGGAGTTGGAAGAAGCACTTAATTATATGTTGGAGCAAGGCAAGACTGGTGAAGATTTGCTTTGCAACTTTCTTACAGATTGTGATTAAGTGGAGCCTTTAGTGGTATGCGTCTGGTTGGAGGGAGAATTAAAGGAAGGGGGAAAGGAAAGGAATGAAACCAAAAGCGAGTCAGTTTGACTTAAAACGATGATAACATTCCTGAGTCACAACCTTATACGTTCTGGCAGGAAATGACATTATGTTAATTGTAAAAGCATGCATAAAGAATAACTTCAGCAAACTGCTCTGAAGTGTCTGTGTTTAATTGTAGCCGAGCAGGGCGTGTTTTGGTAGGATGGGCGGCTTTCATTTTTAGGCCCTGATCCCACAGATGTGAGGGCACATGTGTAATGCGCTGCTTGTAATTTCATTTGCCTTAATGGAGCCTGCTCTGGGTATGTAAATGTAAAGGCATGCATAAGCAAAGTTTTGGCAGGATTGGTGCTGGGAGCTGCCCGGGGAGCTCTCAGCTGATGAAAGCCTTGCATGTGCTTAAACATGCCCCAGGCTGGGAGGATGCACATGATCACCTGGGCTCAGTGTGAGATAAGCCAGTTGCAGTGTGGAAACTGTTGAGGTGTGCTAGATACAGGACCCCTTTCTTCCTCCTGGGTTGCTTCCCAGCATCTTGACCAGTGTGGGATGGGTTCTTAGTAGATCAGAGAGTGGAAGAGGGCTCTGGCTTCCCTACCCTTCTCTTTATGTGTTTATCTCAAATGTTTACAGAATCAGAGCTTGGTCTGTTACAGGAGCGAGACACTCATGTTTACTCAAATGTGTACAGTGATGTACACCCTGCTCCAAGTCAAACAAAAATTGAGGGAAAATGAAGCTGCAATGCGAATTTGACACGGGAACCATGGCAAACGTTATCTGAGAGATTAAAACAGCGCAGTGCACTCTCCCATCTGTTTTAAAAATACTTGATAATGAGCAACTGTTGGTTTCCATGGAGGGGAGAAGGGAGAGGGAGACAGGAAGGCAGAGTAAGAGCTGAGCACAAAGAAAGGGGGTGCCCCCTTGTCTGTGAGTGTTTCTGTGTTCTCAGTGCTGAGTATCTGGTCACAGTGAATGTGTTGTGGGCTTGGGTGGTGCTGCTGGGTTTGCTGAGGTGGCCGGGGCACAGGTTTTGGCTTCCTTGCCTGCTTTCAGCTGCTGACTGGGGCTTCTTGGGCCTGGCCTGGCTCACCTGTCTGCACCGGGGAAGCAGACCTGGATGGTGCACACGGGACTGTATTCTACTTTGTGACCTCTTCGTTTCCTTTATTCACCTCAGTGCCTTGTTTGCGGTAGGAAATTCTTTCAAACAATTCTTGTTGCTCCTGTTGACGTTAACAATGGTGAGAACCTGCCTCCTCCTCGCCTCTTTTCAGCACACTTTAGGTTGTGGGGCAGGTTATGTGTCCAGCCCACCACATGCTCAGGGCCTCTAGCTTTTCCAGCATCAAGGGAGCTGACCAGGAGTCAGGAACTGATGGAGATACTTGGAAAGGCCTTACTTTGTGTAGATGAGATGATGGGGAATCAATTTTAGTGTCTGAGTAGGGCCCCTAAAATGGGGATTGATTAAGTAACCATCATGAACCTGAGAAGTAAAATATTTACTCAGTGTTGGGGCATGTTTCATATGTCCCCTTCCCACCCCTGAAGACCCCAAGAGAGAGAGAAAGCTTGACTGGCTGGCTGCCCCCTCTTGAGCCATTTGAGGGTTGTTGGTTCTCTTTCTGTGGTTCTTCTTCCTGAGGTGATTCCTAGAGCATGGTCACGAGGCTGCTCCAGTAGCTTGTGGCTTGCTTTGCAGGAGAGATGCCAGGGGGAGAGGGTCTTCCATTGGCTTGGCAAACGTTCCTGCCTTTCTCAGCCTCATCCTTGGTGTGGTTTGGCTCTAGGCTTCAGTCCTGTCAAGCTGCGGTGGCTCTTGCAGGAAAAGATACAGGAGCAGCTTCAGCGTAGAACAGTTGGATGCAAGCAGGTGATTTAAAAATAAACAAAAATGCCTCCCAATAGTACTTGCAGCTTTTTTTAGGTACGCTCTTGAGCTGCCTGTGCTTCCAGCTCTGTGAGCAGCTCTGCAGCCTACTGGAGTAAGTGATGCGGAATAATGGTTCAGACAAACACCACGGCGTGGGGAGAGCTCAGTGTTAATTCTGCTGGAGATGCTCCAGAGCAGAGCCACAAAACCAAGTTCAGGGTCTCTCTCTCTTAGCTCAGAGCAGTAGTAACAAAAATTAACCCCAAATGCTGTTCATGATTACCATAATAGAAGTGCTAGTTTGCATACTGCTATGTGATGGGAATAGGAGGTGCTCCCTCTTCGTCCCGTCTGGATGCCTTTCCCCATCCGCTACATCAGGGTGCCTGGCTTAGACGTGTGGGCAGGACTTGCAAGAGTTGCCAGAGCTCTTCCTGTCCACAGCTTGGGCAGGTGTGATTAATGTGGCTTAGGCAAGGTCCACTTGGCCAGGCATGAGGCAGTGGGGAAAGAGCCATGAGAAGGGGGAGCAGCAGCTCCCTGTGGTTTTCCTTTAGCTCTTCTGGAAGCTCTCTCCCTGTGGAGCGCTCTCTTGTCCCATGTAAGTAATGTCCTCTTGGCATGGGCTGTAGTCCAAGGACCATTATTGCCATTTCCTTGGTAGTACAGGTGTTGTGCTGAGCTCTGATTTGTAAGTCTTGAGCTATCTTTGGGACCCCTTACTTAAAAATACAGCCTGTACCTGTGTTTAGGAGAGTGGTAAAGTAGCCTTAGGATCTGAATTTGCAGTTAGAGCTTTGAAGTTGCTCAAAATAGGAAGGAGATAAATCTTTTCTTGCAGGCTTAAGCTTTTTGTTTTCCATAGTAGCATCCCACATACGGTGTTGTCAAAGCACAGACTGCTACTGTTTTAGGGAGTTGGGTTTTTCTTCTTCCATCTCAGCTTATAGCTTCTTTAGATCTTTCTATTGCCTAATGATATTGTGTTGCCATTTCTGCATCCCAGATTTATTTTCAAATGGGATCTTGCTGCTGGAAATATGTTCCTGAAGTACTGTAATTGTGGGTTATTTCTTTACCAGATCTGGTCATGAATACTTGGCATAAGTTAATAGAAAAAGACCTGTTACAGAAACGTTTTGATTTTGCCACAGTTGTTGCCTCCTTTGCCAGCGGCTCCTGAGAATGGATTCCTGTGCACAGCAGTAGTTCTAGTAGAAATTGTTCCTGGAAATCTGCATGGCTATTATGTATTTCATTCAGAAACGATATTAACCTCTCTCACGTGGTGGGTGTGGAAGCGAGAAAGTGCTGTGAATCCTGAGGGGGAACTTTGGTGAATGACTTGCTGGAGTGTTGAGGGCTGTCTGTGGCTCTGAAGGTGTTCTGCCAAGTCTGGGTGTTTGCCTGGTGGGTTCTGTGGGTGCAAAGAGAATGACAGTGTCCTGTGTAAGAAAGAGGCTCGACAGAAATGGTTTGCCAGGCACGCGGGGACTGCACCAAGTGTGTGAAATGCTTTGTGTGAGCACACGAACACGACTTGAATGGAGGCTCTGGCAGTCTGGGGGTGGCAGCCTCTTGTTTTGTCTGGAGAGGAAAGGAAGGTGGGAGAGAAGCAAGTTGGGTAGATGGCTTGCTTGGTGACTGCACGAGCTTGTGCTTCCCTCTTCCACAGGGCAGCATGGAGGCTGATTCCCAGGGAAATACAAGAGTGAGAACTGCAGGAGAGGTGGAATTGCAGGGCTGCTTTTAGCCTTCCAGGTAGCGGTTCCCAGCTGTAGCCACAGCCAAATCTTTTTGTTTTGAAGCACACAAATCATCTCCTTTCAGCCCCTGTGGAAATCCTTCTCCTCCAGTCTGAGTCAGCCTGGCAGCTTTTGGCAGCTTTCAGATGAATGAAGAATGTCAGGCTGACAGTCCTGGCTTAATTTTTCTGGGGCAAAATTTGGCAGGCAGGAGACCATCTTGGAAATGAAGAAGTGTCACCCTGGAAAGATGAAGGTGTTAGGTTATCACTGACCCTCATTCCTGGCATCTCTCTGCAGTAAAATGGATTCCCCCACATCTTCCACATGTGTACAGGAAATGTACAGTAGGAAATGCCAGTAAAGAAGTGGTGCATAAATGTACTTGGATTTGCTTCTTTGTGTGATCCAAGATTTTTCTGTTCTCAGTCTCCTTTTGTTTTAATTGGTAGAGTTACATTTTTGTGTATCTGCACAACAAAAGTAGAAACAGCATGGCTAATGATATTTCAGTAGTCTTTGTTTTGTTCCTAGTTTGAGGTGTCAACGCTGGTATTGTCAGAAATTGTTGAATTAAATAAGTGGAGACGGTGCTCATTTATTGTCAGCTTTTCTGACTAAAAGATTAGGTTGTCATACTGTGAGCAGGTATTGCTCGCGTTTACATGCCAGGAGTGATTATAAGGCTTAACGCAGCCATCTGGGACTGAACATATGCACAGCCCTCAAATCTTCATGGCAAGACCCCCAGAGGAGCAGGGATTTTGCCAGATCGTCTGGTGACTTGTGCTGGTGATAAATCACACCACTTCCCCACCACATCCATTGGCTGCTGCTTTTTCCTCCTTCAGATCTGTTTCATGTCCAGGTTGGGCTCTGGCAGGTCTCATTGTGCCTCTTATTTTTTGGGCAGAGTTCTGAGCTCTGAGATCTTTTGCCTGAGTGTAAGCACAAGGGTATGGACACTGGAGGGAGGGGGAAGTAATTGTTCAAATCCTGTTTCAGCAACTTTATCTGTAAAGCTTCCCACAGTTGTGGTCAGGTAACTCAACTTGCTGCTGTTGTGGTTTTTTTACAGAAGAAACAACGAATGCCTTTGTTAGCTCATAAAATCAGAAGATTAAGATTTTTAATTACATATGGAAAGGGTTTTGTTGGTTTCCTATATACTGTATATAACTTCCAAGCCAAGAAAAATCCCTAGTGCTTTTAAATGAATGCTTTTCTGCCACAAACTCTCTTTTATCACAGAAAATGCCAGCCTAGTCTCATTCTGTTTCATCTACCTCATTAATATTAAATACATGGCACTTTAATATGGCAGCTGGAGCAAAGCAGGGAATTTCAGCTGATATCTGACAATGGCAAGCTGAGATTAAATGGCACTGCAGTGCAATCACTATATATAAAGTAATTGACTTTTTTCAGAAGCAGTTGACCTAATTTGTGTTTTTTTTTTTCTCCCCTTGTCTTGTGGGGAAGGCAAAGGTTTGGTGATTGCAACACAAGTCCCCGGTGTCCAGTGGAGGCAGAAAGTGGCACCAGACCCGGGAGCTGCTTCCTGCTGGGGTGAACCTGCATGGAAGTGTCTGCTAGGGCCCTGGGGCAGCTCTTGGGGAGGCCATGGTAAACCCTCCTGGTGCTCTGAGTTACAAAGAAGCTGCTTGAAAGTGGAAAATAAACAGGTTCTGGGAGAAGTGCCTCTCCTTCTGGGACGCACAGTTGATGGTCACTGAACAATTAGAGCAATTCACTTTCATTTCTGATACATGATTGAGTAGTGCTGTCAGGGGACCTTGTGCTGTGTGTTTCCAGGTAGCTGGATATTCACCCTGCTGGAAAGCACTCTTGCTGTTCAGCATTTGGAGATAAGCAATTATTAATTGTTAGAGCATTAATTACAAGAGCCATTTGGGGTTAGGGCCTGTGTGACTGGCATGCCGTGAGTGTTCCAGCTTCTGACTTGGTGGGTGGTCGTGGGCAAATGTCTTTGTTTTCTCTGTGTGGATAGCAGAGGATAATACCCTCTCTTGTTTTACCAGGTTGTGATCAGTAAATTAATAGCACAGCCGTACTCACCTTTGCAAACCTCGCCCTGTTGCACGAAAATGAAGCGAGATCTTGTGGCGGAGAGGCATTACCAGACTAATGCTTTTAATTAAAACCACTTGCAAGAAAATAACTATTCAAATGAGGTAATAGGCAAGTTATGCTGTCAAGGAGAAAGAACAATAAGGAGGAAGGGTTTAAAAGTGAGCAGCATGAGTAACTCTGACCTTGTTTCTCTGGGTTTAAGGTAATGCAATTGAGGGCAATTTTCACATAGAGCATTCCTAAGACATAGTTAATTTCTCTGTTGTAGCCCAGAACCACTTAAGCATGAAAGCCCGAGGTGTTTTGTTGTTTAAACAAAACATTTTTTGAAATTGTAGTCTGATGTGCGACTCTGCTCTCTTTCTGTACACAGCTACACTTCCTCCAGCTTTGGTCTTGCCAGGAATGGAGCTCAGAAGAGTGTTTTTCCAATGGGATATGCATTACCAAGTTTGATATAACCCAAGGAAAGCAGTATTTTTTCATGGCCTAACTAACTTGATAATTTCTTGCAGTGGGATGAGCCAAAAAGCTAGAAGTATAAACCCAGGCTGGCTTGATAGACCTGACAAGCTGTCCTGGTTTCAGTTTGAGGGGAAGTGTAAAGTTCACACAGGCTAGAAAACGGTCCATGTTTCTGGCATGAAATAGGTGGTTGGTTCCTGTGTAAAATGCACAGTAAGGAGTCCCACGAGAAGAGTGTGTGGATGTTGTCTGTACCCACACCACCTGTGGTAAATGGGACTTTGGAATGTGTGTGCTGCAGCATCTTGGCAATTGAAAGCTGTGGAGCGCAGGGGCCTGGTATTCCTAGCTTGGTGCTGTGCCTTGCAGAGATGGGTCATGGCTCAGTGTCTGTGGAGTCCAGTGGGGCTGGATGGTAGGAAGGAGGGTGGAGAAGGCTGGATGTGTGCCATCCTCTGGGGTACTGTGTAAGTAGGAGGATATGTAAGTAGGAAGATTGTGCAAGTCCACTCCTGAGGTTTATGCTCCAGTTTGCAGCCTTAGGGGCTGAGTGACCTGAGAAAATGTGAATCAAACCTCATGTGCCCAGGGAAGGGCTGCTCTGGTCTGTGCTGACTCTCCTGGGGTCGGAATGTGCTGCTGGCCTGCAGCAGGCACGGGCTTGTGCTGTGTTGGTGTGTGGTGTGCAGAGTGGGAGCCTTAATCACGGACGAACCCAGCTTCTGGTCCTGGACAGCCATGGAAGGAAGAGCTGGGCATTAGCCTTCTTCTTGGAAAGCTTCCCAAGTTCCTGGAGCAGTTATTTGTCTGTCAGACCCCAGCAGTGTGGAGGTGGAGTCTGCGTTGTTAATAAGGAATATCCAGCAGCAGATGCCTTGCTTTGGTATCTCTCATGAAATAACTCGAGGCAAGGGCAAAAACGTGCACTGCACATGGGAATTGTGCCCCAGTTTTGGGCTAGGCAGGTCTGTAGCACTTGGAGGTGTAGAGCATGTCAGAGCAGGGAGCTCCTTCATGTGAACTAATCTTCCCTAGCCCTCTGCAGGAGGCGCTTGCTTGGAGCGGCGCCTTCGGGTCTGTCTGTCTTCCTGAATTCTTAGGTTTGGCTCTGTGAGTTTGTGACAGGCTTTACCTGCTGTGTCAGGCCTCTGGAGCCTGGCTGCTGCAGAGAGCCAGAGCCCAGTGCCTTGGAGCTCTGGGCAGCAGCGCGGCTCGTCTGTCACGGTCACTCCTGCACCATGCAGGACTCGTGCTCAGCTGCGCTGTGGTGTGTGCTGGCCAAGCTGAACACTTGGCTCACTGATGGATAGCTCACATGCCCTGCTGCCGATCCTGGTGCTTCCAAGAGGAGAAATCCAGTGCTGTGAGTGCACCAAGCTATAGTGTAAAGGAACTAAGGGAGGTGGAAGCTAATGGCAAATCCTTTTGCTTATTGTTGTTACTCAGAGAAACAGCCCTGCAAAATGTTCTGTTCCAGAAGCTGTCCTTGAGCTGTGGGTTTAACCAAGTGGAGTGCAATGTGTATTCTGTGTATTCTTAAGGCTGCAAGACTTTGAATTCTGTGTTTTGCTTGACCAGGACAAGTCTGAGCACCTGGACTGTGCAGCAGCATAGTACACTAGAGACTTGGTTCTATTCACTTTTGGAGTCTATGGGAGAAAAACATTTGGAAGTGTGGGGTTTGTTTAACACTGCACTGTTACAAGCAGTGGTATGGGCTGCTACAGCACAAGTCTTGACAGGAGGGCAGAAATTAAAATGAAGTCTGTATCCGTCTGCTTTTGTGTCCCCCTCAAAGGGCAAACATGAGTGGCATGGACAGTGGATGCAGAATGTGGTGGCCAACATTAATTAATCTGTGGGGGTGGATACCAGCTCTGGTTTAACCTTTTAGCAGGGCTCCACTGACAGCTAATGGATGTTGCAGCAGCCTGTGTATGGAATAATTTATGAATTTGGAAGAACATGGTTCCAGAGAATGTGGGTGAATGCTGGTGGTTTGAAAATCTCTGCCAATGGTCTTGTGAGTGGCGGGCTGCTGCAGGAAAAATAACATTGGATTAGCTCAGGGTAATGTTTGGAAGTGGCTCACTTAGGCCCTTGTGCAGAGCTGCACTGGGCTCTGGGCAGGATACTCAGAAGCTGCAGAAATGTATTAAATATGCCAATTGTGTGTGCACCAAAGAAGGAGTGAGGAAGAGGAGATGTTTTTAGCTTCCAGCTTTCCTCAAGCACCTTTTAAAGTACTGTTGTCATTTGGGAAGACAGTTTCCTTGTTTCAAGTCCTTGGTCTGTCTGGGCACATGCCAGGTCGCTTGATCTCGCAGCCCCAAGGCAGCTCAGTCCCTTTACCTGAAGAAATGAGAGCCTTGCCTCGGCCCCAGCCTCCGGTGCTGGATGTGATCTCAGCAGCGTCCCCTGTCCTGTTTCCAACTTGGCAGGCTCCTGCTTTTAATTAAACTGTCGCGACACTGCAGGCAGAGCAGGACTGAGATACCAGAAGCCAAAGGTCTAGCTCGCAAAGGTGTTTGGGAGCCTTGGAATGCGGATGGAAAGCTTTTGACAGCACATAGGGCAGGATCGGGGCCTGCCTCCCACTAATTGTGGTTCATTTGCTCTCTGCTCATCCAGCTGCTCTGTTCCAGGGCTGAAAACACCACTAGAGTATGGTTTTAATAGCCGAGCGTATCATCACACCTGAGGGGCACCTTAGACCATAGGTACCCCTTTGCAAGCCCTCATGAGTGTCACACTCTCTAAAAGGTCATGTGCACTGTTTACCTGGGGGGATCTTTGTGGATTTGAGTTAATTACAGAAGGCTCTAAGGAGATTTGCTGTAACTCTGTTGGGATGGAGAACTTGGGAAAAATAGCTGTTTCTGGAACCATTGCCAGGGGGACACACCAGACGCGAAGCTGGTAGTGCATTTTGGATCAAGTCCTTATTTGTAAGTTAGAAGAGGATTTTATTATTACAGGATGCATTTAATTAGTGTCTGGAATGTAGCCACTGATGTAGGTTTGTATAGAACCCTTAGTATTTTCCTTTAGGAGTTGTTGTTTTCTATATGTAGGTGTTCAAACATTACTTAGTGTTAATAAAATGTAGCAACAGCCAAAGGGAAAATATTTTTCTCTTGCTTATTTCTTTGTGCTGTACATTTACACAGTTCCCATGTGGGTCTTTTTGGGAGATGTATGCCCTTTTTTCTAGAGCAAAAATGGAAGTGGTTCACCAAGAAAAGCTTAGCTTATGAAAACATAGCAGTTGGCTGAAGGGTCAGGGACTGGAAGCATCTGAACCTGCTTAAATGAGGGGAAGTGTGGGAGTGGGACTTGAGGGTATCACTGGAGCCTCCAAAGCCCTTGCTGTGAATGGGGGGGACTTGCAGCCTTTCTGTTGGGGACTGACTTTTAAAAGGGGGAAGAAACTCCAAGCCCTTCAGTTATATCCCTGCATCCAAACATTGCAGAAAGACCTTGACTGGGATAGAAATCGGTTACTGAAATGGCAGCTGAGCCAGCCTCGTCCTCCTCACCCCCCCAGCCTGGCTGTTTCCTGGGGTTGGGGAAGGAGGGACACGGGAACTGTACAGCCTTGTGCTTTAGTAACAGACATTCAGGAAGGGGGGTTGTGGGCAGGGTTTTCCATATGTGGTGACTTACGCCAGTTCTGCATCTGACTTTATTTGCATTATTAGGATTTAACTAATAAATCTGCTTTAAACCTGCTTGAAATCCTTGACGATGTGAAATTGCTGTTTCCCAGCGTGGAGTTGCTGAGAAAAGGCTTTCTCGAGGCTGTGTGTCTGGTCTGCATGGCAGATTATAAAGCTTCTACCACTGCACACTCGCACTCTGTCATTGTTTCCACAGTGGGTTATCACCTGTGACATCGCTTTTGATATTAAACCTGACATTGGCTTTACTGCAGACTTGAGAGATTTCTGGTGTAAAACGGGGAGTTGTTAGGGAGGTTGCAAATTTCAGTAAAAAGTTGTTGTTGCTTTGCATTGTGTAGAGAGAACTTGACTTATGGTGTTGTGTCCTGCCCTTCACTGTAAGCTTAAGCCCAGGGCAGGAGCTGCGGCTCTGGTTGCAGATGAACTCCCTGCCCTCAGTGCTGGCACAGCCCCGCTGCCTCTTGCCAGGATCCAGCCCTGGGCTGGAAGCTTTACTCCAATGGTTCAGGGGCCTGGTTGTATCCGCTGAGCTGTGGTGTGGCCTCATTGCCTTTATAATAAAATCCCCCCTGCATCAGTGAAACTATTTATTTTATTACCCAGGAATTCCTGCCTCAGTAACAGAGGTGTTTGGAAAATAGGTCCTGGCAAAAGAACCTTGGCAGACAAACCTGAGGTGTCATTGCCTGTAATTGAGGGAAAGATCCCTCATCTCCTGGAGGAAAACACCCTCTCTTGTTGTAGGGTACTGGTGCTGCCTGAGCCACCTTTGGAGGCCACTGTGGGCTTTGGATTTCCTTGCTGGTGCGTTTGTGTGTTCTGGAGAGGACAGAGGTGCTCAGCTGCAGGAAGGGATTTGGCTATTGTGTGGTGGGAATAGCTGTCCTTCTGTAAAGTCCTTCACACTGTGTTACTTTGTCAAGAGCAGCTTGAGTGCAAGGATAGCCTTTTCTGTTTTGGAGTGTGGGGAGGAATAGCTCAAGATAAACTCCAGTGCAGAAAATAGGCAACGTGGGGCTCTTCATGTTTCTGAGAGTCGGGTTAAATCTCTAGAATAAAAGGTTTATCTCTGATGCAATCCAAAAACTGGAGCTGTAAAGCTCATCCTCTGATTCCATGTGACTAGAGAGTTAATCTGTTCTTCTGGTGCTGTGAATGTTTATTTAGCTGTACATTTATGGAGCTCAGGTGGTCTGGAGTATATGTCGGGCAACTGCCAGTGTCCTGTTCAGGGATTCTTTATGACTTGGAGCATCACCAGGATTGTAGTGGCCATCAAACACTGTTGTGATCCTGCTCCTTAGCAAGTAATGGATGTGGAGAGGACTGTGGGAACATTCCTGTCTGCAGTGAGAAGAATGTTTTGTCTTTCACTGTCGATGGACTCCAGAAATGTGAGGTCTATGTAGCAGTTATCAGTGCGGCAAAACGCGAGGAGGATAAAAACCCTATCCTTCTAGTCCCATCTCCTAGCAATCCCAGTGTTATGACTGTGCTGAGGACCTAGATCAGATGTGCTTTCCTCTGGAGGAACTCTGGCCAGTTAAGTTTTTTGGAAAGACAAAACATAGTCTTCCAAGGCAACCACAAAAATTTTGAATTAATGAGGTGAAGGGAAGGAAGTCATTCAGTTGAAATGGGGAATTGCTCCTATTTATAAAAACTTGAGTGTTGGCTTTCCCTGTGTAAGACAGAGGAACAAAGGCTTCCTGAAGGCCAGTGGGGAACGTTGTTGCTGTTGAGTCAGTTGAGAGCTTGAAGTCTATGTACTGATGATTCAAAACTGTCAGCTAAAGAATTGAGCAAACCTTCACCTTTTCCTCTGAGTGCAGATTCAGTTACACTTAGTTCTACTGGCCTTCTTGCTGAAGGTGGAAAGCTGCACGCTAAGGCAAACAACAGTGTTTGTAGTCTTCAATACTCTTTGATTGCTGACCTTTTCCTATTCATGTTGAGTGTCTTTTCTGGTGCCCTAGAAGAGCTTGTGTACCATAAGGGGCTCTGTGTGTTCTGTTTTCCTTTTCAAAGCAGATGTGAGGGCTGTGACTCAACGCTCAGTGTATTAGACCGTGCTATGAACTCATTAATACCTGGGTTTCTTGCTTTGTTGTTTTTTCCCATTACTGGGTCAGAACCACACTCAAGTGTACCTGTCGCTGATTAGAGTGATAACATTGGACTTGGCTAAACCCGAAATGTTTTCTCTGGCCCTTTTATTTAGTACCCTTGGGTTATATATGCATGTACATGTTGCATATGAATTTAAGAACTCAATCCAATTGATACTGGATTTATACTGCCTTGCTGGTGCTGGACCAGTAAAGTTTCCCTCGGGAATTCCAGTGTGTATCTAGCACTGGTTCAGACCCTGAAAGCCCTGGTAGGGGTTTTCCAAGGAGCTGGGTTGGGTGGTGGTTATTTTGAAGTCAGGATCTATTTGTACACACTGCTGTGCTACCTGGGCATTGGATATGCCACGTATGTATGTATGTCAGTGTCATCTTAGGATGTTGATGTGAAGACAGTTGCTGTGCTAAATCTGAACTCTAGTCCAGACTTAAGAGAACTTGTAAATGAATGACCCGAAGCTGTATTAACATGGATCCTGGCTGTACATCCTAGTGCTCATTAATTATCCTGAGCATGATGTGGGGCAGCTTTCAGCCCTGGAGCTTGCTGAATAGATGCTGACTGGAAGCATTCCCTGGATGTGTGGCTGCAGCTTTTCAGGCAAGAACATATAGGGTTAAGGAGCTGCAAGGCAGCCCTGCTGGTGCCTGCAGCACCTCAAGGAAAACTGCTGCCTTTTGTGTCCAGAGCAGCCCTTACTTTTGAGCAGGTATTAGAACAGTGCTGCCTTGTTACAGCTTGGTAAGCAGGGCCTTTGGGCTGCTTTCCTTTCTCAAAATCTCTTGTGCTCTGGCTGTGTTCACACGCCTGACTGGAGTGCGGGTGGTGGAAGCCTGGGGAAGGTTAGAGGAAAATGACATCAGGTTGCCCGGTTTGTGTTAGTTCTACCGTCTTGTGCCCAGGAGCAGTGTCCCAGGTTGCACCTGGCCTGGAACTGGGAGTCTTGCTGGGTTTGTGTATCACCCTTCCCTCTGTCCCAGGTTGTGCTGTGCCTCCAGCTAAAGGCTTTTAGCAAACTATGAATCCACTTAAATAAGGGCCCATGGTGCAGCTGTTTCAGGGCTATTTTAAGGGCATGACGGTGAAATACAGAAGGAAATGGCTGTTGTTGGCTTTTTCCTCTCTGCTGCCTTGCTGGACTGTATCTGTATCTGTGGTGGTGTGGGACTGTGTAGCCAGAAGGGCTGGAAAAGGGTAAAAGAACTGAAAGAAAGCAAGCAAAGTGTTTCTAATGTGCATATAGCAACATGCCTTCCTGCATGCTGTCAGGAGAGACATTGGCCAGAGAAGCAAAGAGCATCTGGTTCTCATTGGGCTCTGCCTTTGGATGGTCTTCATTCTTGTTTGTCACATTATGTCTCTTTCCCCCCCCCCCTTCCTTCCTCTCTCTTTTTTTCTTTTTTTTTCCTGCAGTGAGTTTACAAGCCTTGCTGGAATGCACATATGGTCCTTATCATCTCCCAAGTCCAGTTTTGTGGTGTTGTTTTTTTTTTTTGCTGGTTAGCAGTTTGTGACATCAGGGGCTGTTAGAAGCATTAGTCACTTTTACTCCAAATAGAAAGGTCCATGGTTTTTGGAAACCTGTGGAGGAAAATGTCTTTTATGTCAGCTCTTGGCATAAATGGAACTGTGAGTGCTCTGAGCTTGTGCTGACCTTTAGCCAAACATATTGCCCGAAGACAAATGTTCGTTCCCGCTCTCTCCAGCTACTCCTGAATTGTCAGATTTTGCTGACTTCCCTCTTTCCAGAAGAATGCAACTGTATTCTTTTTCCTCCATGCTCCTGCCGAGTTCCTGCAGCTTGCCAATGTAAGCAGTCCCCTCGCTTCCCTGCCCGCGTGCCTCGGAGGCGCGGGAAGCATGTCCCCAGTGTGTGCTGGGGAGCTGGGATTGGCCCGGGCTGGGTGGGCTGCATCGGGCCAGGGAGCAGCTTGTGATGCCTGCTGGCTGTGCCCTCTGTCATCCTGCCCTTCATTTAGGGAGCCAGCCTTGGAGAGAGCAGCTCTCCTGTCTGTTAGTGCCTGCACCAGCGGAAGCATGTCCAGCATCACCCACTCTCTGGGGGTGTCTCCTTGGGGAACTCCTTCCTTGCTCTCACTGGCAGCCTCTTTTGGCTGGTAATTCCACAAATCCACAGAATTTTATCTGTAGAGGAGTATTCTGTGCAAGGGGGGGATGACACTGGACCCACACCTACCCTTCCCCATTTGCTCTGCCCAGTGCTTTGTTGGAAAGTTGCTTCCAGTCTTCCTCCCGCAAAATAACTTTTTCTGCTGTCCTGATTTCTGCTATCATGATTCTCGGGGATTAAAAGGAAAATCCAGCATGTTCAAGGAGAGCTCTTTTGTATTCCCTGTGACCTCCCCGCTCACTGAGCATGGGAGCCAGCTGTGGCATAGCACTGCCGACAGTATTTCCTGTTACTGGGAGTATGGAGACCTGGCTCCTTGCAGTTGTTCCAGACATTGCTGGAGGGCTGGGACAAGGGCCTAGCGAGAAGCTGTGTCCCCCTTAGCAGCTGCAGCTGGTGCCAGCTTTTATCCAGGAAAAGCAAGATGGTTTCCTGCAGTCCACCCCTCAGGGACAATAGCTGCAGCAGTGAGTCACTCCTGTGTTGGTGGCAAGGCGGAAGGCATGGATCTTCATGCCTTGATTGACACACTCATGTACAGAATGAGAACGTGCCTTCCACAGGGTCTGCTCTCCCTGTTGAGAGAGAAGGGAAAAAGGCAGGGGGGAACCAACTAAGAACCTCGCAGACTTCCCAGTAGCTTGTGGAGGCATCTGCCCAATCCTGCAGCCAGCCCAGCAGCATGAGGACAGGAACTCCCCCTCTTCGGCTGATGGCACTGATGGTTATCATAGCCTAAAACAGCAGCCAAGAAGCCCTTCCTCTGATGAGTTCATGAACTGATTGATTGCTATGGGGCCTTTCCTTGTGGCATCACTCCACGGCAGGGAGGGCAAGGGAGTTAGTTGTTCCTGATCTTCATGTTCTCCCTATACTATTATTCAAAGTTCCTTTGTTCAACAGTTATGGGTCTGACCATTCCTTAAGCCTCTGTAAGGAAGGGGAGGGGGGTTGTGGGTGCTGTTTCAAGGAACAGAGAGCTTGGCTCTGGCACAGACACTGGGAGTACTTGGTGCTCTGCTGGCATGGAGAGGGTATGATAGATCTGTCTCTTGCTGACTGCTCTTTGCTTCTGTGCTCTCTGTTCTTCCCCGAGCTGCGTTTTTGTCTGAGCAGACAAAACTATCCCAGAGGTCCCTGGCTTTGGATGTAGCATCTAAGATGACTTCAAAAACGCAGGAACGCGTGCCTAGTAACGGGTCAAAAATGTTGCTGCCCTGAGCTGCTGACAACAATAAAAGCTTTTAGAGTTTCTTAAAGGTGCCTCCCGAGTCGTGTGGCCTCAAATAACTAAACACTTGCTTCATATTTGTGGTTGAGCTCAATATTTTGCATACCAAGATTTTCCCCCCTCTCGAATTTGAGGCTCGTTTTTGTTTTCTTTAACTCTTGGGAGGCCGTGTGAAAGTGACCCCCAGCCGCCAGCAGCCCTGGGCCAGGAGGGGCTGAGGGAAGTGTTTGCCAGCAGCCTTAAGGCAAAAGGGGCTGAGCTGGGAGCTTGCTGGGGCTGGGGGAACAGCCCTCACCATGGCTAAGTCCTGAGCAAGGAGAGTGGACAGGAGACTGTGGCAGTAACTGCACATGTCCTTGGCGATCTGCCCTCCTCAGCCTTCTGGGAGTGGTGCTTTTTTCCTACCCAGGAGAAGAGCAATTTTTGTTATATCTCCCATCAGCTATCACACACCTTGTGACTTGAAGGGACACTGCTCTGCTTCGTACTGCCTCTGGAGGAGGGATGCATTTCCCATCATGGGACCCACCTTTATCTCCCCTCTCCCCATACACACACAGACTGTGCACTGTTCCTGACTCCAACCAGGAGAATAACTTCCCCTTTATCCCTGCTCACTCTGCCAGTCTGCTGTGGCTTAGGAGGAATGGGCTGACTCTCTCCTTGCATGTGCCTCATCAGCTCAATTGTTTTATATGGCTCCAGTGACTTCCATCCAGGCAGACCCACTGTTTGCCACAGAGCACCCGCTGCAGCATTGCTTCACCTGCAAAGTTTTTGCCCCCAGGAGCTGTGTATGAAGAAAAACAGATGCGGGTTCTGAGATTGCAAACCCTTTTTTGTCTCTTGCAAGGCATTTTCTTTTCCTGTTAAAATTAAGAGCACTAGAACATGGGCTCCTGAAGATAAATCTCTTCATAAAGTGATGCTAGGTAGGTAGATGCTGTGCCTCTGGGGGCCTGTCTCTGCTGAACTTACCCCTTCCCTTCCCTTGCTGCAGTTAAAAACCAGCAGCTGTGATAACAGCAGCTCAGAGATTGTTGTTGACCCAAGAAATATCGACTGTGGGATGCCTTGTAGGGCTCTCTGGAAGGAAAAATCAAGTGATCAGCATCTTTCTCAAGAAACAAGCATTTATTTGTTCATGTAGCTCTGCAGTTTTTGTAGGGGTTAGCACACAGCTCTGGAGGTTCAGAATTGCTTCCTTCTCCTGGATGGTGTGGGAAGAGGGAAGGGGAATATATGCCCTGTAGTGTGGTGTTCAGTAGAGGGGACATGGCTGTCTTAAGGAAGAGTTTAAAAAGAAAGGCTGTTTTTGGGATGTCTTAAGCTCTCTGACATCTGAGAAAATGCAGACACCCAAATCTAGCAGCATGTCTGGTGCAAACTGTCTGATCCCTCCAGGAGTCTGTGGAGCTGCAGTTTTACCCATGCTAATCTTCTCTGTGGTTCCTGAAGCTGGGAGTAAGGAGAGGTGCTTGTCAAACAGTTAACTCTCTTACTGTGCCTCCACAGTGCTTCCAGACACAGTGACTTGTCTGTGGCTCCTAAGGCGTCTCCTAGGACCGAGTTTCTGTGAGTGACAGCTGAGGGCGTGTTTTAGTCCAGGAGTGTGTTTAGGTGCAGTGTGGGGGAAAGAGGAGTTGTGCTGAGCTATGTTCATCCACTGAGGGAAAATGAGGAATGCACTTGGGAAGAAGGCAGTGAGGCAGGGTGATGATATGCCTTTCCACTTGGCATGAAGTGCCTGAGCAGCACTACTGACTTCCTCTGGAAGGAGAGCCATGTGGCAAGAGGAATAAATCAATGCTTGTAGCAGTCCCGTGGTTGCTGGTACACACAGGGGCTCTGAGGTTGTCTCTAGGGGGCAGGAACCTGCAAATCCTCTTCAGCTGGATTTGACCTGTTCTCAGTGGGATGACTCAGCTGGGATCAAACTCAGCCCGGTGACTGCGCTCAGGAGCTTGTCAGAGCGATTCACAGCCGGAGCAGCAGGGCCATCTGAATTAGCATCCCCTTGTTGTTAAAACACTTCTGTCCTGCCAGACCGAATGCATGAATCACTTGCCTGTTCTGCTAAAGATACCCTGAGCAATCAGGCTGGTTGCTCTCCAGCAGAGGCTTCCTTTCCATGTGGATAAAACCATCCCCTTGAAGAGAGTAAAAGCAGGAGTGGAGGCCTGGCTGCAATGGTAAGAGATTATGCAGCCCTTGGCTCCTTCCTCTGAATTTCACTGCAGCTCCCCAAAAATTGTCTGCACTTTCCCAGTTCATCTCTGTGCTGCAGAACTGGCTGTTAGGTTGCACGTTGCCTTTGTTTGCGAGCACAGAGAAAGATGTAGAATCCTAGTTCCTTTGGCTCTCCTGCCTTCTCTGAAATGCCTGCCTGTGATACTTGTGCAGAATTGCACCTATTTTCTGTGTCTGCTCCGCTCAGGGAGATGTGCTGCATCCTGGGAACACTGAGGAAGGTGGAGGCTTGGCTTTGTGTTTCATCTCTGGCCGTGCCTCGGGCCTTTTCATGAGCATTCTGGTGTTTGGGCAGATATCAGACTGCATTTCTGTCTCCCATTGTGAGCGCAGCTTGTGAAAAATACTTGGCATTGCACAGTGCAGGGATAGTTCTTGTTTATTCCACTGTTGATGTTTGCCACTTGCAGGGAAAAAAGCAGGGGAGGAAAATAAACCCAAGAAGGTCTGCAGCAAAAAATAACTGACACAGATGCAGGAGATGAGTCTAACTCCTGTTCCTGCTGAGTAACTGGTGATGAGGCAGTACTTGCTTGCCCAGAATGTATCGGGGAAAGAGAGACCGGTGCTGAAAGATGTTCAACACCCACCACTTTCTGTGAAGCCTGTGAGTCATGGGCACTGACTGCTTTCTGGGATCAGCTCCAAGCTGATCCCTTCACTTCATCATAAACCCAAGCCCACTGGTGTTTTAAAAATACTAATGTTACAAATATTTAATTTAACCCATTCACATAACATATAAATCCCTGGATCTCCTTCCGTTGCCTGGGGCTTTGGCAGGAGAATCACTGTTGTGGGTAAATGGTCTCTTCTGTGTTGTTTGTCTTTCCTAAGCCTGAGTGAAAGACATGGCATCTCTCAGTCACCCTAAGCTTCAGTGGCGTGATGCTGGTGGAATAGCTGTCAGTCCACAGAGAGGTGGAGGTGAACAGGCTGGTGGATTGGTGTTAAGGCTTCAGACAAACTCGGTTTAGATGTTAGGAGAAGGCTCAGGTATCTAATACAGGTGTCAGGCCCTGTCTGTCAGCATGGCAGAAAAGAACCCTTTGTGCCATATGGTGATGGCACAGACAGACATTTTCACTTGATGTTGCCTTTCCTAGAGAAATTTTGTATTTCTCTGAGTCTGAGTCTATTTTCATCAACACTCAGCCCAGATGTAACTCATTTTTTCCTGCAATTGGTGGCTGGTCCGTATGTTCTGAGGGGGAAAGTGGAGCTGCTCAGGATTTGTGCAGAGAGTGGGAAGTCCTCTGCTTTTGATTCTTATTTTGTCAACCAAAGAGTGTCTTTTTCCATGTCTAGTCCAAAGCCCACTGATTTAGTGGAAAAGAAACTGGTGCTTCCAGCATCTTTTAACCAGGCTGAGGCTGCCCACGACTATAATTTAGTATGGCCTTGGTGGAGTGACTGTGCTGGAAGTGTTTGGGTTTGGAGGAAGGTTAGTATTTTCTAAGTTAAGGACAACAAACTTTGGGAGAAATATGTGAAATAACAGCAGAGCTGCTCTAGGTCTGCCAAGTTAGTGGGGGGTTTTTTGTTTTACCTGTTCTCAGGATGTTGGCACAACCACCATTTGCCAGGGAAGAGGTAACTGGGCTGACTACTTTTTCCAGGCTTCTCTGTGGATTGTGGTACAGCTGTGTGGAGAAGTCCTAAATATAATCTTGGAATTATTTCAAATCTCCCTCGTGCAAGGTCTGTGCTGTCCTGTTCCCCGTCACAACCTTGGGATGTTGGATGTTGTCAGCTCAGGCCCTCCAAGCGGCCCGGAGGAGAAGAGCGGGTCACGAGAGGTGACTGGCACCTTGGGGCTCCCTGGCCTGGCTTCTTTTCCTGCTGAAGACATGGAGAGGCAGCACCAGGGGCTTTATAGGTCATGGAGGAAACGCTGGGAAGTGTGCCCTGCTTTGTCACCTGCTGTCAGATGAGGTTATTTGTACACCAAGGCATGGCAGAGCAGCACGCTCGCTTTGTTCCCTTCCGTTCCAAGCCTGGAAAAGCTAGAGAGACATTTAGGTGGCTCTGGAGGCACTGTTGCTCTCTGAGATGTCCTGCTGTGGCCCTGCCAAAGGGATGCCGAGGCCTCAGAAAAAATGTTTGGGTGTTGCAGATTGGTACAGAGTCATGGTTCATTAGTGACAGGCATGGAGAAACAGTCTGGTGGTGGTTGCATGCCTTGGGGTCAGGGACATCTGAGCTCCTGAGCCCTGTGGCAGAGAGCTGGGTAGAAACAGAAGGAGAATACTTTTGGGAGGGAAACCTAAGAGAAACATCCTGTGTCCCAAAACTGTGTCATTAACATCGTTCTGATAGAACTTCTTCCCTGACAGGGGGGTTGCAATCCTGTTAAATGCTTTCCCTCTTGGTCTTACAGAACGATGACCTCAGGAACCTGTCCCTGTCTGGCCACGTGGGCTTCGACAGCCTCCCTGATCAGCTGGTCAACAAGTCAACGTCCCAGGGCTTCTGCTTCAACATCCTCTGTGTGGGTAGGTCACCCTGCCCCTCTGGGCAGTCAGGGCTGCACCCTTCCACAAACTCACACCTCCTCCCTCTGCAAAGGGATGAGCTGAGCCACTGGGGACCAGAGTGGCAGGGAAGTGACAGTTTTCTTCCCTGAGCTGCTCCAGGGTAAAATCTAGCATCCCTCTTTTCCTGTTCTTTACCTTGTCCCCTGAGTCAAAATGTGGACATTTTGAGGTGTTAAAATCTATGCCTTTGATCATCCTGTGGTTCTGTTTTCCTCAAAGGCTGCCCGTAAGGAAACTGAGTTAACTTGGGAGCTAAATGTATTTTTGAAAGAAAGTGAACTTCAATCTGCTTTTCTCTGGGTTGGGTGCAAAGGCTGTTTCTCACCAAATGACATTCCCTCCCTTCCAGGCTTTGCCTGTATAGTTACATTCTTAGCTTCTCCAATTGGAATTGATGCCATTTTTAGTCTCCAAGTGATGTGCCAGAGAACAAAGAACCTGTCGTCTGCTGTATTTAACCTGGGTACCGCAGATTGGGTTTATAGCTTGAGTTACTTTGCCCACATTGTTCAGAGGGTGAAATACAGGAAGGCAACATCTGCTCTTTGCTATAGGGAGATAGGTGCTGTCTTGGTACTCTGTGGATACTATGCAGTTGGAAATCCGTTGCTCGGCCCCTGGGAGCCGGGAGCCAAACCAGCTTGGACTTGTCAGTGGACCCAGAATGTGGTTCTGCAAAGTGTCACAAATGCTGGGTTTCACTCTTAGCTTGGCAGAGCAGGCTACGAACACCATCTCTCCATTCGTTTTTCAGTTAAGCCTGCAAGAAGGGAGTATTGTCCCTTCTAATTAGTTACATTAATTAGCTGGAAAAACCCTGCAGCCCTCTGACTGTGAATTTTGCACAGTGAATTGAGGGTTTCTGTGAGCTGTGTGAATAGAAGTCTGGCACACAGACAGGGCTCCTCTCTGTAGCTTTGCGTGTCGAGGGAGGAGAGAGGAGAGCAGTTGCACTTGTGCACACTTGAGCTCCCAGCCCTCACGTGACTCCTGGAGCAGCATGAAACCATTGCAGTTCAGCAGGGAACAGCCCGATTAGCAGGCAGCTCTTTGATCAAAATGGCATAAATTAATTGCCTTTCTCTCTTGCAGTAAATATTCCTTTCTTAGCACAACTTAATATGTCTCCATTAGCAATTTGATCCACCTCTTCTTTTTTTCCTGTAAAATGTGTCGATCCACCAATTTTCACCCCATATTAAAATTTCACACAAACTGCTGTAGTTGTCCATGAAACAGAAATCTTAACTTTGGAAGCAAATTATTTTTTATAATGGTGGTTTGAGAAGGGACATGATGAGCTTTGGCATTGTAATGTGAGACTTTTAATTGGGATGTGAAAGGCTGCAAAGGCCATCTAGCACAGCAAGCAGCAGTTCACGTGAGGAGCTCCCTAAAATCTGCAGCTCCAGAGATGAACACACTGTGCATCAGTTCAGGACTTGGCTTTTCATGTGAGCTGCCTCAGCCCACCCCTGCTCACAGCATGGGTAGCAGGAGCTGTGTGAGAGTATAATTGCTAAACAAACACTTCTGACTTAGAAATGGGATTTGGGCTAATGCTTTCATCCATGTTACTAATTGCACTGGGGATTAGTGAACCTGTAATAGTTTAAAAAGTTGGTATTCAATCAGCGTGCCATTTTCCTTTTTTATAAAAAAACTCCTTATGTATTTCTCTGTCTCAAATTTTTATTGCCCCAGTTGTGCTGTGGGTTTTGGGTGACCAGAAACAAAACCATTTTAAAAAAGGCAAACCAAAATAAAATCAGGTGTCTCCTTGGGAATCAAACACAGAGTTAAGAGAATTTACAACTTGCATCTGTGAGGAAAGTTCTTAGTTCAGTCCCGGGGGATTGGTAAAGATGGGGACTGTCTCGAAAGACATCTGTTCCTGCAGGGATTATCTTGCTTAGCCATGTGCATGTAGCCTAATTCCACTGCTACCCAAGTGGAATAACTCCTTAACCTGGTGAATGTGCCCGAGAAGACGAGGAAAAGCAGCCAGGCCATAGCGAGTTGCCTTTGTGTGCTCAGGTGAAACTGGCATTGGCAAGTCCACGCTGATGGACACTCTGTTCAACACCAAGTTTGAGAGTGAACCAGCGACACACAATGAGCCCGGCGTCAGGTTGAAAGCCAGGAGTTACGAGCTGCAGGAGAGCAACGTGCGCCTCAAGCTGACCATTGTGGACACCGTGGGGTTTGGAGATCAGATTAACAAGGACGACAGGTAATCTGGGCTCTGGCAGGAGGAGGGGTGCGCTCACAGGTCAGGAGGGTGTGACAGGGTGGTCAGTAGGTCCCTTGCTGTTCCTGGGGTTGTTTCCTGATCCAGGAAGTCATGCTGCTCTGTGCTTTTCATTTGTCTTCCCAGTCCTTTTCTGCTCTGCTTGTTTGATGTTGCCTTCTGTAATATTTCTCCCAGTGCAAGGCCCTGTTGCTTTCTTTGCAACATCTCTCTGTCTGAGGTTTTTGGGCTTTTGTGGTCAGAGACAACTTTTCCAGAAGCCAAGAAATCAGTGCAGCAGTTCTGTTACAAACCCACGTGGTGGTATCCATGAGGCTGCCCTTCGTGGAGGGGAAACAAATGGAGAAGTTATTTTTTTCCAGGAGCATGGCTCTCTTTTTCAGGAGAAAGTGAAAATCACCTGTAACGTGGGATGCAAAGCTGTACATTTTTTTTCATGCCTAGCTGGTCCTTTGCAGAGGATATGTTACAACGCACAAGTTTGGTTTTTTCCTGCAGCAGAATGGTCCCCTCAGAGTCCACGAGCCCAGTTGGCTCCTGAGCTGTGCTCACAGGCTTCAATTCCTGAAAAGTCCTTTTTATCCTCTTGTCAATTTCCCTTCTCTCTTTCAAGATTTTCAGTGAGATTGGCAGAGCAGCAGCTCAGACTTTAATTGGAGATGTACAAATACTTTGTTTTTCAGGGTAGCAATCTTGTGTCGTTTCAATGCACTTAAAATCCAGGGTCTCTACCACTTTATCTTGCTGTCATGTCTATTATGCTTTCCTGTGCACAAGTGAAAACACAACTTGTTAGGAGGGACTCTAGGTTGGTGGGGAGGGTCTTAACAAGCAGAGCTTATCCTGTAAGGTCCAGAGCACCCATGAGGCTTCCTGAGTGTCTGCCAGTGCCTGGTGTTGTTCCAGTAGCCAATTCCCGATTTTCTCCGTGCCTCACCTCTCTCCAGCTACAAGCCCATAGTAGAATACATTGATGCACAGTTCGAAGCCTACTTGCAAGAAGAGCTGAAGATCAAACGGTCTCTGTTCAACTACCACGACACCCGGATCCACGCCTGCCTCTACTTCATTGCACCCACCGGGCACTCACTCAAGTCCCTGGACCTGGTCACCATGAAGAAGCTCGACAGTAAGGTACATGCTGCCTGTGTTACCACACTCACATGGCCCGACTAGTGCTTTTATTAGCTTGCCACCAGGAAATAATGTGTGTTTTTAGTACTGGAGAATTGCAGAGGGGCTGTGTGAAAAGAGTACCTTGTGCAAGCTGCTACAGTGGATCATTGTTCTGCTTTATATGCTCAGAGATTTATTAAGAGCTTGGACTCCTCCCCTCTCCCAGCCCTGCCTCGGGTAGGGAACTTGGCCCTGTGCTCACTAGCTAAGCTATAAAGTCAATAAAGACAATTCAGGTCGTCTTACTAATCAGTGAAAACTAAATGGAAGTGCTGTGTCTGTTTGCTCTGACCACGTCCAGCTAGACACAAACAGTGATTTGATCTTCTGTGGCACATGTTAGTGGTGTTCTAACTGTAATCTCATAAACAGGGATCTGAATAAATATGTAACTTGGCATCTGCTTTTCAGTTACCCTAATAGGCTTGGTTTAAACGATGATGTAAACGTTTCACCTCTTTTCCGGGAAAAATAACCAAGGTACAAATGTGAAGCCTGAGTAGTTTAAACTAAACTTTCTCTGTGCTTCTTTACATCATGCTTAAGCAATTTAAGTCTGTCCACCGTGTACCTTTGGCTCACTGGATCCTGATTGTGCCGGAGATCAGTGGTGGCAGTGGCTCTTTATTTCCTAGAGGGGCTATCGATTGGGTTTTATGTGGTGATGGAGAAGGTTCCCTGCCCTGTTCAACTGAAAATAGGGTTATGGAGATTTACCCAAGTGAGCTAATTGCCCAGGGAGATTTAATATCTCCAGACCATCCTCCAAAGAGAATCAAGTGATGTAATAGAAGAGGATTTTCAAGTGCTGTACTTAAAATCCCTTCATATAGGTCGATACCACTGTTATTCTCACTATGATTTCTGTCTGCTGTTGCGGGGAGAAACAAATCCTGCCTGATCAAAAGCAGAAACTGTCCCTCTGGAGGGAGGAGAAAGGAAAAACGGCAGGGTCCTTATCCTTGCCAACAGCCTGTCTAGGGAAGAGAGGGAACTGATCTTTCATCTCAGAGCTGTGCAGGGAGGAATTAGCCCTGCTCTTGCAGTACAGCCGTGTCTGGGGGCATGTGAGGGCACACAGGTGGGGGAAGTGTGGCTGTGCTGCTGCCAGCCCCTGTCCTGTCTGTCAGAGGGTTGGATAGGGACCATCTGCTTCCACCTCCTGTGGGGTGACAGCAGCACTGCTGCCCACCTGAGTGTCCTTGCTGGCAGCCCCCAAGCAAACACCTGTGACAGGCTCTTGTCCCAGGGAGGTTCTTGCAGTAATCCAGCCTGCTGCAGTGCGAGGAGATGTGTCTAGATGGTCATTTCCTTTATTCTCTTTTGGAACAGTTTGTTATAATCTGGGACAGCATTTCCTGTCCAGCCAATGAGGAGGGGAATACGACAGGGCAGGAAATAGCATGTTGCCAAATTGCATTTGACTTCTTTTTAAGGCCATCATCACTGCTGCCTGGAAATCCTGTCTGAGGTGATGCTGGCAGCAGCAGCCCCAGGGAAGATCATCTGCTGGGTGTGCTGGCTGGTGGCACTGGTAGGGCTGTCCCTACGTGTCGTACTCTGTCCTCTCCTGGTGACACAATCTGTGCCGTGCTGTATGTGGAGGTGCTGTCTCTGTCCTGCAGGTGAACATCATCCCCATCATTGCCAAGGCTGACACCATTGCAAAAAACGAGCTGCACAAGTTCAAGAGTAAAATCATGAGCGAGCTGGTCAGCAACGGCGTCCAGATCTACCAGTTCCCGACGGACGAGGAGACGGTGGCCGAGATCAACGCCACCATGAGCGTATGTCATCTGGGGGTTCCTTGCTCTGCGGGGGCCCGTCCTTGATGGTTGTACCATATTTTACATGGCTTTAAAACTGCAGTCTAAGCACAGAGACCAGCCTGGCCAGAAGGACTTCAGGGCTGGAGATACCTGGCCTGATGCACTTCTTTGTCTGACAAACAATTCTCCTCTCAGCATTTTTTCATATCCTTCCCCAGCTGCAGCGTTCCCTTCTCGGGAAAGGAAAAGGATGGGAGGCAGGGCCCCAGCACCATCAGGGCAGGGAGCTGAGGTTTGAGTTTCCTGTCCCAAACGACCACTTGTTGCTCAGTGGGGGGTGATTCACTTCTGGCTTTGTTTCGGTTTCCGGAGAGAGCAGGGCACCTTCAGGGATGTTCCAGCTCTCTGCAGGGCTGGTGGCTGTCAGCAGCTTGGCTTTCACCTCCTTCCGCTTCCTCTAGCAGAGGGTGGGATTGGAGGGCACACAGGGCTAGGGTAGACCAAACATTTTAGTGGGGGTTTACAGGGGGAAACCACTGTTTTCCATGGTCTTGACTTGGGGTGCAAGGGGAAGAACCTGAGCTTGAGGTTACTGGCAGTGACGTGCAGTGTTTGCTGGGCATTTTAGGTGGTTTTAGAGGGGCAAGTAACACCCGAGAGCATGTGCCAGCCCTAAGGCAAGTGCACTCAGATTAAGCCATTTCCTTGCTACTTGAAGGCTTTTCTGAGTTTCCTTGCACAGCTGCTTGTAGGTGGGCAATTATCGCATCCGACTGAATATTACACCTTCTCCAAACATGCCTATTGCCTGTCTTCCCTGACTGTGTTGTGTTCTGAGCAGGGAGAGGCTGGCACAGAGAAGGGACATGGCTCTGCCAGGGTGCATTGTGTGCAGTGTTTAGCCTTCCTGTGGTGCAGCATGGCTGTTGGGAAACTCCTTTGCCAGTTAATCCCATTGCCTCTGACATCTTCCCCACCCACCCAGCCTGTGACCACGGCTTGGCCAACACAGCTTCCAGAGCTTGTGCCCAGCCCTGTGGGATGCTGTTAAGGCAGGGAGAGCTTCATGGGGCTGGGCTGGCCAGCTCCCTGCTGGCAGCAGCCACATTTCTGGGAGTAGATCCCAGATTGTTGCCACCACACCCACAGGGAGGCTGGGACAGAGCAGAGCTCCGTGACTCAGACCTGTCGGCCCAGGACTGGGTTGACTCCCCTCTTCCCCTCGCTCACAGCTTTGCCATTTTTAAGAGGAAGCATTAGCAGTTTGTTGTAGCAGCAGAACCCCCCTGAAATTCTCCTTGGGAGAATGTACTTTTTTTAATTATTATTATTTTTTCACAGTTCTGTCTGCTCAGTGTTCAAATTCACTTCTAGTTTGTGAGACTTGCTCTGGGCTTAAGATAGTCATGCTCTGTAATTATATGGAAAATAGGTACGTCTATTGTATTCTTAGGACATCAGAATTTTGGACTTTAAGTCTGATCAGGTTTCTCATCCTGTTGCTCTCCCTAAAACACCAGATGAGTTGCAAAGGCGTTTATGCAACTTACATCTAGCAGAGCTGCCACAGTAAACTGCTTTCTTGAGAAACAGTCCCTGGCAAGGCAGCAAAGGAAATCCCCAACCTCATTGTCCCTTTCCTTTCGTAGGTCCACCTTCCTTTTGCTGTTGTTGGCAGCACCGAAGAAGTGAAGATTGGCAACAAGATGGCAAAAGCCAGGCAGTACCCCTGGGGTGTCGTGCAGGGTATGTTACCAAAGGCACAGAAAAGGCCTTGTCATCCTGTCCCGTTCTGATCAAAGGCACATTGATCTCTGGATGGTCCTTGTCAAAACCTGGCTTGAGAAAAGCACAGCCCAGATCTGGACATGGAGCCAAAAGCTCTTTCCTGCAGGAGAGCAGAGTTTGACCATTTTACTGTTTGCAACCCAGGCTATACCGAAGCTGCCAAAGATATAGGGCGGATCCTCACTTCCCAACCAGCACTGAGAAGTACAGGGCTGAGATGGTGACAGTCTTGCTTGTGGCTTCAGCTGTGTATCCCATTGGATAATGGCCCAGGGAGCTGCAGGGGAACATTCACAGGGCAATTCTGCAAAACTCTCCAGCTTCTCAATAGTACAAGCTGGCCCTGAAGCAGCTTCAGACTTACTGTCTTCAGCTGTATACACCAGAGGATAGTACTGGGAAAAACAATTAGGAAAGAAGTTGATGTGTTTGGGAAGTCTTGGACTCATCACATCCTGCTGGGTTCTTGCTGTTCTCAGGAAACTGGGACCTGGATAGTTTAAGAGATTTAGTTTAGGCATTGCCTGCTCGGGCCCCTGTGAGCGCTAGAATTTAGAGCAGATCTGAGTGGGAAGTGAAATCCCATGTGCAAGTGGATCATCACCTTGCTGGTGCAAAAATGCACAGAGGGATGGGAGCTCTGTGACGGATGGGCAGCAGGGAGACTTTTCGAATCCGGGGGAAGGCCTTGAACTCATGCCCCTGTTGGTGTAGGGTAGTTTCACCCCCAGGCCAGCAAGGCGTTTTGCTGGAGGCCGAGCTGGAGTTCTGCTTTTGTGCCTGGAGAACTCTGGGGCTTGCTGAACTGGGGCCCCAGATCCAGGGAAAGGGGCGACCCTGCCCCTGGTTGTAACATCTCTGTGGATGCTCTGCTGTCTTTGCAGTTGAAAATGAAAATCACTGTGACTTTGTGAAGCTGCGGGAGATGCTGATCCGAGTGAACATGGAGGACCTGAGAGAGCAGACGCACACCCGGCACTACGAGCTGTACCGGCGCTGCAAGCTGGAGGAGATGGGATTCAAGGACACAGATCCGGACAGCAAGCCTTTCAGGTAGGGCCCTGTACGGCACTCCTGTGCTTCCCAGCCATCTGCCCTGCTACAGCTCAGGGCTGGGCACTTCCTGGGCAGGGAAAGGGCAGCAGTGTCAGGAAAAACATGGGAGGGTGACTGGTGCAGTGAGGTGTTACAGCTCTCCAGAGGGGAGATCCTGAGATCAGTGCTCTCTGACCCTCCTGCAGCTTTTCACAGCTGCTCCAAGGTGAACTGTGAAGAGGGAGTCGTGGTCTCATGCTTGAGGTTTGGCTGGTTACTACACAGATAGTTTATGCTGTCAGACAGCTTTATTGGTCTGAAGCCCAAGTCATCAGCCAGGGACAACAGCTGTGTGGGAATTCGGGAGGGAGTGTTTGTTTTCTCCTCTCATTTCCTGTTTCCCATTCCTTCCCAGCTTTTCCCCAATAATTGCACCCTCTGCCTCACCAGCATCCCACGCTCCTCTCTGCCCCACTCAGAATTCAAGTGCATCAGTGAGGGGTTTTACCCCCATAACACATGTGAGTGTCAGGGATTGACATTGGTTTGGGGCTTCATTTGACAGGCTGAGTTGATGCAGCTGCATTTCTTCTGCAGCACAGACGCTCTGCTGGAATCAGTCAAGCCCATTTCTGTTACTGAGCCCAAGTGTGAAGCTTTATTGGATTTCCTTTCTGGAGAGCAAGGGCTTAAGATGGGCTCAGCCCTTCCTTTTGAGGAATCTGAGGAATTTCCATTGCTTCCTGTACACGAGGCCTCTTTTTGACCAAGCTATAAGTAGAAAGGAAATGAAAATGTACAGAATTTCTCCATCTGGTACGTGCTAGTTCAGAGCAGTTCCCTCTGGGTGCCTTTTCCCTCCAATAAACAAACAAACCCCGTGATCCCAAGCTGTTTGGCCAAGGCTGATGTATATCTGAAATGAGGAAGATGTTCTCTCTGAGCTCAGGGATCAAAAGGATTCCTCTGTCTTCACTGGGGCCTGGGGAGCCACAGGGGCTGCTGCTCCTCTGCCAGCTTTCATTAGCTAGGAGCAGGGAGCCACTGGAAAGTCTCAGGGGGACCAGGGCAGAAGACCCCAGCAAACCATTGGTGCTGTGTAGGTGCTTGTGTGAGGTGTGAAAAGGGCGGATTGGTGATGGTTGAGACCCCCACCTTGCTGGCAGAACGCCCTCTGCTTGGCCCAGCTGTTTGAGGTGAGGAGGGAGCAGCACCAGTATCCCCACAGGCATCTGCTCCATGAAATGGGGTCCTCTGCACAGAGACCCTTCTGCTGTGGGCTGGTTTCTCTGCTGCATTGGTTAACCTTTTCAAAACACATCTTTTCTCAAAGAATATTATTTGCCAGAGCATCCCTCAGTGTGTGGGGGTGTGCTGGGGAATCAAGTTACTCTTGTAATCTAGGCTCATATGTTTGTGTACTTAAAAAGCTAATTCTCTTGTCATCTTTGTCTGTGAGAAGCTGCAGGGATCCCAGTTGGTTTGGACTGTTATTCCTTAGGGCTGTAATTGTTTTTTTCCACATGCGGCCTGGGAGTTGCCAGGCCAGTTTCTCTGAGAACTTGGCTCCTCTGGAACTCCCGAGTCACCGCAGCAGAGAATGAAGCTTTGAACCTGGGACAATTTAACAGGAAGCCCCTGCACCCCTGGCTCCTGGCAGCCTTTTCCTGCTTGTCCATCACATGGCATTGTGATTTTGGGAATGAGCTTTGCGAGGGACGTTTGCAATACAGGATAGGATGAATAGCATGCAGAGCTTCCTGGTTTGGTCTGCAAGGCTCTGCTGCTCCCTAGTACAGCCTGGCACTAATTGCAGATTTGGTTTGTGCTCACTGAGCAGCAGAGGCTCACCTGCCCTTGAGGGTTTTCTAGGCCCAAGCCAGATCCTTCAGAAGGGCTTAGGAATTTAAGTTTGTGTCCACAATCAGAGTATTAAATCCAAGACCGGATTTTAGGGAGGTTTTGATTCAAGTCTCCAGATCTCCTTCTGCCGTGAGAGATATGGTTCTGGATTTAGTGAAGAACCAAAGATGGCTCTTGCTCTGCTCTCCCATGAAAGGATTTTTGTCATTTTTAGAATTGGTATTTTTGCTTTCGTGTGTGGGAAGCTGCTGTGGTCATCTGGAATGGTGCGATTCCTCCAGGGCAGCCAGTGCTCTGCCAGAACAGCTCTGGGGATCCTGTCTGGAGAGTATTTTAGGAGGCAACTGAAGTGCCTGTTAATTAGCAGAATTAAACACTTGGGATAATCTATCAAATTCTGTTCCCTGGTTCGGTATCCCACTCCCCACCAAAAAACCCAACACTGCCAGGAAAAGCAAAAGCTTGACTTCATTGGGATTAGGATGTTCCCCTGGCCCAGTGGTTAATGTATTCCCTAAGCACATGGATACAGTGTGTCTGTGTGATATCAGTGGAGTTTTCTGAAAACGCATTTTCTAAATGAAAAGCCTCTTAGGGGACATAGTTATCATTCCCACATTATCGTTATGGCCGGGCTATCCAAATCCATTTAAGGAATAAAATAAAGAGGAATTTGGCGTCCAGAGTTCCTAACAGGCTCTGAAAATCTCAGAGGTGCGTGGACAGCATATTTTATGTCACAAATCTGTGCTGCTTATCTCAGTGCTGGGGAAATAAAGGAATGCCAAGGAGTAAAAGGGGAATGAAGGAAGGAGGGAATCCGGTTATGTGATTATTTGGAGGAGGAGGGTGATGCTTGTTCAGAAAGGCCAAAGGAGAAAGAGAGGTCTTCCGAGGTGGCTTTATATAATCAAGCCCCTGATCTCAATCCATTAGCAGTGAGTAGTGCAAATGAGTTTTGCTGTGTGTCAGTGTCGAGCTTAAAGAGCTACATGAAGCCAGGTTTCACACTGTGCTTGCTCCACAAATCCTGCACTTGGAATGGAGAGACTCAGCACAAACAGTGGGAGAAGGGAGGGGGTGTGACTCAGGCGAATCACAATCCTCATGGGCACCGGGGGTTGGTGTAGGCGCTTACGTAGTGGCTGCCGCTTTTGGAGGACAGTCATCCTGCCTGCTCAGTGATGTGCAGGATCCTGGTCAGGGAGCTCGGCTGTTCCTTTTCCGTTTGTCTCCCACTGCTGCCACCTAGCGAGCGGGGTCGGGGTTCAATGGAGGTCATCGCGCCTCCGTGGAATCCGGGGACCTCTGATGATTTTCTGTGAGAGACAACCCAAGTGTAAGGTCACGAAAGGCTGGGAGCTCATGGCCATGCGGGAAGCACAGCTCTGACGGGGTTTTCTGTGTTTCCAACAGTCTCCAAGAGACTTACGAAGCAAAGAGGAATGAATTCCTGGGCGAACTCCAGAAGAAGGAGGATGAAATGAGGCAGATGTTTGTCATGCGAGTGAAGGAGAAGGAAGCAGAGCTGAAGGAAGCAGAGAAAGATGTGAGTATATTGTAACTCAGGGGACTCTGTAAGGGTTTAGGCTGGGGCTTTTCCAGAGCATATCCTGCTAGGAGCGGGAGCTGCTTCTCATGCCTCACAGCGGAGCGTGTGGTATAGAGAAAAGTATGTCCCTTCAGTGGCTGTTTTCTTGCTTGGCACAAGCATGATGGAGTCAGTAGGTATAAAGCAGTGGGGGATGGATTGTGGGAGTCTGGAAGTGTCCAGAGACCTGTTGTGTTCCTACAGCAACAGAAATTCCCACTCTCCGTGTGTGCAAGTGTGTATTGACTGCAGGACAAGTCAGGCAGTGACAGGCCAGTGACTGGCTGTTAATGCAGGGAGGCTCAGTGCCAGCAGGAACACTGCAGGCATCCCTGCTAGGAATGGGGGTGGGACGTGCCTCTCTTCCCATCCAATTCTTATTGGCTCTGTCCCGGCAGCTCCATGAAAAGTTTGACCATCTAAAGAGGACTCACCAAGAAGAGAAGAAAAAAGTAGAAGACAAAAAGAAGGAACTTGAGGAAGAGCTGAACAACTTCCAGAAGAAGAAGGCGGCAGCTCAGCTATTACAGTCGCAGGCTCAGCAGGCAGGTTCTCAACAAACCAAGAAAGACAAGGACAAGAAAAAGTAAGCGGATGTCACCCACGTCCTTTGTAGGGTTTGTTACAGTTTTGGGAGGTTGTTCTTTTTCTTTTCTTGCTGCATGTCTGTATTTGCTTTTCCCTATTACCAGACTGGAAACAGGGCTTTTATCAGCCTGATCAAATAAAATATTTTTTTCTAAAGGGTGGGCCAGGGACATGATCTTAATTTTTCTCTAGAAGAGGACCTTCAAATTTTAAGTTGAAGTCTGACTGGTATGGGAGAGCAATCAGATGATGGAGGTTTGACTTGTGATCTATCTGTCCAGCATCTTCTGGAACAGCTATGAGATGTTCTGGACTCAGATTTATCTGCCTGAGTCAAAATTATTAAGGGCATCACTACCTGTCCTTTTTTTCACCGGTGGTCTCCAGTTCCCATTCCTTAAGGTTTAGTTGTAAGTAGAAGTAGCTTAGAAACCAAAACCACCATGTTGTTTTTACATGGGAAATGCTAGTGCCAAAAGTGATTACTTGGAAGCTTGGTTTAAAGACGAAGCTTTGGGTTTTTTTTTTTATAAAAAAACAAACTACTATGGTACCGTAACTGCAGTTAGGTGGCATTTATGGTTGTACAGAGTTGACATAATAAGCTAAGAAACCCTTACCTTTTAGAAAGATCATGGCACTGTTTTTTACTGTTTTATATCCGTATCCTGGGAGTGTAACCCCATACCTTTCGTTGGCTTTGCCCATTCCTAGTAAGAGAATGCTCATGCAAGTCCTTCCTGGGCCATCTGTGCTAACGGTGCTAGTTGATACATGCCATTGGGAAAGCTGTGGAGGCGGAGATGCAGCACATCTCCCTGGAAAACCCTTGGTTAACCCACACACAAAAATGACAGTTCCACACTGCTTTTACTGGCCGAGAGAGCAGGGGGGTGTTCCTTCCAATTAACGCTGGAAGCACCAAGTTCTGGTGGGATGTGGCACAGACACCTGTGTCTGCCTCACTAAGCTGGGAGCTTACACCGGGTGTGAGCTGTGTGAGAGCGCAAGCCCAGGAGGGGCACTTGTACTGCAGCTGAACTGGGGTGTTTTCACAGCATGGCAGTTCACACTCGCTGCATGCCCCCTGTCCCTGCTGCTGAGTCGCTGCCCGACAGTTGTTGCTTCTGCCCCCGGGGAAGGCGGGGAGGGCTTGGGGCTGGTTCCTCAGCTGAGGTCAATTGACGTAGCTCCTATGGAGCCCTGCTGCTCGATGAGCTGGCCATGGAGGGCTGTGTGCTGCATGCTCTGCTTGGGTAGGAATCCTTACAGACCTGTGGGGTCCAGGTGTGCTGAAACACCCTCCTGTAGCCGTGGCTGTGAGCAGGATAGGCTGAAACCCCTGTCTTCCCTCACCTGAGAATTCAGACATGGTGATGTATTTTCTAGAAAGAACAGAAAGTTTTGAAGGCCCTCTTTCTTATCTCTTTAACAGAGTTGGTAGCTTAATGTTTTTAAGAACTCTGCAGTCAGATTTTTCGTCTTAGATCCAAGATCGGTGCAGTGCAGAATGCTCTGGGGAGTTCTGTCTCTTTGTGTAGCCACTCGTTGCCCCTGGGAGGTTGGCTGGCACGCGCACGGCGTCAGGGGTGAGACAGGGATGTGTCCACCGACTGTGACCAACGCAGGTTCTGCTTTGCTGATGCATTCACAGAAACCCAGCCATGAGGAACATACCCGTGTTTTAATGTGTCCTTTGTGCTCCACACCAGGTGCCGTACCTGCTTCCATTGTTCTTTAGTGTCGCACTTACTAATGGAGGCTTTCAAGGGAAATGCCGGTGCTTCTGCCCCACAGCACACCTTGGGTTTCCAAAGGCTTTGAGTTTCTCCTTGCACTCTAATGAGCGGCTGCAGTTTGTGTGGTTAAAGGCTTCCATCCTCTCTCTCTGCTCACATGGCCTGTGGTGCTTCTTGTGCAGTTGCCAGAGGAAATCCTTGCCATGCCTGACTCTCACAGCCTCCCCAGAAAGTAAATCACAGGAATGCTTTCTTTTCTCAAGGTGGGATCAGATTTCTCCAACTTGGAGAACAGGGACTTTCCACTGTGCTCTGCATGCCAGAGGGAAGGCTCAGGGTGAAATCTGCTGCTGGCCTGACTCCCTGAGGGAGAGCTTGGCCTTCCTGATTTCCAGACGATTCCTGTAGGAATTCCCAAGCTTGTACTTATTTTTTCTATAGAATTTGGACTTTGGCCTGATGATAGCAGTGTACTGTTCCGGGGTCAGCACATCTGTGTACCTCAGACACTGGAGAGGTGCACTCAAGTGATCACCTGAATGTGGGGCTAAGCATACTCACCGAGCCCCTGCTGTAATTTTGGGATGGGGCTGTGCTTCAAACCTGGACAGCCTGGAGGTAATTCCTGGCAATGGCCCAAAGAACAGCAGCCAACAGCCTTCTGGTGCTTGCCTGCTGTTTGGGAGATGGGCACATGCCTCAACATGTGCCGCTGTGTTACTGCTCATCCCCAGCCCCCAGGAGCTGGGACCATCTGTTTGGGGGCTGTTTTGGTTTATTTCAACCTGCTTCTGCAAACCAAATGTAAGACTTGGGGGTTTGTTGTTTTTTTTCAAGTTTCCTTTCTATGTAAGTTCTCAGTCCACCATGGCTGCTCTGGCCCAGCTTACATGGTTGATTGGTCAGTAGTTCTGCCCCCTTGGTTTTTCTTTTTACATTTGCTTGTCGTAGGCTGGGGTAGAACCTGGCCTTGAGGTTTAATTTCTTTGTAATTCCGTAGTCCATGTGCATGCCCACCCACTGGAGTGAGTTGCTGGTGTCGGCTCTCCTGGCTTTCTTTGATTTTTTTTTTTTTCAGTTTGATTTCAATTAGTGCTAACTTTTTTGTTTTTTGTTCTTTTTTTAACTTGCAGTGCAAGCTTCACATAAAGCCTGTCGAGCCAAGGATGTTCCTGCATTCACCTGCTTTTGCAGTAATGTGTCTCTGTCATCTGTTTTCTTTTTCCTTTTTTTTTCTTTTTTTTTTCATTTTTTAACATGAATAACTATTAACTCATCTAATAACACAGGGGGAACAAGAAGGAAGAGGGATTGGGTACAGGGCTGTATGCAACTGGAAGTTCAGGGGCGGGTGGAGGGACAAGGTAATAATACTGTGTGTTTTTGTCACCAAAACCATCAGCTGTAAATCATTTTTGGCCCCCAGTTTAACCAAGAGTCAGGGCTGGGTGTGAGCAGCTCAGGTCAGCAGCATTGACTGGCTCAGGTGTCCTCAGTGCTGCAGTAACCTGTGCTGAGGGAGCCCCTGGACCCGCAGAAACCAGCCCCAGGGAATCGCTGCTGTAGGAATGCCACAGCCAGTCCGGGGCATGGCTAACCCTGGAGTTTAGCCTGGCCCATATTCCTGGAGTAGCTGATATGTTCCAGCAGTAGCTGCTGGGGAGAGGGAGGGGAGGGTGTGTAGATAACCAAGTGTAACTGACCTTGCATGCCATGACATTTGCATGATAATGTGTATTAGTTGCTGTTTTTGTTGTCTGGCCTGACCATGGCTCGGGTTTGTTGTCCTGTGCTGGCCTGTTTTCACAGCCACTCTTCAGTTCAGCATAGCAGCTGTGGGTGCCAGGGAGCAGGAGCATTCCCAGCACTGCTGTTCCTGCAGTACTTGCCTGAAACCTTTGGAACCTCCCTTAAAATCCTGCCTGGTTTCCAACGGCTTAGCAGCCCCTGTGGAACCGAATGTCTGGCCGGGGGGGACACAGAGCCTCCAGCATCCTCTTAGAGCCTCCAGGAGCATTCCTGCACACAGTTAAATACAGACTTGCCCAGCTGTGGGATCCACAGTTTCGGGTCAAGGGAGAGAAGGTACCCGGACACACTGTGTGCTCCCCACCAGCCCACCTGCACCAGGGGCAATGTCCTGTTCAGGTGTCCCTTGAACGTGCCAAGGACATGTAGGATGAGCCAGGCCTTGCTCTGGGCCAGTGCAGGGAGGAAGGGAGTCTGTTTAATGTGTGTTTTCTGTGCCACTGCTTTTGGACTGAGTCTTTCCCTTCCTTCCCAAGAAGTGGCGAGCCATGCTTATGCTATGACTCCTGAGTTCTTTTCCCTGCTGCTGATGCACAGCCAGCACTTGCTTGCTTCTGGCTGGGGAGTCTCCTTTCCTTTCTTTAAAGCACTCCTGCACATAACTCTTCCCACCTGAGTCTCACACTCTGCAACTTTTTGCTTGTTTCTGGATGGAATTTCTCCAGGGGAAAAAAAAAGGCAGAATTATCACTTTTTTTATTACTTCTTCCTCAAGTGTGCTGGGAGGATTAGCTTATGGGTTGTCTTGCTTTTAACCCTCACTGCTTAAACATGGCTTTGGGAAGAGGATATCTAAATGCCACATCCTGGACAGAACAGAAAAGTAGGTAAATAAGCTGGAAATAAATAGTTGACCCTTTAATCCTTTTTTTTTTTTTTCGACCTCCTGGTCTTGCCAGCAATGCACTTTTTGCCAGGTTAAATAGGTTTGCTGCAGGGTTGTTTGGAAAAATGAAATTCTGGTTCTTGTGGCTTCTGGCAAACCCAGCTTTAAAATCTTTAGTTATGAAGGAAGAAGTTTGGGTTGTTTGCGTGAGTTTTTTACAGTCACATCACATGCCCATCACTGAGTGCTTGTGGCAATATGCTTCGCTTCATCTGTTTCTGTGCATGTCCTCTTTTTAATTACCAGTGTTTTGTGCCAAGTTGAAAACTTAATTTTAACATTTATTTGTACTGCTTCATTTAACAGCCCTTCAAGGGGTGTTTAGCAGGGGAAATCAGCTGAGTTGAGCTTTTGCTTTTTGACAGAAAGCAGTGGCCAAGTGCGTTAATGACTTTTTGGTTGAGTTTCTTTCTCCGGCAAAAAGCAAGCTGCGCTGGAGAAACTGGGAATAAAGCACAAGCTTGCAGATGTCCAACATATTCTTTTGGTTTTTACCACAGAAGATGATAATGACTTCTTTTCACCTTAAACCCCTGGGCCGTGTTTAGCTTGTCACTGCTGCACTTCTTGCTTTTCTCTCTAATGCCTTTTTCCACAGTAGCCCCTGGTGTGCATGGAGTGAGTGATACACTCAGGGCTGGCTGGATGTGCTTTCACCTTTGCATGTAAGTACAGCAGCAAGAGACTCACCTTCCTGCCTCAGTCCTGACAGGAAACCAGTCGTGCTTCTCTGGGAGATTAAGTCCACTTCCTTACAAGTGGCATGGCTAAAACCCCCTAAAACTGTCTGCAGTCTGCTTTTGCTGAGCTGTTGCAGGCAAGCTGTAGGGAGTACAACATCCAGCTCCTGTTGGATGCCTAGAGCAACCCTGGGCAGCTTCCCTGCATGCAGGAAGCTGGACACATGGTTGGGCAAAGCCTTGCTTGGGAGGCCCTGCAGCACTGAGCATGATTAGACAGCCATGGTAACGAGCTGATGATGCTGTGCGCTCCTGACTGCATTTCAGTCTTATGTAAAGGAGCAGGAAAGCACACTGAAACATGCCTTTGCTGGGATGGTGGTGTTCCCAGGCCGTGAAACAAACCCCCAGGATGGAGAAACACAGTCAGGTCGCTGAGGGGGCTGTCAGTGCTCTGTGCAGGTTGGGCACCCGTGGGTCAGGCAGGCAGACCAAAAGGAGGAGGCGAATGAGGATTCGCTCCCCCAGAACCATCCGGGGCTTGCACAGTTCCTTTCTGGGAGGGCAGTTAAGTGGGAAGGATCCCTTTGGGCTCATGGTCATTAAATGTACTGTCTTGCATCTCCCGTGGCACGTGGCTCTCTGGGAGCAGGGAAAGTAGTGCCTGGCACCCATCCCGGGCTCCTCCTTGTCACGGCCAGGCTGAAATCCCAGCAGGGAGATCGAGGTCTCTCTGGAAACAAGTCTGTGTTTAACACAAGCGGTGTTTCCCCAGGCAGCTCTTGTTCTGCTTCTCCGAAACCGTCCAAGTGCGGATGGAAGTGTCTTTTTGTGTGTGATCACAGATTTGTCCATTTGGCTCCAATTCCTTTTGCCCTTCAGAGGTGTTGGAAGGGAGGGGTGGAGGGAGGGGTGTCCCTTCTCCAAGGGCCCAGGTTGCATTTGCAGTGTGTGATAATCCAGCGAGGAGCTGTACAAATATGAAGGGGTTTTTTTAATTCACGGAAAATAAAGCTGTGAACAGCGGTAGAAATCTTGTATTTGTATACATTTTTAATATCCTGATTGCCTTAAACCATAGATGTAGAAGTTTATTACCTTGCTATTGGAAAATAACCCGTGTTTGTAACTAAATAATTGTGTAACCGACATACAGTGTTAATGCAAGTGATATGTATGCATCTGTTAGATATTGTCACTTTATTTGATGTGAAAGTATTTCAGTTTTGGAATTACAGATGGAATAATAACCCTAGAGCATAAGCTCAAGTTACTTCTTGTATATGCTTCAGGTTACAGATCCAAATAGTGCCAACACTTGAACTCGGGAAAGGAAATATATTTTTACCCAAAGCTTTGGTCTTTGCGTGGCTTTTGTGACATTTGCTGTGCTGTCCTGTAACAGTGTGACAGGAGGGTCACTTGTCACCCTCTGCCTTCCCAGCAGGTCATTCTGTGCCTTTGAGGTGCCTCTGTGGGCTCATGCTGCTGTTTGTCAGTCCCTTGTGGTATTGTGCGGGTGTTCCCCACCTCAGCCAGCATCTTGGGGAGGCTCAGGCGTCCCCGGTGGAGTTGGTGTGCGTGGCACCTCCCCAGCACGCTCCCTCCTTCATGACTTACTTTAAAATGTTGTTCCTCCTTTATTTCCCCTGTCTCTCACCCCTTCATTTCAATTCTGAACCTCTGTTTCTTTTCTCTTCTTTCTCTTTTTCTGTAGCTTCTTCTTTATGTAACCGTCACCTTGCCAAAGCCCCCACACCCCCTCTCCCGTGGGCTGTAGGGCACTGGAAGAGCCTGCGGCTACGGGCAGCCCTGCCAGGAGAAGAGCCATCTCATTCCTCCATCTCGTCCGCCCTCCTCTCCTTCCCTCTTGTTCCCTCCCGTGCGCTGTGCTGTGTGTCTGTGCGGGATCTGTCGCTCCCGGTGCGGCTCCAACAGCGTCCAGGCTTCCCAGGCTGCCAGAGGTAACGGTCAGAATGGCACACACTGCACTGGGTTAGTTGGATTTTTTCCTCCCTCCCCATTTTCACACCTTTTGCCATAATGTGCACACGTTGCTGATGACAGATAGTGACAGATTGGGGGTGAGTGTGCATAGCTGGAGGGTTTCATTTCTGCCTCAAGTCTGGCTGCTTTGGACACCGCAGCTTCATCCCAGGGGCATCCTGTGCTCCTCTGACACGGATGGAAATCCATCTGTGAACTCGGGAATGTTCTCAGTATGTCACTGTGTGAAGTGGGGATGGTGGATGCCACACCCTGTGGTGCTGATGGAGCCTGTTCTGGACAGCCAAGGCCTTATTTTCTGGCTGATGTAGCAAAGTAGGATTTTCTTGTACAGCCAAACTGCACTGACTTGTACTCAGATCGAGGGCTTCGCTTTGTTTTCTTGAAGCCTAATTAGCAATTATTTTTTTAGCGGTCCTGAATGTGGGCAAGTTGTTAAACTTTGTACCTTGTTTACTTTGGAATTGAATTCAGTCAAAAAGCTTGAGAAGTGCCAAAGGATTGTTTTGAAGGTAAAAACAAAGCCTGTGAGTGTGGTGTCCAGTGATCTCTGGCTGGTTTGGCACAGATGGAAGGAGGCAGCCTGAGCCTCTTGGGATATTTTTTCCTGTGGAGCGATGCACTTTTATTTTTAACCGAATACTAGTGACTGACAATCTTTGCATCTGTGAACCTTAATCGAGGAATTCCCCTCCTTTAACTGGGAGATGGTCTAGATTTGGCCTCTCCCCTGTGTGACGTGCGGGCTGCTGAGAGGCTCTGCTGGGTTTCTTTTTTTTTTTCAGAAGCACAATATTTTGCAGCACTTCCCAGTGACAAGGGTCGGCTCCCTCCAGCCGAGTGGAGGGAAAACTGCTTGTCCTGGAAATCCTTGCGGCCAACCAAGTGACTTTATAGAAATACAGTCAGAAAGGTTATGAAGTGTTTGGCCTTGTGTGTGTGCTGTGCTGATTTGCCTGGTGTGTAGCTGGACCTGCTGACCATTGCTGAGACGGCAGGGCTGTCAATATTTGCACAACTGTAGCTTGGGACAGCGTTTGCATTAGTACCAAACCCAGAGCCTGCAGGACTCTCAGGTGGTACCTGCTCTCCAGCCACCAATGGCCAGATATAGGAAGCTGTGCAGTTCTGCAACAGTTAATGTTTCTCTCATTCCTTGGACTTTTTTGTTATATTGAAAAACTGTAGGATGGCTTTATGTGGGAGTAGGAGTCTGCAAGTTGCTCTTGAGACCGCGCTTTCTGGGGCATTTCTTCTGCCCCTGGCAGGTGCTGGGCTGGACTGGGGGAGGTGGTGGTTCATCCCCTGCAGGGGCTCAGCCCTGGGTGACTCACCTGCAGTGCTGCTGTGGCAAGAAGGTTAGAGGAGGAGTAAAACCCTTTTTTCCCCAGTGACTTCTAAACTCCAGATGGGAATTTTTGTAAAGCTTAATCTAAAGGGAAGCACAAACCAAATACCAAAACTTACACAGACTGCCTTTATTTTGCAGCTCTGTAAGAGTTTTGCTGTGCTGGTGCCTTGAGTCCTGCTTGCAGCTCTGGACTTCGTGTCTCGAGGAGGACATAGTGGAGTTAGAGAAGGGCACTAATGGTAAATGGGATGGAGCAGCAGCTGCCAGGTGAGATGGCTCAGTTTGGCCAGGGAAAGGCAGAGGTGAGGGACGATGAGCCCCGCTCTGAGTGGGCGGTGGCAGCATATGTCCTCTAGAGGTCCCTTGCAGCCCAGATTTATTTGTGACTCTCGTTGCAGAGCTCTCCCAAGTTACTATGGCGGTGCCTGCTGACCTGCTAAGTCAGCAAATCGTCACAACTAGACCGGAAGAGTAACTTTTAAGGAGCAGGTAGTAAACTTCCGGAATTTGTTGCCTCAGGTTGTTGAGGCAGGTAGTGTCAGCAGAAGGTTTTGGGGTTGATTGGTGGGTGTATTTTTAAAGGCAAATTCAAGGAGAAGAGATCCATAGGGAAAACAAAATGAAACACCTGACAGCCATAAATCCAGTGGTGGTGGATACTGGGACAGAGGGAAGGGAGCAGAAGGCCCTGCCAGTGTTCACAATGAGACTGAACTGCAAAGGGTGGTGGAGGCTTCCCCACTCTGGGGCTGGGGAGGGAATGGCAATGTGCCCTTGGGCAGCTTTCTCTGTGGCTGCAGCTGTTGGAGAAGAGGTGCCAGTGTGGGGAGAGGATGGCAGTGTGAAACCTGTTGAGGATAGCTCAGAGAGGTTATTTGTCACCAGGTGTCCCCAGCAGAGCTGGGAAACCCACTTCTTCCATTAGAGGGAGTGAGTGCCTGAATTACAAATCATGCATGTGGCTGCTGGAGGGGATCTGTGCTCTCGTGTCCTCTGAGCAAACCCTCAGGGTTATGAGGGAAGCTGGGGTGCTGCAGGGAGCAGCACAGCAGAGCAGGGTGAGCCGGGATTATGGCTAAAAGCATTGGAAATGAGTAGCAGTGCTCTGCTGAGATGTCCCTGCTGTGCCCTGGGGAGCTCCCTGGGCTTGGGGACTGAGCAGTAACATGCTGGGGTTTGTGAAGGCAGTGGTGCTATCCCAGTGCTCATGAGGGAGACAGGCCAGCAGGGAGCTGAGCCTGCAACTGGGAATTGGTTTCCTCTCCAGTCAGCCATTCACCTGCCCCGTGTGCTGGGCTGGACTCCTGCCCTCGCTGCTCTGGGCCCTGGTGGAGCAGGCAGACCCTGGGCAGGTGGTGGGCAGGTGTGTGGTGGGGAGCACTGGGATGCTGTGACGCTTGTGGGAAGGTCCCAGGAACCTGAGGAGTCAAGGGTGTATCAGGGAAGGTTTTCCTGGGGGAAACAAGGAGCCCTGGCAGCACTCTAGGCCAGCCCTGTGTTTTCACAGTGAGAGCTGCGTACAAGTCAGCTACTGAAGGTGATGGGGGAGCAGCTTGGAGGAGACATTTTTGCCAGGGGGTTTTTTGGGGAAGAAATGTGGGAAGTGGGAAATGTCTGGCCATGTGGGTTGTTTCCAAATCAGCTGGACCTGCTATGTGGGGAAGCTGGCCTTGCTGGGACGACTTATTTTTCAAGGTAAGGCTGTGTCTGAAGGTCGCCTCGTTAGCCATGGAACACTGTAAATGTGTACACCAGTGCAGGCAGCACAGCCAGGGAGATGCCCACAGGTGTCCAGGGCCTGTGCTAGGACAGCAGGACACTGCAGGAGTGGGTCACACGGACCAGGGACAGGCTTTGTGTCTGAGCCTTTTTTCTTGGAGTTGCCTGGCACAAGATGACTAGTGTGGGTTTGTGCATAGCACCAGCAAAATAAAGTGTCTGTCTCTCTCTGCAGTCCACTGGGGCTGGGAGCAGGAAAGCGCTCCTTCGGCAGTGAGGGAGACCAAGCCCTGCCTCTGCAGGATTTTGCCTCCCAGGAGCTTGCTGAGTTGGCGCTGCGACCTGTGTGGCTCCAGGCAGCACAGGGAGGCTGGGAAGGGTTCTGGATGGTGACCCTGTGGTGGGATTGGGCTGCGATCCTCAGGAGTGTCTGTGTGCTGATGTGGGAGTGGGGCAAGGGGGAATGTGCCCTTCCACCTGGGAGGAACGTGTGGAGGGGGAGAAGCCAGTGTAATTTAACTGGAAAAGATGTGCAATGTGCAGTGAGCTGTAATTAGAGAATGGAATAGCACCAGAGCTGGGGCTCTCCTGCAGTGACAGGGTGCCTTGCTGGGGCTGTGCTGCTGACACCCCAGGACTGCACAGCAGCCTGGCTGAAGAAAACTGAGCCAGCCACTCGATTAGAAGGTCAGGGTCTGGAAATCGCATAAGGACGGCAGGAAGGGCTGAAAGGGAAGGAAGACACACACCCCTCTGAGAAATACAGCCTGGGGAGAGGTTTCTCAGGACACAGGCAGGAAGAGCTGGAACCTGTGGGAAGGTTCTTGTGGTAGTCTGTGCATGACAAGAAGATGGCATCTTGGAAGGCACAGGGTAGGACGGGCTCCAGGACAGGATATGGAGCAGTGTTCCAGCCACACACTCGGCCTGGAAAGGGAACAGCCAGGAGTGAGGAGCACCAGAGCTGGTGCTAAAGCCAGAACTGCTGGAGACAAGAAGTTCATATTGGGGCTGTCCAGGACCCTGGAGCACTTGAAGGCACTTTGTCAGGGGTCTGGCACGGAGCAGATCCCTGCCAGCATCTGCTTAAAACTGATCCAGGTCTCGGGTGAAAAGCACAACATCAGACTGGGAATCCAGGACAACTTTTTTTATTGCTACCAGAAGGCTTTCATCAGTACAATGGCTCTGGATACGATACCTTCCTCAGGGCTGCAAAGAGAGCGTACAGTCGGGACAGGGCGTTCTGAGAACAGGGGGTGTCACAGGGACAAGACCGGGTATAAAGGTTTGACTCTTGGTTAGAAGTTACAGGAACATAAAACTCAAGGATGAGGGTCTTTCGTTTTGGTTTTGTGACTGACAGGGACACGCACTCCAAACTTCAGGTGTCCACAGCTGCCCTGGCACCTCACTCAGCTGTGCTGGGAAAAGTGTGGGCAAAACCAAGTTCTGCACAATTCAAAGTTTACACTTCATGGAGAGAGTAAAGCATTGGTGAGAATTTACACCGAGTGCAACATTTCTCGCTGCAAACACGAAAAAATACCGTTTTGGTTCTAGTGCTAGAAAATGCAGTAACTGCTTTCTGTGTTGGGAGAGGCAAACCAGTGTAGCTAGAGAAGTCTCTGTGTGAGGCAGAGCACTGGGGCCAACTGCCCTGGTGTTCTTCCAGCCACCTTCACTCTCCTGTGGGCATTACTGAAGTGTGGAGCAGCTTGCAAGAATTGGTTTGGGGTTTTTTCCTGCCTAACCTTTTGTTTAAATCCAGTTTTGCAGTATTATCATATTTAAACACCCAAGTATTAACAAAAAAAATAGAGATTTTCTGTTTAGAAGGGCAAAAGAAAAAGCTGTGGAGCAGGGCAGGTGGTCAGGCACGAGACTGGCTCAGAATTAAAAAGAGCAAGCAGAAAGGGAGCAGGGATCAGGTGGGAATGGGATCAGAGGTTTTAGTTGGCTGGGAAACCTGGAACAACTCTGCAGGGTTGATGTGAGCGCTCAGACGTGGAGAATGGGTTACAACACACAGGAGCAGAAAAACAGTGGAACTGACAACACTAGAAAGGAACAGGTTTTTGCTACTTTTTTTTTGGTTGGTTTTTGGGTCTTTTTTTAGATTTTTATACTTTTTTGTGTTTTTAAGTGCTTAAATAGTGGAACTATAATTAGCCGCACAAGAAATAAAATTCAAAAAGGAGTTGGGATTTTTTTTCCTGGGGTTTTTTTTTTTTTTTTTTTGGCTCCCTTCAGTTCAGCCTGACAAGGTATGGCCCCTTCTCCCCCCACTGAGGCTGCCGGGTGCAGCGGGGCTCCTGGAGCAGGTGGTGGCACTCACAGCTACATGACAGACACCGGCTGCAGGGGCGGGCAAGGGGACACGCTGCCCTCCTGCCGCGAGACGTCGGCGCCGCAAACAGAGCCCATGTTCTCCAGGGCCACGACCTCCGGGGCGAGGTCCTCGTTGTAGAGACGCTTGATCCCGTCATAGAAGTCATCCACTTCCATCTCTTCCACCTTGCGTTTGGCGGAGGCCTGTTTGCAGCCGCCGGCGGGGGCGGGACGGCGCTGGTAGAGCGCGGCTGTACCTGTGACTGGCGCTTCTGGCCGGCCGTTGTCCTTGGAGAGACCCGGCCCTGGGACAGAGGAGGGCTGGCGGTGGAATGCTCCTCTGTTACAGGTCACCAGGGTCTGCTGGAGGGGACTGTAGACATATACAGAGTTGGGCAGCAGAGAAGGCTGCACAGTGGAAAGGTGATGTGCCACGAGCTCCCGACAGTGGATCAGCTGCGAGCTGTCCATCTGGAGGGGGAAGACAAGCAAAGGTACCGGCCTTGTGGGATCACCACCATGGTGAGGAGGGGGCATGGGCTCCAACAGCACCACCCAGCCGTGCACCTCACTTCAGTGACATGCTGAATGCAGGAGGAGGAAGCGATACAGCACCCCTACCACAGTGACTTTCCAGGAAACAGCCCCCTGCTGCTCCTTCTTATACCTCATGGGAATAGTGGTGAAGAAAAAGCTTAAAAGATACTGAAGGCTTTCACTGCCAGAGCATTTCCAGTACTTGACAGCATGCTAGGAATAAATGCCAGCCACTAACTAAGAATTTTGCCCTGGTGTGTTTTCCCCTTGGAGCAGCAGGACACTGTGTACATGAGGGCACACGGCTCCCACCTCTGTCACCCACTGGCTGTGGTCAGGATGGAGCACTATCCCTGCAGGCTGAAGCCCAGCCATCCCCACACAAGTGTACCAGCAGGCAGCCACTGGCAGCCATAGATCCCAAAGCCCTGGCTGGCTGGAGCACTGAGCAGGATGTGTCCCCAGTCCCTCTGTACCCCTCACCTGTGCCTTCTGGAGCAGCTCGATGATGAGAGCCAGCCAGTCGGGGAGCAGCTTCTCCAGCTCCAAGCTGACGATGGCCAGTGCCAGCATGGAGCCCTTGAACTGCAGAAGCTGGAAACAGGCCATGCAGTGCAGCAGCTGCTTGGTGAGCGCTGCCACGTGCTGCGATGGGCTCAGTGTGGGCAGCAGGGCCAGGAGCTGCGGCCTGCTGGACACTGCCACGGCGTGGAACTGCAGGGAAACAAGCACAGGAGGCAGCTGAGGCACCGACCTCGGGAACACCATGTGAGATGGCTCAGACACACCAGCATCCTCCAGCTTAACCTTGAGGGAATTTCCACACCAGGGGGAAAAACCCAACACGTTGAACCCACCAAAGCTTGGTGCAGCAATTCTAGTGGGACCTGCCTGGCTTCTCTGGTAAGGCTTTTTCATTCAGACAGTACTTGTAGAGAGGAATTACAAACACATCCCAAGGTCTTTGCTCCCCTACAGGTAGAATTTTTGATAAGGTGCTTCTCAACACGTTATTTGCGCTGACAGACACCTGAAAGACCATCAGTAGCCCCTTACTTACAATATGAAGGAAATCCAGTGGCGTTGCCATGTGAAGATCCCAGTTCAGTTTATCCAGGATGATCTTCTCCATTCTGCGGATTTCAGCTGAAGAACAACCACAAAAGCTATCCCGAGCCAACACCTTCAGTACTGGAATCCTCTGCAAAAGCCAACACAAACCAACAAGAACAGATTGTTAGAGAAATCCCACCAAATGCTTCGTTCTTGTCCTGGCAAGTGTCAGCCGATGTGTGCAGGAAAAGGCAGGACTGGAAGGACAGATACTCTGACAATGCCAAGGTAGGAAGAACAGAGTTACCTCATCTTCCTCAATGGTCTTTGCAGCGAGGAAGAAGCAGCTGATTGCAATACAGTTGAGGTACTTTGGACGGGCCTGCAGGACAGAAGAGCAGAGAAGTCTGTGTCAGCATGATGCAGAAATGATGCCCTGATCCTTCTGGTTGGATATCCTGGGCCCCAGGGTCTCCTTGTGGATCAGCAGGCTGACTTCTTAACTATGCCCTGGCAGTGGCAGGCTGCGCCAAGCACAAATCCGTGCTCTGTGCCATCAGGCAGAGCAGAGATCTAATCTGGCAGCCTCGTGATCGGAACGGGCAGCACTGGAGCGGAAAGAGCTCGGGCTCAGGCACTGCAGCAGAAATGGGAAGGAGTGCTTTGCCTACGAAGTGTAACTCAGGAAAACACCACTCAGTCGTTTCGCACTACAGTTCTCAAAACTGTGGCCCAGAGATTAGTAGAGGAAAGCCAGTCCTTTCCACAGGGGGATGGTTTAGGCAAGGTAAATGAAATTTGGATGGGAAAGGGGTTTGTCTGTGAGCTCTGTCCGTGTGACTGTCTTTACAAAGGGCTTCACTCCCACCATCAGTGTAACAACCATTGGACATGGCCCCCTCCTCCACAGTGGCCAGGGGCTGGGAGAGGCAGAGGCTGTTCCTAAACTTGGCACAGCTGGAGATGCTGAAAGCAAAGGTAAGTGAAAATCCTGCAGCAAACCTGAAAATCCACTCACTGTGTCCAAGAGAATGAATTCCCTTAGGGCAGGACTAGAACTGGGCCCTGCTGAGGGCTAACAAGTGCCGTGCAGTGACACACACCAGCACTGCTGGCTGTGGGTCACAGCCAATCCCAGCAATCCTAAACTGTGTTGCTGGGGATGGGAAGCCACTGGTTCTCTTTGTAATAAAATCCCACATAGTAGTGCCTCATAAAAAGCCAGGAGTTGAGCTGCATCAGAGGAATGAGAGCTTTATGGGAGAGGAGAGTTGCGGGAAGGAGCACAGAGCCCTGATGCTTACCCAGGCTAAGCGCCTTTCCCAACCCCTGCTTGCTGCCTCAAGCACACAGAGGGCTCCTGACTTGTATTCCCATGCTTTTTTACACACTCCTTGGCTGCTCCAACTTACTGAAAGAAAAAATGTCCTTGAGGGCATTGGCTGCTGAGGGACTTAAATCTTTCCCATCTGAGCATTTCAGTAAATCAGCTAATTTGGGATCTCCTTAAAAATAAGACCTTCCATGGCTTGTATGAAAACATGATCAATATTTATTAATATTTAAATGGTGGGTTAATGAATGATGTCAGTTGTGTTCTACCAACCTCAAGTCACATTGGACTGCAAGGGCAGAGGCTGGGAATGCATCCTGCTGCTTCCCTCTCCTAGGGGATACAGCTTACCCAACGTGCTGGTGGTGAGATCAGACATGTGCAGGTGAGACTGGGGATGTGCCAAGCACAGAATGTAGCTGACCAACCATAGTAAGAGATGAACTTCCCGAAGCCTGACCTCACAGCTCCAGGCCAGGGATTCCAGGCTGGAGCGTAGTTTGTTCAGTCACGTGGCAGGTACAAAACCACGGCCCAAGCACAGCCCAGGTAATTCACAGGGCCAGAGGAACAGCAGGTCTCACTTGCAGGGAGCCCAAGTATTGAATTTTCACCCCCTTTTTAAGCAGTTTCTATGGTGGCACAGCCTTAAAAACAAGGGGGCTACTCTACTCTCCTGCTGGGGAATACACAGTGGGTTCAGCACCACAGAAGGGGACATGTGTCCCACAGAAGCCTGCACCTGTGTGTGCTTCTCTCCCTCCTTCTCACTCCTTGGACATCAACCAAAGCTGCAAGTCCATCAGCCTGGCTGTAGAGCAGGCAAGCAGGAAATGCTCCCACAACAGTTGTGGCCTCTGGCTCTATCTTCTCCCCCCCTTTTTTTTTCCCTCCCATTTCCCTGTACCAGCCCACTTGCCAGGCCCAAACCTCAAACTTTTTCTCTCAGCTGGTTTCCTTTTAGCAGATGCTCCTGGCAATCCAGGTGGTCCAAATGAGATGAATGCAGTTAATACACCCCAGAAATCGAGGTGAGCAGAGAGCGTCCCAACACTTCTATCCGAGGGCACTGGCCCTTGGTTTGTAACTGTTATAACAGTTCATGGGCATTGCCTTTACTTTCTGAGTCGCTTCAGGGTGAGACTGGGCTCTTCGTATCTCAGAGCCCACCCCACATGAGGCTCTGGAGCAGCACATGCCAGCCTATCCACTGGGAGCAAGGAAGGGGCGTGAGCACCCGGGGGGAAGGAAAAGTTTCTGTCAGACTGCACACACCAACAGCTATGCAGGGGGTAGGAATCTGTTCCAGGTTAAGGATCCACAAATATTTACCTTTACTGCAGCTAAAAACCTGTCCAGGAGGCTGATGGCCAGGGCGAGCGTTTCTGGGTAAAGGTGGAACTGGTACTTGAGCTTGGCCAGCCACTGGATGACCTCATCCCTCTGCCTTGGAGAAATGGTTACATCCTGGGGGAGAGAAAAACAAACTGTTCCTATACACAGGCTGAGCAAGTCCCGAAACACCAAAGGTTTTGCCTCTGCAGGAGTCACTCAGCACAGGAACAAAGCCTCCTTTGGCAAGGGGGAACCTCGAGCCAGCCTCAATCACCACTTTGTTCCTGCAGTTACTTACCTCATCCCAAAAACCTGCCCTGGAAAAGCAAGCTTTCCTTACAGCAACCCCAAACCTCACTCCAAGTCTCCCTGTACAGTAGGGATAAGAAGGATGTCTTGTAGTTTCTCATTCACTGACAGGCTCAGCTCCAACTTAGCTCCCGGAGGTTTATTATTTTTTTAACCTCCTCAGAACCATGTGGATGCACAGGAATGCCCCGCTGGAACAAAACCAGCCCAGAGGGGAGGGACCCAGTTGGGGTTGGGAGAGGAAAGGTTTATTTTTTCTTCAAATTACGGAGATTTTTTGAGCTCGGTGTACATTAAAATAAAATTGCCAGCAGTGTACAAAAGGCTTTTAGTGGCTCAGTTAACTGGGAACTGGCGTGGAGCAGGTACAATTTCACCTGTGCTTTGGGTTTGGTGTTTGGTTAAAGTTTTTGGCCCCTGTCCTCCCCATCGATCTGTTTGGACAACAGCTAAATTTCAACCACATGTACAGCTCAGCCATTGACATAAAATCCTTCTGTGTGACCTAGTTCAGAAATATTTACAGATTTTCCAGAGCCTTTCATGTCAACCAAGGAACTGTCTGGTCTCACTCCCATGAGGACTATAGGGGATGATCAGCAAGGATGTGTCCAGAAGCACAAAGAGCTGGGCTGTTACTGCCCTCCCAGCAACACCAGGAGAGTAAAGCAGCTGAACGTAAGAGTGAAAGCACCCCACAGAGATGCAAACCCAATACTTCAGGCTCTGTCTACCACCCGAACACCTACTGTGTACCTTCCACGGACAGTAACTTCCTTTCTCCCAGGGCTGCTGCCCCTCCTGCCTTGGAGTCCAGCTCAGGTGAAGGCAGGGCTGTAATGGCAGTGGGGCCTCCCTGGGGACACCAGTGTCACCCTGTACCACGTCACTGACAGTGTGACATCTTTACTCTACACTGAGCTCCCTTCCTGGCGAGACAGAAGGGGTGGGGAAGGTGGCAGGGCTCCAGCCACGGGGCTGGATTCTGGGCTCTGGGGCAGCAGGGGCACAGCCCGTGGCTGCTGCTCACACCTGTCCCCCAGTTCCCTTGGAAAAAGTACACCAGTCCCAGTGCTGCTGTACCAGTGGTGCCTTGAAGAGAACAAGGGCCTGGCTGATGTTCTGGCCTGAGCCCTGATAATGCCCTGGTGTCACTAGAAGTGTCTGGTGATCCAGAAGGGTCTCTGTTCTCAGCTGCCACTCAGCTCTTCAATTAAAAGTACCTGCCATTTTCTCAATTCCAAGAAATATGGTTCTGTCTAAAATTGATGCAGTTTGAGGGTGAAACGTGAGCACCCCCAGCGGCAGGACACCCCCGCTGCCAGCAGTGCCCTCCACTCCTCCGAGGAAAGCCAGTTCCCGGGATGTGCTGGGAGCACAATGAACACACCACACAGCAGGAGAGTTTATTAAATGCTCTGCTAAAGCTGTTCTGGACACAGAACAGCAACCGAGGGTGCACCTGTGGAGAAAAAAAGGCTGAGGAGGAGGTGAAAATGGTACCTTCTGGCTGGGGAGAGAGGCCCTGCCTCAACAGCGTGGGGGCATTTCAACACCACCACAGCCCTGCCCCTCCCATCCCTGGAAAATCCCATTCCTGCTAGATCCCTGCAGAAATGGGCATCAGCTTCCACGGCTCCTGGCAGTGTCTGCCCTGGCTCAGCACTGTTTTCCCTGTGCCTGCCAAAGCAAAAGGTTAGGCCTTCTCCTAAAAACAGCATGGGTGGGAAGGGTAAGACTGCCTCTCATGCTCAGCCCTGCTGAGATCTGCTCTGAGGCAAAAAGGCCCCACATTTCAGCCCCAGAGTGATCTTGACCAGCAAGGCTGTAACACAAACTACACACTCAGTGCCTGTCCTGGCATGGGAAAGGGAAATGGTGTTTGACCCAAACCCTCAGCATGTGTAAGATGTAAAATTAAACCAAACGACGCCAAACCCTATGGCCTTGTAGTGGGAAGGAACAACTGCAAACACCCTCAGCTTTGTATATGTGCAGCACAAGGAAGGCTCCAAAATAAAACTGGCTCCTTAAGAACTACCTGGAGAAGCAAAGGACAGGTGAGTCTCCAGCTCTTTTCAACATCATCCTACAGAAAGGGTCTACTCCAGTCCCTAACTGCAAATGAAGGAACAGAAGGCGGGGGGAATTCCCTTGCACACACAGACACAGCAGAGAAGGTTGGCAGAGCTGAGGGTAAGAGACAGGCAGGAGTGGGAACTGGTCCCCCTGCACCCACAATCGCTGCTGCTGCTGCTCCCACTTTCACGCAGGGCAAGCAGCCTCCCACACCAAGTATCAGGCTTTATTCCCCTGCCTTGGAGGTGTCCCTGTGCCACCCTCAGAACACAAGTAAGAAAATGCAGCACAGTAACATTAATTAAGCAGTGAGGTCACTACTCCTTTGTTAATTGAAACTAAAAGCAGCAGTGAGACACTCGGTGGCTGAAAGTGAGGAAGTCTCTCTGGGCTTTCCAGCCCAGAGTTCCTCCCTGGTGCAGAGGTACTTTCTGTGTGTGTCCCCTCTGCACCAGGCAGGAGGGCCAGGGGACACGACTTGGGCGCAGATCGTCTCTAGGAATACCTTGAGACTTCTGGAATATGCAGGCTAAAATAAACGTTATCTGTGAACGTGACTCAGTTTTATTGCTGCTCCATCTAGGAAAAACACCTCACCTGATAATGTTTTCCTTCGTGTCTGCTGTCCCAGACAGGTGTTTTGCCCTTTCCCCTGTTTGTTTCTGTGAGGCCTCCTGGGGAGTGACCAGGTGATCTTTATTAGGAATGGAAATAAACGGAGATATTCTGATTCCTCAAGAGGTCCAGAGAACAAGTGGGAAGACAGGAAGAATGAGCCAGAACAGGAAAGAAAGCAGGCATGACACAAGTGACACTGTTTCTATAAAAAAGCGCCCCAAATCTCTTGGCTCACGCACCTCTGTGCTGCAAAGTTACTCGGTAACATGCAAAAATCAACCTCTGACCAGGCTTTACAGCTTGATTTCTCAAGCCTTAATCCTGTGAAAACTTCGGTATGTCAGCTGCATCTGGTATAACCCAAGTGGCGGGGGAAACCAAAAGGGAAAAAAAGGAAGAAAAAGACCAAATTCCTTCAGAAGCATGAGGATGTTCCAGCCTCAGCCCATCTGTTTTTTCGGGCTGAAAAGCCCTTGTGAGATGTGGCTTTGCTATGTTGCACCATACCCGGAGCACTGGCCTGCATGTAAAGGAGGGGATGGGAGTTTTCAGACAAAAAGTACTAAGGAAACACAAAACCCACATACATTAAATTACCAGAAAAAAAGCCCCCAAGAGCCTCTGCACCCTGTCCTAAAAATGGAAAGTCTTCCTGTTTCTGTAACCAGGGGTTTGTTTCTTCCTTTCAAAAGTCTGAAGTGACACATATTTAGAAACTGCATTTGTTCCGGTTTTAAACATTAGAACCAAAAATGTCTCCTCAAGAGTCAAAACTGAAAGTTCCCTCCTGCAAGATACCCCCGGTGTGCCTCCAACCAGGCTGTTCACATTTCTGCAGACACACTCACGTCGGTCCCTGGCAAACCAGGTGAGCTCATTAAACCTTCATGCAGTCAGCCCACCCTCGCAGCAGGGAATGGAAAGTTCCACACGCTCCGGGGTGCCAGATCTGATCCACAGAAGGATGCACATTTCCTGACAGTCATGGCAAATAAACAAGTGTCGTGCAAGTGAGGTTTTAGGCTGCTGCAGCTCTTTTCAGAAGGCAGTGGCTGTTAGGGAATCTGACCACCTTCCAGATTTTACAGCAAATGGAACAATTCACACTGACCAGCACCAAAATGAAGGCTGGGGCCACACGGGACAGTTGGAAGAGCTGGGTGTCATGAACCGCAGGAACAGAGAGAAACCTGTGATTCCACACAGTGTTCTCAGCGGCCTCATGGCCTCAGAAGTCTGGGATCCCCTCCAGCAGCAGCTGTGTTTATGCTCTCCTCTCCATCTGACCTTCCTACACCTCACACATATGGAGCTTTTGCTCTAATTTAGTGATTACTTCCTGCCAGAAAACGTTCAGTAGCACAGCACTAATGTCCATGTCTGAACTCACACGGGGGAAAATAGAAAAAGGTGACACCAAGACAACAGAGTTTTGGGGGTGGCAATTCCAGGAGCACAAACCCTTGGGGACAAGCACAGAGGAGGGATTGCTGTGAGGTCTGCCAGAGGCAGGTGGTGGTTTCTGAGCCACCTTCACCAAGGCAGAAACGCAAGTGCCTTGTCCCTGTGAGATCTTCCCCTGTGAATCTGGTGTGGTTACACTCTCTTATCCTCTAATCTTATCTCCCTACATTATAATCACCCCAGGAATACTGCCAGCAGGGAGTGACAGTTTGGTTTACCGTAAGCCAGAGTCTTAAACTGTATGTGCCCCAGGACAGCCACAGCTACATACACTTCACACCTCTGACAACCATGTCACTCGTTTGGAAACCGCAATGTGGGTTAACAAAAGTAATACTGAGGCCCTTAAAAATGTATTTGCTCCTACCCAACAGCAGCACTTTCTTGTTTGCTGGACAGAAAAAACAAACAGCACAGGGATTAGCTCTGACAACAGCTGTCCTACCTGTATGAACGTTTCATGTGGCGTAACAACAGCAAGACGGGATCCGAGTCCTCAGTGTGGTTATTTCAGCCCAACCCAGTACCAAAGGAGAAGCCCCGTGACAACCATCCTCAGATTTCACATTTTGTTTTGAACAGAACTCTGTGGAGTGCAGAGGTGCTTCTGGGTGCACGTGTGAGACACACACCTCCTCCCAAAGGAACACAGACCCAGCTCAGGCTGGATGAGGCCATGAGCAGCCTGCTCCAACCTCCCTGATGCACAGGTTCAGCAGGGGGTTGGACTGTGGAGCCCCTGCCGTCCCTTCCACTCCGAATTTTCCTCCAGTCCTATGAGAACATTCCTCACTGGAACAGACCAGCGCCTGGCTCTGGTTCCCTTGACACGAGCTTGCACCCTGTTCCATAAATAGTCCTGCTGGAGTCAGTGGGGCTCTTCCTGGAGCAGTGCCTTTCCCAAGTCAGTTCAACACGGTTATTAATGAACAGTCCAAGAAATGAAGCTGCTTTTAAGAACTGTTGCAGCGTTGCTGCCCAGCAGAAATGGGCACTAATAAACCACACACCTTGTAAAATTAATTTAATTAAGACAATGTCTGTATGTGCTTTCACAAGCAGACGTACCACTGTGTGCTGTGCAGGGTGTTCTGCATGCCCCGGGGCAGGCGTGCCCCTCAAATAAAGGGGGAATCCCCTCCTTCAGAGGCCAATTCCCCAGCTAAAGGTAACTCCTCCTGAACACCTCCAGTTGTTCCCATACCAACACACCCAGGACAGCCTCCTGCCTTTGCTGAGATCAATGATGTGAAGAAGAGACATTACCTGATTGGGCTGAATTTTCGGCACATGTGCTTTCCACATTTGAGCTTCCCTAGAGATTGCCGTCTCCAGAAGGAGAGACAACCTCTGGCTCTCCAGGGGTCCTGAAAACTTCATGGTAACCCTTGGATCCACCTGCCACCCAGCTGGATACAGCTACCTGCAAAACCAAAGACAGCCTGATGAGACACTGAGCCAAAGGCAGCACAAAGGGGACTACAGCTGCAGGAAACAGAACAGGCTCATCTGGGACACACAGGAATCGCTGCTTGGCAAACCTGCCCACAGAAGCCCAACCCAATCGGCTCAGATTTGGACAAAGCTGGGCCAAAATCACCCACAGGACTCCAACCCCTCCGTGGCTTGCAGGCTCCTGTCACACTGACGTTTTCTGCAAGAGCTCTCCCACCACAGCACTGAGAGAGGGGAGAGGCTGATGGCAAATCCGTGAGACAGGGAGGAGGTGCACAGCGCATACAGAGGGGAATTCAGCAAGACCTGGTTCGTGTGCAACACCAAAATACCAGGGAGTTCTGCAAGGCTCCTCTCGGGCCTAACCACTCAGAAAGTATGTGAGAGCCACAGAACTTTAGGGCCCAGCTCTGACTTTAGACAGGGAACGGGTTTTAGAGGAGGAAGAAAGCAGCAAACCCAGTGGCGGCCTTTGCAAAGCACAAACTAACGACGAGACAGGGAAGTGATGGAGCCACTCTGTGCAAGGCCCACAGTCCTCGGGAATAGAAGCAAGGGCAAAAAAGGTGTGACTTAAAGCACAACACTTTGCTATACACAGAACAGGAAACAGGGGTTCCCCTGCCCTACTGCAGCCTCACTCAGCAGTAACTGTGTCAGGAACCTTGTAAATTAAAAACTGAAAACAAAGCAGGGACAAGATGTTTGGTTTTTAATTTAAAGACAACAGATTCCACCACCTGCTCTCAAATGGAGCAGATGATCTGATGGAAAAGGTTATTCAGACTAAGACTGCCTACTATGTCTCTGGCCACAAATTTCTTGGCAGTATTAAATCTGTTAACAAAACAATTCGGCCCTGAAGGGTAAATCCATGGGAAAGTTATTGAAACTTTCAATTCCTTGTATGGGCTCTTGTACAATCCCCAGTAGGTGGATATTGGCCAAATGCTAACCAGGCACTTTCATCAAGCTTCCTTTGAGGATCCAACAGTTCAGGGTGTATTCACAGGAAATAAGGCAAGGTGCTGACTCTGAGAAAATAAACAAAATCCGCAGGGAAAACAATCCGATATTATAAATAATAACACTGCCAGCTCTGAACAAATGAAGAATCAAGGTGCTTTCCCAGAGCTAAGGAAAACCTTAAAGACTGATAAAGAACAAATATTGTTCTTCATTCACACATCCTGCAACAGGTATAAAACCACACTCCAGTCCCACTTAAAGCCCATTAGGTTTTAAGTGGAAATAAACATCAAGGCCCTCAGTCCTGAACAAAAATTCCTTTTATAGCAGATTTTTATAAAACAATTGCTTGTCCATGAACAAGGGAGAGGCTGTACTGGGTTGGCATACCCCTACACGAGGTTTCCAGCTATCAATGGAATGACCCAGGGAACACCAACTAAAGGGAACACCTTGAATCCAGGATTCCTGAACAGGGCTCCCACCTTGCAAGTCAAGATCTGTGAAAAGGGGTTTCTCCAAGCCTGTGCAGGGCAGAAGATGGGTGATTTACCTACTTATTTGTTTATTTATTATCTAACTGAGCCTGCGGGTTGCCAGCTGTTACACCCCAGGTAACCCAGCTACCTGGGTCACATCCACCAGGGTGTCAGCTCCAGCCTCTCACGACACACCCGGAGAAGAGCCGAGAGCTGCACCAGGTGAAATATGTGCCTGGAGAAACACGGCCAGGTCAGGACCAGGTCAGGCCCAGAGCCACAGCTCAGCCAAGCCAGCACAGAGGCCGAAGCCGGGCCCAGTGCTGAGCACCGAGAGAGAGCAGACCAGCAACTCCTGGCTGCACACCCATTAGGAAAAAAGCAGGAGCTATATTTAGCCCAACCATGTCTCCTAATATAAAATATTGACAGTCCTTTCTTGGCTTTGTAGGAAGAGAGTAATTAGCCACCATGGGAGAAAACACAGGAAAAATTTCAGGCCAAAGTGAGCATCCTCAGGCACAGCTTTTTTCTGCTGTGACTGGAAAACGTTCCCACTGTATTTACAACACAAACAGGTTTCAGAGGCCTGAGCCCAGAAGAGCACTTTTAGTCATCCTGGTTCCTTTGGAAGTTGTCCCTGTGCTGCCTGGGCCAGTCAGTGGCCCCAGCAGAGAGCTCGGTGTGTTCCTGGAGCACCCTGACATACCAGTGAGCAGTGGTGCCAGCTCCTCTTGAGCTGCCAGGGGGAAAAGAGAGGGGAAAATAACCTTTCCTTTCTGAACTAGGGATGTTAATTCAATTGAGAGGTGAGGCCTTATAACCTTTATAGGGAAAAAAAGAAGAGGAATGACGTACTTGAAAGTTTCCCTTGGAGCAAGAGCGGTGCACAGACTTTTCCAGCACAGAGAGCACGGCTAGGCAACCAGCCAAGCACCCCCAGGCTGAATCCAGTTTGCAGCTCCACTTACACAGCTCTCCATAAGATACATGCATGCCATTTGGAAAAAAAAGCCAGCACATGTATGCAGGCTTCCCAAAACACAAGTCTCTTCTCTCTGCTCAGATCAGGATGATAAAACCGGAGCAGTGCAGAAAAGCCACACCAGCAGCACAGATCCCTGTCAGTGCGGCAGAGAACAGCAGAACAGCAGGAGATTGCTCCAGCCAAAAACTTCCCTTGTTTTTCTGAGACCCATGGCTGGAGGAGATACCCAAGCTGGGACAGTCACCATGAACTAACTCACCCCAGCTTTCTGCTTCTGTTTCCCTTATTTAAATTAAACTTTAGCTCCAAGGTGATGGCTTTTTGTTTGTTCGTTTTTCCCTGGGGTCACTTTGGGAGTTTTTAAACCACTGCTCGTACAGTTCCTACGGTTTCTTAATTTTCACTGGAAGGTCAAGTGGCTCCACTGAAACCCCTTAAAGAGCAGTTTGGAAGTTAATAAAGGAGAAGTGAGCCGAGTCAAGGCACTGGCTTTGACGTCTCCTGTGAGGTCACAAGCTGCAGGTTGGATCTTGCACTGAAATTTGAGAGTCAAAACTTTGGTGTGAGGTTTTCACTTGTGAGAGGCATTAAAAATCACCTGCTTATCCATTAAAAATACCCCAGCTTGGTCCATAAAATGTAACCCATCTCATAAAGATCTCTCTTTGGCCCATGTTTATAGCTAACTTTTTACTAAAAGAAATACTTATCAGTTTCCCTGGAGAAATTTTAGGCTGCAAAGTGCTGCAGGCTACGGTTTCCAAAAGCAGTTTCTGCAGGAATTGGGGCAGACGGCTCCCTGGACAGAAACACTTTATGGTTTTGGGGATGCATTTGTGTAGGATACAAAATAGGAGGGGTTTTTTTATTTTTAGGCTTTGCAATCACTTGCACTGACAATAATAAGTGCCTCCTGCAGACAAAGGATGCCGTTACGGGAAGGTATTATTCACTGGCAGAACTAAGATAGTTCCTGATTTTCCTGCCTTCAGCTGCAATTCAGCTGGGCCGATACACCCAGGGCAGTAAGACAAACCTCTCTGGTTTTGGTTATGGGTTGGTTTTTGTTTGCTTGAGGGAAGAGGGTTGTTTGTTTGCTTTTTTCAGACAGCTCAATTTGGAAACATTAACAAGATTTCTAGGACAAGAGACCGCCCAAACCCCACTGTCTTTGTTTTGCACATCAGTCCAGGTGGGTATTGTGAACACGAGGGGTAATTCCATAGAGCTCAACCACCAATTTCTGCAGCATTTGTCAGCAACCAGCAGCCAAATCTGCTTCAGCTTTAGCAAGCAATAATAAAATCTTACAGATGACCTGCAAACAGATTTTTCTGGGCGGTGGGGGGAAGGCAAAGCAGAAGGAAAAGAGGAGGAGACTGAATTCCTCAGAGCTCCAGCCAGCCATCTGTGATTTCAAAGGATCCAAACCTACTGCTAGAAGAAATCCTCTAACTGCAAGTTGTGATTAGAAATTTCAAAGCCGTGGGCGGGGGGCTGGGATGGATGTTAATTTTAGTACCCAGGGCTTTCTCTCAGCTTAACTCTTTCCTTACCCCACAGTGAAGCAGCCTGGAACGTGTCTGTGTGAGACCTAAACATGCCGCAGGTCTGCAGGGGATACTGCACCTTTAGCCAGCAGTACGTCTGAGCTGTGCCTAAGCCTAAATTCGGGAAGAGGTAATTTCACGGATGCTGAGAGCTGAAGAGGGCCCTTGCCACTTGTCTGTGTGACTCACCCTGAGCTCACTCCCACAGCCTGCTACAAAGGCAAGCCTGTGAGATATTTTGGCAGCGGCACTCATGTACATCATATGCTCGCCACTTCTTTTCCTCCAACCAGATTTTTCCTGGGAGTGCAAATAAAGCTGACCTCATTTTAGTGGTGGTTTTCCAAACAGATGAGTTTTTCCAAACATCTTAAAGGAACCTGCCAGCTAAAAACCACGGGTCGGCAACAGCAAAAAGAGAAGTCAGAGCAATGTTTTGATGGGAGGGAAGGGAGGAGTTTTAAGTCTATTTTGAAACAAAAATCCCAGGTTCCATTTAGCAGCAAGGAAGGAGGAGCAGGAGCCCTCTGGAAAGGGCTGCACCACAGACTGGACCAGTTCTAACAAATCTTTGCTTTACTTCGTTTCCCCAACCTCGTGACTGACACCAGGGGTTTGCTGTTTAAGGGAAGCTTAAACTGCATTTTCCAAAGTAGGGACTTTTAAAAAACAAGGTAGAAGATGAACTCCTGACTGAACTTTCAGACAATGTCACCATTCTTCCCTCCTGGCGGGATGGGCATGATTCCAGATCCATACCCGCCCTGCTCCCTGTTTTAACGGCTCTGTTTGGAAATGTCAGGGGAGGAGGAGGTTTGCATTTCCTTTTTGTGGAACAACTGCCAAGATGAGTCCATTCAAGCAGCCTTTGCCCAGAAAGGCCTTTGGTCAGTAATGGCTTAAATGTTCAGTGCCACAACTCCCAAGTGATGCAAACAAGCTGTTTGAATCACAGCTCCCCTCCCTTCTGGGGCAGCGTGTGGAAACATATCGAGCACACTGTGGATAAAAGGTAAAGTCGGAATGAAGCCCGGGGAGAGCAGCTCCAGCTGCACAACGGATGTGTCTGATGCAAAGAGGAGATGAAATTCAATACATTTTAATGAGTTCTGCTGCGAGATTTTGGTTTATTTGAACCTAAAAATCAAAGGAAGATGCAAACTGCTCACAATGCTTATTAAAATCAGCCAAAGGACTGATTTTGGTAGGAATGGGCCCTGCTATTGTTTGGCAGCAGATGCCAAGGCTTGGGAACAGCCCTGCTGCCAGATCAGGAATGTGAGCCTTTACTGTGTGCACTGGGGTGTCACATCAAGGGCAGGGACAATTAGTGGTCACATGCTGAAGAGGGGGTGCCACCTCCTTGTCCAGAACTGAAGCACCAGACAGGAATAAAGCAAAGACAACCAAGCATTTGCTGAAATGATGCCCGTTATTTTTATGAGATTTTTTTCAGCCTAAATAAATCCAAGAAAGCCATGGCTAGCCCTGTACCAAACTGTCTGTACATCATAAGCACAGGTCGCAGCAATGACCAACCACAGTTTACATAGAAGCCTCTGGGTTCTGCTTTGGGACCCTCCGGCTCTTCTGGGGCAACATCCAGATTAGTAGGGAATACCTGGGAACTGCCTGAGAAACTTGAGGATTCTGCTGGTGAAGAGCCACCAGGCCATGGGCCTGAGGGAGCCATAGCAGCCTCTAACGAGCATCACCACCTGCCCCCTAATCGCGGAGGGGGAGGCACCCATTTAGCAGCACCTGGGCAAGGTCTATATAAGAGGCAACTGGAAGCACCACCACTTTCTGCAGGATCTGATGAAGGAAGGAGGGACTCAGGTAGGCCTGTTCCACTGTAACCAGTCTCAGGTTTGGTGTGGCACACTGTGGGGCGGTTCCCCCAGCAGGTGCTGGAGCAGCTGCCCCTGACAGGGGAGGGGTCTGGCCTCTCCCCTGCAGAAGATTTGTTGTCTTGCAGGAGCTGTGGCACCGAGTGAAGAGTTTTAGGAGGAAGCGAGCAGGCTGCACAACCAACAGCAGAGGAGTTTTATGGGAGATGGACGGGCCCTTGTTTGGGACTCAGCAGCCTGGAGAGCCTCAGCCCCCTTCTGCAACAGAGAAGCAGGCTGTGTTCACCTCCATTCTCAAGGAGCATGTAAGTGCCTGGAGAAGGGAAAGGGTGGAAGGAGGTGACTTCTGGCATTAAAAGGAAAGTTCATGTCCCACCTAAAGGCTTTTAGCAAGAAAACGGGCTCACCACTCTTGTTAAAGAGAAGCTAGCTGTGCCTTCAGGCAAAAAGTATGGGCTACCTTCCCCTAAGCCAGGCCAGACCTCTAGGAAGGGCTTTAAAGTAGATATGGCAGAGCAGGTACCATGGGAGTGACAGGGCTGGTGAACAAAGGACTTGGGGTGAGACGTACACGCAGAGCAGCTCGTCTGTTCTTCAGGCAGCAGCTGCTGAAAGCAGAGCAGGAAGGTTTTAAAAGGAAAAAAGGGGCAAACCAAACCTGGCATTATGTAATGCCTCACTGCCAGTCTCCCAAAAGCAACACGGGCAGAGCATGATTCACTCCTCCCACCACCAATATAACTAGGTATAAATCAACAGCAACTTGAAGGAAGTCACTCCAAGGAAAAGCAAGCTCACAAAGTATGAGTGAGCAGTAATTTCATAAAATAGAGCCAGAGGCTTTCAAGCTCATAAAAGCCAACTCTCTACAGGCGAGGGCCAACAGGCATTTGGAATTGAAAGCATCACGCACCACCTTTTGAGTAATATAATCCCCTGAAACCAAATAAATACAATGCCTCTGTGGGCAAAAACACAGGGACAGGACTCAGCAGTAGCTCTTTTTGTCTTTCGGCAGTAGTCAGTCATTAACATCAATGAACAGCAATAAAACCAAACAAGTTTATACCCAGTTCAACACCCACTTCCAAAAAATGTCTGACTACAATGGCTTGATTCCTCTTGACAACAACAAAAGGGAATTTTGTCCAAAAGCCCAAGTGCTCACCAAGGCCAATATTTTGCTTTGCCGATTCTGACTGGCTTCGGGGTAAATTATCAGTGATTACAGCTAATATCAGGATACAGTGTGAGGCAGTAAAAAGAGGTAATTACGAGGAAATGAGGAATTATCTGCTGCAGAAACAATAGATCAATTATGAGGTACAGCACAGTAGCTCCAGAGCAGCATTCTTGGGCTCTGAGGGTACTGTCTTCTCTTTCTCATCAACCAAAGAGAACCCACAGTTATAAAGCTTAATTATCCCCCAGGAGCTCAAGCTTGCTGACTAATTAGCCTCTTGTTGAGACAATACAGAAAAGCATATAATTCCAACTGTCCGCAAAAACAGGATGGCACAGGCACAGTCCTGGCTCTTCCCTATGTATTTCTCTCTCCTGCCTTACGAGTATAAATGCTTTGATATCCATGGTTCTGGACAGCCTAAAAACAGTCCCTAGCCTAAAATAAATTGAGCCAGGAAAGGGAACTCCGGCAGGCGGGGGTACGGATAAAGAGGAAGGAAGCAGTGTGTCTGTGGCAGCGTGCAATGGCAGTCAGTGTTCCTGCTGCTCATCCACAGATGAGCCGTATGAATCCCGCCCTGCTTCTGTCACTGCACACACAGACACTTGCAGGGTTCTCACAAATGCAGACTAAGCTGGCTCTGATGCTCAGGGTATCACTACAGCAGTTGCAGGCTCTGTAGCTGCATGGCCACAATTAGGAGTGCTTAAACTGAAAATTTACACTCCAAATTGTTACAAAAGTAAGAGCTGCAGCTCTTAGGATCCAAGTTCTTGTCTGACAGGCCACTGTAGTCAAGAGCTACCCAAGCTGAGAAACAGGACCTTGAGGTATGGAGCAAAATACCATCAAAAAGGCACAAAAGCCTCTGGCAGATGGGTTCATCCAGCACCTCCCATCACCCCAGGACAGAAAATGTTTGATGTTTGGGTTGATGAGCAATATAGACTCTCTGCAGTAACATGTCATTCATGAGTGAGATTTCAGATGAGTTTATGGCATAACAAGTGCAAATAGCCATTATGGTTAATAAATCAGTGTTGGTAATATTTGCAGTTAGCAAACACACAGGAAGGGAAAATGTCAGACCACATCTGCTCTGTACAGAGACAGGAGACACCTGACATTTCCTTCCACCTCAATGACTTCACTGTGCTTGTTTGGCCTTTGAAAACAGCTATTATTGTGCTGAATTCTCAAAGAAACTATTCTCAGTGAACCAGAATTCCCCTTGAAATCCACCTCCTTGATGGCAAGCCTGGATTTCCTGCTGCTTCATTGGTTCTTTGGTCAGTACCTCCCCTGCACCCACCATAAGGGGAGCAAAGTTAAAAAGGCACAAAGTGGCAGCTTCCTGGGCAGGTTAGCTCTAGACACCCACTCTACATCCTGCAGGGGAGGAATCCAGATCCCACATTTCACTCCTTCTGGATATACAGGTCTTCTTCACTCACAGTTTGCTCCCTGCTCGGGCAGTGGAGTCCTAAGGGTTATAATTTGGTAGTCAAAATATGATGTCTAGTTTTCCTGAGGTCCTGCCCAGCCTTTTTAAAATCTCTGTTAGAAATAAACTGCAGGTTGTTTATCCATCCCTTCCATCACCCAGTTCAGACGGCTCATTTCCATCAGCGTGACAGCTGTGCTGACCCTCATCTCATAAAAACACGAAGATTAGACCTGTGAATGTAAGTGCTCCCAAAAATCCAGTTCAGCAGGAGGTCAAAAGTAACTAATGCTTTAACCACTGAATGGCTGCAGGTGCGCAAGGAGAAGCATCTTCCACCAGGCCCTGAGGGAGGGCACCTTCCACCTCACAGACGGACACCGCTCCAGGTCTCACTTTGGTCCCTGCATGAGCTCCACTGAAAAGCAGGTGAGCACATAAGAGTTGGAATGGAAAATGTAAGGGACTGTAATTACAGGGGAGATGCTCCAAGCTTTATAATGCTCTCAACACTTTGTCCACCAAAAAGTTTGTCCCGGGGCAGTGACACAAGCAAAGGCAGTGGCATCAAACAGCCTCATGCCTGGACTGATCTCTGTTTAAACTGATAAATGTATGTCCACGGGCTGCAGCCCCAGGACACCCCAGAAATGAAACAGGGGGAAAGCCTGGCATCCACCAAGGAGAATCTTTTGTGGTCCCACCACAGCAAGGCTCTTACCAGTTAACATCAGTATTTTTAAGTAGGGTCCCCGAGCAAGCAAAGCACAGGATTTGGGAATACAGAATGGACACAGTAAAAGGAGTATCTAAGATCAGTTCTGCCACATCAAACTATACACGAGCTCTGCAGCGGGGTGAAGGATAATTAAAAGTATATGTATATATACACCATGTGAAAGTTCAGTTCCTGCTGGGGAGAAGCCAAAACATCAGCTTCCCACACCCCACGCCAAGGTCTGTGTAGGCACAGACGAGAGCCAGCCAAGCTACTTGAAAAACAAAACTGATTCATTTGCAGGGATCCAAAATCAAACCCTCAAGACAAGGAAAGGATGCCGTGATTTGCTTTCTGTGAGACAAACTCCTCCCCAGCCTCACCTTGGCTAACCTGGCCTCCAGATGTACCTGCAGTGGGGCAGTGTTGGGGGGCACAGCCACAGCTGCCATGCCTGCATGGAAAAGGGGAGACGTTCCCCTTTCCATAGTGTGTCACGACCACATGCACCTTGGTCAATTTTAGCATTTCAGTTAATAAAAATTCTCACCCTTTTGTCTCAAAAAGGGGCTGTGCCATGCACAGGCTGTTGCAGCACACCACGGAAAGATTGTTTGGGAGCAGACAAAGGCTGAGGCTGAAAAGCATTTTTAAATTCAGGCTCGAAACACCCTTCTAACACTCTCATTTTTAAGACCAGGCAAATGAGGCATTGTTTCTTTTTCCCTCCTTCACAGGGTAAAAAGGGGAGGATATGGGAGCAGGTTTTTCTGTGTTCAGTTTTCAGGAGGATTCTTTTTTTTTTGCCAATCTGCTTTCTTTTTACCATAGGCACGAAACAACCCATGGCAACCTCGCCCCTGTCAGCTGACCCCTTCGGAAATTAATTTATGGAACACCCATTTGACGATGGATTTACAGAAGGAAACTTAATCTCTGCAAATGAAGTACATGAAGAGAACAGAACAAAACCAGGGGACCTACAGCGAAGCCGGAGAGAAACTTCATCAGGTACTGCAGTGACAGAACAAGGAGTAACAGGTACAGACTGAAAGAGGGGAAATTCAGGTTAGGTATTGGGAAGGAATTTTTACCTGTCAGGGTGGTGAGACACCGGAACAGGTTGTCCAAGGGCGGTTGTGGCTGCTCCATCCCTGGCACTGTTCAAAGCCAGGTTGGACAGGGCTTGGAGCAACCTGGTCTAGTGGGGGTGTCATGCTCATGGCAGGGGTCGTCGGAACTAGATCTTTAAGGTCTATTCCAACCCCGTAACATTCCGTGACTCTAAATCTTCACTATGACCAGAAAGTCACAGTTGGCGCACAGATGGGGGACCAGCGCCGGGCACCGCACACGCGCGGACACACAAAGCACCGCTCGCAGGATGCTTTGCGTGTTTGTAATTACAAATTAAACACAGCGATGCGGTGCGCGCAGCCCTCGCACCCCCCGCTCCCCCCGTCCCCGCCCGGCTCTCACCTCCCCTGCGCGGCGGCGGGGTGCCGGCGGGGCCCGGCCATCAGCACCCCATGGCGGGGCGGCGGCGCCGGGGCTCCTCCGCGGCGCTTCAGCACCGTGCGGGGCCCATGCCCGGGGCGGCGGCGGCCGGCGGGCTCCTCATGTCGCCATGACGGGCGACTGGAAGGCAGAGGGGAGGCTGGGGGGGGGGGGGGGGGGGGGGTCGGCCGGCCGCCCCCGCCCG
>JAWMRA010000130.1:1168164-1192281 GCA_035584735.1 Pseudotriccus pelzelni | reverse complement strand
CCGGGGGGTAAAATCAAATAATATAATATAAAAATGAACTGGGCGGGGGGGGGGAGCGAGGGGCCGCCCGCTGCCTGCCGCTTCCCGGGGGGAGCGGGGAGGGGGGGGGGGTAGGCGGGCCAGTCGCGCCGGCGAGGCGGCGCGAGCGTCCCTCAGCACGGAGCCGCCTCACCGCCTCCTCTCAGCGCCACCGCCAGGGGACAAAACCCCGTGTGAGGGGGGCGGAGGCCGCCGGCGGCTGTAGGCGGTTCTTCCCTCCCGCTTCTTCCCCCGCCGCTCGGTGAGGGTCCCGCCGGCGGGCGGCTGTGAGGGGGAGCCGGGGAGGGGGAGCAGGGACTCTTTTCCCTGGCGGAAGGATCGCGCCTTGAGTCGCTCCGCGCAGTCATCCGCGGCGCGTGCGCGCGAGGCTCCGCGAGAGCGCGGAGGGGGCTCGGGGCCGGGGTTTGAAGGGGCGGTGGAAGCAGCGGGGAAGCGATCGGAAAAGGCGTCTGCTACTAATTAAACCCCTTCTTGTGTGGACCCTCGGCAAAAGCGCCAAGTTCTTGCCTGCTCTGTGCCCATCCCGTGTCTCCCAGACTCTGTGTGTGCTGGGGCAGAGCTCCTTGTTTATTCTGTAGAGATCCCTTATTTACTGCCCTGCAGAACGTAAACAGGAATTTACCCTGGACTTTATTTGCTTCCTTAGGCCTTTCCCCAGCACAAAGGCTGTCACTGCACTTCTCGTATCCAGGCTGTGTCTGGCATTCCCGCTGACTGAACAAGTGCTAGGGAAGCTGAGGTGTTGTCTTACAGCTTCATTTATTCTTTAAAAACCAGACAAGTAAACTTGTAAATGTCCACATTTATTTGTAACCTAAGACTTTTTTTTTTTCCTTTTTTTTTTTTTTAAATACAGTACAGTAAAGACCAGGAACAGAATAAATACTTGGCATGCAAATCCTGGCACGATGAGGAGTGTCAGAATCTTGCCACACCACCAGAGGTTGAAATGAACAGATAAAAGCAAGTAGTTCAGAGCAAAGGCAACTCGTTTTCTTTAAACTCCTTCCAGTATCTGTAATTATTGGCTGTTCTGACAGCACACAAAGGAGGATTTCCTCTAGAGATAATAAGCACAGCGACATAAATCAAGCATGGAGAGAGCATAGATTTCTTTTTTTTTCCAATTTATTTCCTGACAAATTAACTCTGAATCGGTTTGCTAAAAATTCATCTGTCGCAAGCTTTTTTTTAACCCTTTCTCTAGTAACCTCTAAGAGTGAAATGAAAGGCTATTTTTGCTGCACCAACCCCTCTATGCACAGGGTGAACTGCTCTTGGAATCCAAGCCTGCCGTGTGCTGCTCCCTTCCATTTTTATTAATTTTCATCTTGACTTTTTGAACTGAGAAGGAGCAGAGAAGGGCAAGTCCCGCTGGAATTTTATCTCACTTTCCCAATTCCATTCTAATTCTTCTGGGACTCCTTGCTTAAGAGTCGGCATTTAAGAAGCCTGTAAAGCTGTGGCAGTTTTCCAAGATCCCACTGGTAGTTTGTGGCAGTCACCACAACCAAGGGATTTAGACAGACACTGCTGGGAAAGAGATAGAGGCAGCCAGCAAGAACTCCGTGTATTTGTCCAGGGAGAGACTGAAAGAGGCCATATTAAACCTTGAAAAAAGAAATTACCTGGGTGATTGCAATGAGGCACACCTGGAGCATGGCCCCTGGCTAACTGTATGGAGGTGTTTTGCATTGGACTGGATGCCCTGGACAAAAACGGGATGTCTTGGAGCGGTTTAAAGACTCCAAGGGCCACGTCAGCCAAGGTAGAACACTTTGGTTGCAGGGGTTCACAGCCAAAAACTGAAATGTGGAAAAGCTATCTCACCCTGACAAGAAGGACTTGGGGGTGCTGGTGGATGAGAGGCTGGACAGGAGGTGTCCATGTACATTGGGATCGTTCAGCCTGGAGAAGAGAAGGCTTTAGGGTGTCCTAATTGTGGCCTTCCAGTACCAGAGGGAAGCCTGTAAGAAAGATGGAGAGAGACTATTTACAAGGGCCTGGAGCGACAGGACAAGGGGGAATGGCTGCAAATTGAAAGCGGTTAGGTTTAGATTGGATATAGGGAAGAAATCCTTTCCTGTGAGGGTGGTGAGGTCCTGGCACAGGTTGCCCAGAGAAGCTGTGGCTGCCCCATCCCTGGAAGTGTCGAAGGGCAGGTTGGATGGGGCTTGGAGCAACCTGGGATAGTGGAAGGTGTCCCGGCCCCTGGCAGGGAACTGGAACTGGACGAGCTTTTAGGTCCCTTCCGACCCAACCCATTCTACAATCTTGCATACTCTTGCAACAGCCATTTCTATCTATTTTTAAACACCCTTCAGAGAAAAGAATGGATGGCCTTGTGGTTTAGCTCTGTGTAGTGCTGTGGAGAGACCCAAGTGCTGCTCCCTGCCTGACTTTTGACCAGTCAGTTAAACCCAGGGGTGCAAAGGTTAAGGCTCATTTTCATACCCACCCAACTTGGGTGCACTCAAAGTTCAGTGTGGGCTCTCAGAGCTCAAGGAGTTCAAATCTGTGCACAGACAGCAGCTCCAGAGCAAGGATAGATTTCCCCTAGTTGTCGGGCAGGTTAGGAGGCTAAAGAATCTGAATATCCCGAGGGGCTGGAAATGTGCGAACTTGTAACAACAACTGCTGCTTGGGTTTAGCTGGTCAAGTTCACTCTGCGACAGAGTTACCCAGTTATCCCTGTGGTTTTCCTTGTGTTTGTGCTTTGGCTCCAATCATTACATAACTTATCTATATTTATTGCTAGCCTGTGTTCCAAGCAGGCTTTGAGCAGCCCAGAGGAGGGAATATTGATGTTGGTTTAAAGAACAAAATCTTAAAAAAAATAATGGAAACAGACTCTCTGGATTTCTTGGTTTTCCAAAAGCTGCAAAGAAAGTTAGACTCCATTTTTTTGGTGAGAGGAACAGTTTACAAGTGTGGAATGTTGGGAAAAGCAGCAGAAGGTAATAAGGAGAATCCTGGAAACATATTTTATGGTGAAATGACCTGGCAAGGCTTTGCTCAGCTTCCTGGGAGGAAGTGCTCATCAAAGAAAAAATCATTGGCACATCGGAACTCTCCCAGAGAAATGAAATGGGTTCGAGCACTGGACTGCCTGATCCCTGTGAGAACTGAACTATCCAAAATCATTAGTTAGTCTTGAAAAATCTTACCCTTTTTTGTGCGATGCATGAATCAATGGCATGCTGATTTCCCCAGTAAGTTGAGTGGAAATCAGAATATACAAATTATTAGGCTGCTCTGCCTTATGAGTACATTGGCTGTGCTTGTTCTTACAGGAAATAATTAGCTGCCCTTGGAAAAAAAAATAATCCTGTCTTCCTGGAGAATATGTGGCAAAGGAAAAAAAGGAGCTGGATGCAGGCTCCTTCATTTCTCTGAGCTGGATTTGCACTGTAGCTGTTAAAGGCTGCTGACCTCAGAAACCATCAGCAGCAGAATTACAGGAGTGTCACCTCAAGTGGAACATCCCCACCGCCTCTGAGGACTTTGTAGCTGTTCCCACCCTGCTCTTCCCACCAGCAGGAATCTAAATTATTTACTAGGAAAACAAACCCTTGTATCTGAGCTGCACAAGATTCCCTTCCTATCTGTTCCCAGCACGGAGCTTCTCGAAACACCAAGACACAGTTTTGCTTTCAGCCGGAGCTGTGAAACGCGTGCTCGCATTTAGCAAATGAAGCACCTCTTTCACCTCATTCAGTGATTAATTCAGAGAGGAGAACTGCAGGCACTAAATTAACCTTTTTACCTGATTTAGTTTTACTAAATAAACTGCCCCATAATGTAATTTTCTCAACCAGAACAGCTATTTCCTGCGGTTTGCTTTCCTATTCGGAACGTGTTCCATTCTAAATCTATTTCATTTCACTTGGTAACAGTAATACCTTCAGACTGTGTCCCTTTTCCCTAGGGACTGCACCTGTAAATCCAGCATTCTTCCTAGAAAATAGATGGTTAGTCAGAAATGGCTGCCACAACATGCAGGAACACCAACAGCAGATAGGAACGTGCCTCCTCCTCAACAGCATTCCCAGTTTTATACCCTTTAGTACTGGCACCGTGAATGACACAGTGGCATCAATTAATACAGGTTTTCTCCCATTTTTCCCTTCTAGAACATAAAAATTCCTTGCTTTTCTCCATCCCTGTCAATCAGTTGTACTGTGGTAATACTTCCCTGTAGACATCATCATTAATAAGTGGGTAGTTTATGTCCTGGGCAGTTGATATCAGCACTGCAGGAGTTCATAACCTTGCAAAATGTGTGGTGTTGCTGTGCCACTTGTGGCCGCGCCTTTTCCCATGGATCATTTGCTGCCCTGAAACGGCGGATTTTCCATGTGGATCAGGATCATGTTCACTGAGGGTACCTCTGAGAAAGTCTATCTGAATTATTTCTTCTGGCAAGTGTCAAGGGTCTGTTAGTGAAACGTGCCTGGATATGGTAGCTTAAGGCACAGCTATGCTGGAAATGTTCTTGCAGCTGTTCCTTGGAAAACATCTGTGGGACTGGGCGTGGAAATTTGTGCATCTCTGTTCACACCAGCACAGAGCAATTTTCCTCCATGAAACAAAGTATAAATTATTGGGAAATAAGGACATTATGCACCAATAGACATGAAATGACTAAAGGTAGTAATTTGGAAAGCAAGGGGGAAATGGAATATTCCTTACTTGGCACAGGAATAAGATCAGCAGACTCCACAAGAATTACGGTACTCCAATTTCTAGTGTTTGAGTAGGAATAACCACTTCTCTGGACTCACATTTACAGTTGGAAAAAACCTGTGACAATCTGTGTTTGTATTGTCTGTCCCGCATTGGCCTTTTTAGCCATCAGCACGCTTGTAGCAAGCGTGGGTAGAGCCCTTCCCAAATCTTCGTTCGCGAAGCTTAGCCATGATGATGGTGATGATGTCTGATAAAGGGAAGAATATACAGGTTGACATTATTTCCTATTTACAATTTAGTGATTCATACTGAATTTATAATTTAGTGATTATCCCTATGAAAAGTGTAAAGGACATTGCCCCAAAGAAGTCAGTTTTCGCAAACGACATACAAGAATTTAAGTAACTGTGGTAAAGGAGAGAAGGGGCTATTTTGTTTTGTAAGTATCTTCATGTTGTCTCATGGATGCTTTGTGCAAAGGGACTTTGGGCCTCTTGGAGTTTAATTCCCATTACAGGAAATGGAATGTTATATTGGAAAATAAGTGTTAAATCATAAAATATATTTACAGTACCCATTCCCAGCCCTCGTAACTGAGTGCTTCCTAGCAAATCATTTTACTCAGCAGCTGCCTGGTTCTCCAAGCAGAAAGGTGACTGCTTCTCTTTTTTTTTTTCTTTTTCCTTTTCCTTGGTTTAACTTTTAATGACTAATTTAAATTCCATTTATGCAGAATCCCTATGATTTCAAAAACGCCTCTTGAAATTATGCACAACTACCTTTCTAAAAAAAAAAAAAAAAAAAACACAAAAAAAATTTCAAAACACTGCCTAGAATTATCCTGTCAATTAAATAAAAGAACCCACTTAAAATAAGTGACAGAAATACACAGTGAATTAAACGCACCTTCCAGTAACAAATGGTTATTAGAGGAGACCTCTGAGCAAACTGCTGGTTCTGTGGTCACGCTTGGACAAGCACAAGGCTATTGAAACACACAGCTGCCTTTCAGACAATTTAACTTGCACTGAAGGCAAATTATCACCATTTGATGTCATTCTCTTGGCTTCTCAAAGAGTCCCTTGGCTGCACAACAGTGGCAGGGGGAGCAGGACTGGGGCTGCGGCTCCAGCTGCCGATCAAATGCGGCCTCCGACGTCCTCCTGCAGAAAATGAGCATGTGCAGCTGGTAGTATTAGCTAAAAAAAGGCAGGGACAGATATTGTAGTAGGCTTGGTTTGCACTGCTTTGGGGGTGATGTTCCCCTTTCCTCTTCCCATGCCAGAGCCGTTTTCAAAGCCTCCAAAATGAGACTGGATGATGTTAAAAATACAGGTGGGAACTGGACTATTGGCTGTTTGCTGCAGACCTTTCCAGCTCTGTGTAGAGAGAGGCCTTCATGACAACACAGGCTCACTGAAGAGCCAGCTCACACTCTCCAGCCTTCTCCTTGCGCTTTGTCACTATCAGGGATCGTGGAATTTTCTGCTTCCCAGCATACCCTACATGGGCTCACTGGAAGCTGTGAAATAATAGACAGGGGCCTGTCCCTGGTGTTATTTCTGGAACAGAATCCTTTCGTGTCAGTGAAAATTCTCAGTGAAGACTTGGGATTTTCTTCACAAATCGGGATTTTAGCACTACAAGCAATTGAATTTTTCAGCAGCGTTTTACAAGTTTTCTGCCAGCTACTGGGAATAAGGACGTTTTCTACTACATTTTCGGATTTCTCTCCTCTAGTAATCTCACCTTGGGAGCCTTGTCCCGGGACTGTGGTGCAGCTGTGCTGCTATGGAGGTATTTATATAAATAAGGCAGCTTTCACTTTCAGTAAGCAAAGCAAGTGGTATCAGTACATGGCAGATTTATTTAAATGAAAACCTACAGTCCATCCTAAACTTATGAAGTTTCCATTGATTTGTGTTTGGGTCTTGTCAGCTCAAAATACTTTCTGCTCTAAGTTTCCTGAGCAAACAAGCTGGGTTTCTTTTTCTGCCCTCTGCCTTCCTTATTCCAAGAGCTGTTTGTAACTCGGGGTGTGGTCTCTGGGACTGACAGACTCTGCATTTGTCCATGTGGCCAGTGAACCTCTTCCCCAATACCAGCCTCCTATTTACATTATTCCTTTATTGGGAAGTCTGTCTCTCCTTTAGTCTTGTGGGCACCTGTAATAAATCTGAATAAATTCATTTATTTATGAATGCTGAGCCTGACTTCCATGGGCACGAGGTAAGGGGTGTGGAATTACACTCCTCTGGACAGACAGGAGCTACACCAGTGGGGACATTGCTCCTATGGCTACTGGAGGATCAAATGCCACTTTCCTTCAGGGGCTGCTGTCTGGGGAACAAGGTTTAAGTTCTGACAGATTTATGAATCATTTCATCTCCTAGAATGTTCCCTCCTAAAGGGCCTGGTGAGGGGAAGCCCATGCCAAGGCTTTTGATAGCTTTTATCCCCTTGGCATTGGTCCCACTGCTTCTAAATCTGCAAAACATTTCTCAGATACATATACATGCTTGTGTGTACGTGTACAAAGTTATGGAGCCTCTGCATGTGTTTTCTAATATGTGCATTTTGGTATAAAAATGCAACTCTGTGACTTCTACCTCCCACTTGCCAGCACAGCTGCTGTCCTCCATACTGGGATACTGGGACAGCAGTGGAGCACTTGGATTAATTAGTGGCTGTAAATGGTGTGGAGCTCTTTGGTTAAGTGGTTCAAGGGAACTGTTGTTCCAAGTGACCCCCGTTTTCCTTCTGTGGGTGTCCTTAGTGGGCAGACTGCTTGTGTCTAGAGTGTTATTTACTTTGTGTCCCTTAATCAGGAAGGTTGTAATCTTATTGCGGTGTGGAAATGCACATGCCACAGGGCCTGGTCAGCATCCCTGATCTCATCCCCTGCCAGTCAATACACAGCCACTAGCCATCCAGAACTGTTCCCGAGGAACTGCTGTGCAGACATGCCAGGACAAGTTTTGCCGAGCCACACTGGAAGACAGTTTAGCAAGGCTGGTTAAAATAATCCCAATTTAATGAGACATGCATCTTTAGGTTCCCAAAGAATGTCAGGCAGGAATTGCTGCTCTGTAGAGCACAGCATGTTACAGAACAGATAAATTGTGTTTCTTCAGAATACTGAAAACACTTCTCATTCTTCCCCCACACACACACATTCATATTTCCCTGGATCCCAAATAAATGGCACATGGAAAGAAAATTATTCCTTGCATAAGTGAGAAAAAAAAGAAAACAACAACAGATTTTGTTTCCTGACCTCACCATGACTCCTCCTTTGCCCACAACACTCCATTGTTCTGCCAGGTCGAGACAGCACAGGGAGCAGATTCGTTTTCCCTGGTTTTAATCCCAAAGCTGGAGTCCACCACTTACAGTGAGGATCCTTGGGGTTTGGTGGGTTTTTTTGTCGATCCTACTCAGCTGTTTGCAACAAATGAGTTAATTACCGAGGAACAAAGATGAGGCAGGGATCCTTCTCTCCCAGCTTGGGAAGTGAGCCATGCTCTGATAAGAGATTTCCCCCCTCAGGTTACATGATGTATTGAAGGATAATTTTTCAGCGTGTTTATTATGTTTAAGTTAGTAAAGGGAAAGGAATGTATGTGTTCAAGTAGGTGTCTGAATTGGTATTTTTAGCGCTGTCATGCTCTGTGCTTGCAAAATGAACCTTTTCTGTCCTTTCGGTAAACTGGAACTTACGTTTCACTATGTTGGAGGAGGAAGAACATCCGTTATTCCATCTCTGTGGTGGCAAAATAAACTTCACAATGTGGGGAGAAATAAAAGGAGTGACTGCTCAGGGCATTTGGAGAACAGAGACTGGAGCTGAGAGCCTCATCCTGTAAACATCACCTGGATGATGTCACTGCATGGAACCTGTTGGAAGTCGGTTCCACTCACAATTTTTAACAGTTAACAGTTGTTCAAACTGGAGCAGGTCCACAGCTCTCAATTCAGAAGCTCCAATGGCTTTACTCCCTGCCCCCCCCAAAAATCAGCCGATGTGTCGGTTCATTCACCGTGTGATGGGAGGGATGCTCAGGTGTAGCTGGTGGTACCTACAGGAGCCCTGGCCCCTGTCAGGAATTACCCTGAGGAAAAGTCACGCATGTTTACGGGAATCTCGGAGCGCTTGGCATCCAAATACACTTGAAGGAAACGTTGGCCGTCATCGCTAGCACAGCAGAGAGGGACTGTGCCTCGAAATAGCGCTTGGCAGAGGAACGCTGCTGACAGCTCAGTGGAGAAGGCGGATTTGTTTTTCCAGACTGCGACATTTCATAAACATTTTCTGTTTATTGGAGCTGTGGAACCTCACTAGATCAAACCGAGTCCTAATCTGCCGGAGCCGCCTCCACAGGCTTTTGTCTCCGGTGCGTACATACATCCAGTCGCTGTGGTTTGGGTCTGTCCTAGGACATTTATCCCTTTGTGTTTGTCCATGTTGGGGCAGCCCCACAAATCCTCCAGACGATGGTTTTTTTGTTTTATCGGGTCAAGCTGCAGGCTGAGAAGCTCTTTGATGCAGCCTCTGACTTAGGGGGCTGACCCACCATCTCCTTCCCGACACATCAAACCTTGGATTCACCCCACAGGAAGGGAAGCTTGGAAGTGCACAACCCAAAAAACTCTCCCCCACACATCAGGCTGTACGTATACCTGTCTATTTGAAGCAGGACACGGAGGGGTTTTAAATCCAGGCGGGTGCTTGGAACCCTCAAGGAACAGCACGAGGAGGGTCCCACAGAGATACACATTATACCCGCGGGGGCTGAGCACCCGCAGGCTGGCGCAGGCAGGCCATCGCTCATCCTTGCCCTGCGTGGGGACACGGGATAACGCGGGACGGGCGGTGCGGGCACCCGCCAGCGCTGCGGCCTGAGGGGGCGCGCGCGGGCCCCTCGCCGTTGCCCGGGCGCGGAGCTGCGGGCGGGGCAGAGGCAGAACTCGCCCGACCAATCAGGAGAGATCCGGCCTCGGCCGGCGGCCAATCGGCGCCAGTAAACAACACGCCCCCCCCGAGGGGCGGCGCGGACCAATCAGGGCGCGGAAGGTTTGGGCGGTCTTTTCAAAACGGCCGAGGCGCTGCTCGCGGCCCTTTAAACGCGCGATGCGACCCTTCGGCATGTCCCTCCGCGCGGCCTCGCCGTCCATCCGGAGCGGCGGGGTGCCGCCCCGCTCCCCGCCAAGCCGGAGGGTCGCGGGACCGCCGCACCCTTCCCGGACCTCCGGCCGCACTCGGAGCGCCGCCGGGCCGCGTGGGTGTGGGCGGACTATTTGTCTTCCGCGCGGCGCCTCACCGACGAGGATCGCTCCGCGCGGGGCTTCAAAACGCGTGGGCGGGGCCGCGGCGCCGCCATCTTGGAGTGGGGCCGGGGCTGGGGCTGGGGCAGCAGCTGCCGGGGGCGGTGTTGTGATGGTGCCGTGACTCCCCGCGGGGGTCCAGGCCGCCCTGCCTGGATGCGGGACCAGTGGCCGAGCCCACCCCCGTCCGCGCGGTGACGGGAGCCGGGCTCGCCTCCCCTCCCCGAGCGCTGAAGGGCCGCGGGGGGGGCCCGGCGCCCCCTCGCCCCCGGCCTGCGGGGCCCCTTTGTTTCCTTGGTGCGGAGGTGAAGGAGGAGGAAGAGTAAGGGGAAGATGGGCAGCGAGGCGCTGTGGCTTTTCAAACAGCTGAACCTCCACCTGGAGCTGGAGGGGCGGTTCCAGCCCCGCGAGAAGGGGCTCAGCCTCATCGAGGCCGCCGCCGAGGTGGGTGAGCGGGGCCCGGGCCTCTGGGCTGGAAGGGGGGCGCGGGGGAGAGTGGGACAGAAAATGTCTGGGTTTGAAGAAAATTCGAGCTGACAGTGGACGTGCGTTACCTGCGAGAAGTTAATTCTTTTCTTCGTATGCGCCGCTTGCCTTTTGTTTTAACTCTGCTTTAATTCGTAGGTGTAAACGTTGCATTATCCGAGCTGCGACCTACAGGGCAAGCAAAATATTTAGGCGTTTAGTATTTGTTGTTTAGGTTTAGAGCGAGCACAGGAGCAAGCGGTTCTGTATTGTTTTCATCAGGGGAGCTTCCTGCCACCGCAGGGAAGGTGGGACGTCAAGCGGCTTTTCATTAGCGAGGTCTGGGGAAACGAACCCAGAAACGCTCAGTGCTTTGACAGCAAAATGTAAATTGACCGTAAACATCGCCACGTTAAAGACCAAAGTTCCTCGGAGTTCAGGGCAGGCTGCGTTCCATCGGGTGCCTGTGAGAGTTTTTTTGGTGGGGGAGGGCCCTTATGTTTAACAAAAACAAGTCCCTGAAACGAGTTTGTCTGTTTGTTGTGAAAGCAGAACTGTTGTTGCTTAAATACTGACACGCAAGCAGAGAGCTGTGTGGTCATCTCTGAGGTCAGGAGCCACTGTGTGTGCCTGCACTTGGTAAATGAGTCTTAAGTATGTCTTTACATAAGAATTGAAATGTGGCTGTGCTGGATATTGCTGTAGTGAGACCCAGGAGCTGGCTGTAGCCTCAGTACCTTGGGTGTGATTGGAATCTCAAGTGTCTAAATTTATTTATTTATTTTTAGCTAAGTGAAATAAAGTATTTCAGGACAAAAAATTGCTTCTGTTTGATGTAAATAAAACATGATTTAGGGAGTGAGTGGTCATGGTCACTGCTGCTGCTACCACAGAATAATTCTGACTTTATCTCTCTTGCCACAGAATGAAAACACTCTGTGTCCAAGACAAAGGAATGCCAAGGTGGAAGATCTTTGGAGCCTGACCAACTTCTTTGGATTTGCAACTGAAACATTTGTTTTGGCTGTCAACATCCTGGACAGATTCTTGGCTCTTATGAAGGTACAAGTGTGGCTGTTGATTCATTCTGCGCTAGCAACAGATTTGGAGTCTCCTTTGGAAACCTGGAGCGCAGTTATTTTACCTCTAAAGACAAGTAGCAGGTTGATTTATTTCTCTAATAAGTTGTAACCTTCTCCATGTGGATGTTTAAGAAAGGAGAAATTAAGAAAAACAAGCCTGTTTGTCTTCCAGACTGTCTCTGGGTACTGTGCTAAAAACTTAGCTCTGGAACTGATACCAAATGATAAATTTCCTGGTTGTTTTTATCGTGTTTGTGCTGCTTTAAGGCTGAAAATCTGAACTTAAAGCAGTTCCCTGTTATTAAATCAGCAGAAAAACAGAAGTTGCATCAGGTTTGTGGTCCTTCTGTCCTTGAGGGGGCACAAAACAGATGGGAGAGAAGAGCAGAAGCAGGAGCAAGTTGGGGAGGGATAGGGCTGCCTGAACAGGCTCAGACTGGATCTGTGTGGGCTGTCAGTGAGGGAAGGTGAGCACTGCCGCTTGGGGAAGTGAGGAATTGCAGCTCTCACTGCAGTGGATTTGTGTGGTGATGTGGAACAGCCTGAGCAGAGGCTGCTCCGCTGTCCAACTTCACTTCCTCTGCCCTGGCAGATCGATGCTGCCCGGTGGGCTCTGCCAGCTGGGTTGTGCTTCAGCTGCATTGCTGGAATTGGTTTTGACTGGGGGCGGTGTAAGAGCTGGCTGACACTAGGTTTAGTCGAGATAAGCAAGTCCTTGGCTGTTGAACTATGAATATTCCAGGCACTGCTGCTGTGTAATCAGGGTGCTAATGGGGAAGGAAGTACTCACGGTGCTTCCTGTGTTTTTTTCAGGTGAAGCCAAAGCACTTGTCTTGCATTGGAGTCTGCTGCATCCAGCTGGCCGCCCGTGTGGTGGAGGAGGAATGCAACATCCCTGCTGCTCACGAGATCATCCGCATCAGCCAATGTAAATGCACTGTGTCCGACCTGAAACGGATGGAAAAGATCATTTCAGAAAAGTTGCACTTTGAATTTAAAGCTACTACTGCCTTAACCTTCTTGCACTTGTACCATACTATTGTACTCTGTCATACCTCAGAAAGGTGAGTGAGCCCTTTTGCCCCCCTAATTCCCCTCCCAAAGGTTCACAGCCTCCTCAGTTTTCACTCTCTGATGAGGGAATGCTTATTGATCCACTTCCTTCTCCTCTTGGGTGTCTCACAGGAAAGAAGTATTGAATCTGGACAAGTTGGAAGCACAGCTGAAAGCTTGCAACTGCCGTCTGGTCTTCTCTAAAGCAAAAGTAAGTAGAAGTACTTTTCTTTGACTTCTGGGTAGGGTTATGATTCCTTTTACATGGAGTGCTCTTTCCTTCTTTTAGCCATCTGTCTTGGCCTTGTGCCTTCTCACTCTGGAAGTTCAGATGTTGAAATCTGTTGAGCTGCTGGAGATCCTTCTGTGTGTTCAGAAGCATTCAAAGGTAAATACTGTCAGTGGATTGTTTGTCCAGTTGCTGGGGCTGACACTGTTATTGATGGAAGATTTTACATTTAAGGGACCCCTTAAATGTGTTTTTAGAGGGTCAGTTTGGCATCAGCTGAAGGAAGCAATTAAAAAATGAGCTTCAGTGTATAAAGTCAGGAGAACTGCTGAGCCGGTGCCTGTACAGTGCACGCTTTAACAGGCAGCTGATTGAACTTGTACAGCTCTGGCTGTGTGTACTGGAGAAACTTCCAGTCTGTTCGTGGGGCTGCAGGAACTGCTGGGCTGGTTATTCTTTTTTGCCTGAATAAGTGGACCCGAGGGAAAAGCATGGAGCTGTGTCAGGGGATGGTGGTCAGGTGTGAAAAACAGCAATTGTACAACCCCAGACAATTCCATTTTAAAATGGAATTTTAAAATTTTTCATTTAATTTTAAAATGGAATAACCTTTGTTTCTTTTGTCACTGGGAAGTGATAATGAAAGCGTTAACAACAACTGACAGGCAAAGTGTCAACTCAGACTTGAACAGGGCCTTGTCTGGGAGGTGTGTAGGAGTTGGTGGGAGTTCACCTTCAAAAGCAACTTTGACAAAGGTATCAGTCATGACTCACTTCTCTCTTGACTGATGTTTTTTTCCAGGGAGGTGAAATGGAGGGGTTGTCTTTAGAGCTTGTATGTAACAGACTAAATAAACTCTTTGGGTTTTTTTTTCTTTTCAGATAAGTGATGGTGACCTACTTTACTGGAGGGAGCTGGTCTCGAAATGCCTGGCAGACTATTCCTCGCCTGAGTGCTGCAAGCCTGACCACAAGAAGCTGGTTTGGATTGTTTCCAGACGAACAGCCCAGAACCTCCAGAACAGCTACTACAGCGTTCCCGAGTTGCCAACGATTCCAGAGGGGGGATGTTTCAACGGGAGCGAGAGGTTGGTAAAACTGCCTCCGCCTGGTTCATTTGCTGGGAATTCTCCTTATCCTGTAGTGTTCATGGCAGCTCGCTGTCACTAGGCTTTGTTAAAATGACCTTTCCCACTGTTCCTTCCAGTGAAGACTCCTGTGAAGACATGAGCAGCGGAGAGGAAAGCCTGAGCAGTTCTCCTCCCTGTGACCTGGAGGGCACCTTCTTCTTTGAACTCAAACCCAAACCCAAGTGGCAGACTCTCAGCTGTGGGTCTTAGCATTACCTCTGGATGGTGTTAGGTTGAGGTCTGCAATGCACCATAGAGTCTTTTGGCAATAATAAATAAGGTGGTAATCTGTAAACTGTATTAAGGCAAAGACTTGCTGTGGTAAATCAGTGCTTTGAATGCCTGCCTTGGTTTTTCTTGTTGTAATTTTAAGGAATTAAAACACTTTCAGGTCCCCAGATCAGCAAAAAAAAAAAGTTCTCATATAGCTCTGTTGTCAGCAGCCATGAATGTAGTCCTGTACCTGGTGGTCCAAACCCCTCAGCAGCTCAACACCTGACCTGATTTCAGGGTCTTGACTGAGAAGCATGGAGCAAGAATGAGAGGCTTTCCTGGAATTTAAATGTGAAGTGCTCAGTTAATGGAAAAAAATGTGCTCCGTGGGAACAGTCGAGCATGGGAGTGGCCTATGAGGAGCTGTGCAGTCCTGGTCCTGGGATGTTCTTGGGTTTCAACGTGACGAGCACCCAGGCTTGGCTTGAATTCAGCTCTGACCCTGCTTTTGAGCAGGAGGATGGCCTGGAGTCTCTCTTGAGGGCAGCTCAGCTCCCTGCTGCTTTGGGATTAGATTCCATGGGCTGAGTAGGTTGTGTGGAATGGTGTGTACATACTGCCAGGCTAGAATGACTTACTCTCCAATGGGCCAAACACAAACTGCTTTTCGGCAGAGTCTTGAGTTGTGTACTCCAAGTAGCAATTTTTGAAGCTTGGCTTTTATTAACTTCAGGGATCCCTATCTCACACCAGGAGTGTGTGTGGTCAGCAGGAGGTTTCTAGTCAATATGGTTTTCACTATGAGACAGTACAAAGTGGAGTAATTTCATGTTTCTTTTAACATGGCTGTTTTTACACTGAAATCCACATTGTATACTTCAGTGTCTTTCCAATCCTAACATGTTGATCCATGCTATTAGCTTAGACTTCTTAACATGGTAAACCCTGCTAAGTCTACATTCCTTTGAATATTTAACCCTTGTAGTTGTTTTTCAGTATATTCATGTTATTGAGTCATAATCAGACTTGTTTGCATGCTGATGTGAAGCAGTTAGTGCAGGAGAAGTTGGTATTATGCAGTAATATCAGGTAAATGTGATGGTGAAGTAGTTAATGTAACGGTTTTTCCTCTGAACTTCGTTATCAAAGCACAACTTGAAGTGTGATGCTGCTGTTTCTCCACGGTGAGAACATGGCTAAAGCAGATTAAACGAGCTCAGAATCACGGTGTGAGGTTGTGGTGGTGCCGAAGTAGAAATGAAGGAGCAAACAAGCTGAAAGCTGTTCCGCAGGTGCAAGTGTTGCTTTAGGAAGGTAAAAGTGATGCTGTTCAAGTCCATAACTGTTCTGTGATTTCAGTTTTCTAAAAACACACACACAAAAAAAAAAGTTTACAAAAAATGTATATGAAAATGTAAATTAAAAAAAATGTACAGAAAAAAATTTAAAATAAAAAAAACGAGCAGAAAATACTGTATTTTTTTACATTGTATGTAACTTTTTGTAGGTCTGTGGCATGTAGATAGTAATTTATTGTGTACTCTGTATGATATAAATACTGTACCTCTGAAGACTTCTTGCTGCAAGTCTCTGCTCCCTTCAGGAGTCCTTGGGTGAGGAACCTACTGAGTCTTGTTTCAGTTGAGAACAAAAATAAACCAAGTGCTGTATTTGTTTACTGCTGTGAGTGGTGGTTGGTCACTTTTTTCCCTGCTGTACAGGGTGTATGATCCTGCAGCTGGATTCCAGCTTCCCCAGGAGTGCTGGTGAGCAGCTGGCAAAGAAAAGGGAGAGACTGCAGTACTGGATGGGAATCGCCTGTGCCAGGCGAGCCCATCTGCCAAGGGAAGTCCTGCCCAGGATGTTCCGGGGGATATCTGGCTGTAACAACAAGATTCAGTTTATTTTCTTCATGGCCTTCATAGTTGGGTTTTTTTTCCCCTTTTTTTTAAATCCAGGAACACTACAGGAGTTGTCACTTCCCACATGCGGCAGGTGAGGAATGGACGCTCGGCACGAGGAGCTGTGTATGAAAGTCCCTTCTGACTAATCAGTAACTCGCATGTACCACTGAGCCAATTGCAGAGTGGAACTGTGCCTCCTGCCAGTGCTTGCTCCCAGGTTTCCAGAGCACCGGTTGCTTGCTGCCTGTTCTGGCTGCTTTGAACATGAAAGAGATGTTCAGCTTCCACTTCAAAGGTGCCCACTTGGGTCACCTCGGTGCAGCCTCGCTCGGGAGCCGGCAGGAACACGTGCGCGGCATAGGTGGGCTCTAGGAAGGCAGGAAGCTGTGGGCAATATCCCTGGGCTTACACAGCTTGGGAGATTAATGAAGCTTGAAGTGTGCCATTCAGCCCCTTTTAAGTCAGTCCTGGCTTGGAAGAGCATTGTCAAGTTCACTTCTTGTGGTGATAATTCAGCTTTCGAAATGTGGTTTGATAATTTAGGCTCCACTTTGATTTTGCTGGGTCAGATGGCTGTGGATCCCTCCGAGGGGGTTTGCCAGGCTCCCTTCAAAGAACGGGAATTTTGGGGGTTGTTTTGCCTGTTTTTAATGGCAGGGGAGTGCACGGCTTTAGACGCTGTTTGGGGCTTGCTAGTACCACGTGGCGGAGCTTGGAAGGGCTTGCAGGCTCCAGGCTTGGAATACATGCTCATTTTCATAACTGGTCTGGGAGGGGGCTGAGAGGGAATGCTTGTGTGGGGAAGCCATCCCCTGGGACGGCTCCCAGCTGCATCCAGGTTTTCTGGGATGTGACTGTCTGTGCTGCTGAACCTATTGGAAGTGCAGTGCTGAAGGTTCATATGGGTTTCTGTTTTCCTATGGCTGGACCGGGCCGCAAGGGATCAGTCATGGAGCCATTTCTGTTCCTGGTGAGTTGTCATTCCATAATTAAATAATGATAATGGCCTTTTAAACAGGGAGCTTGACTTCCCTACCACTCGATGACATATAACAAGTGACACAAAGCAATAAACCATTCAGAATAAATCAGTCAGTATGTTCAGACCCTGGTCTCTAACAGCTCCCCCTTTTCCTCTGATGGAATAAGAAGGATGTTCCTGTCAGAGCTTGGAGCACTCTGTGCTTGACTGTAGCATGAAAGGCTGAAACACACAAAAAAGGAAACAGTTGATCTGAACACTAGCACTCATGATCTCGGGCCATTTCTGTGCTTGCACTAACAGGGGAATGAGTTATTCTTATGATCCCATGTGTCTGTCAGGGTTTTGAAGCCCAACAAAATGTGAATCAGTAAATACTCAGTGGACAATGAGAATTACTTATTTTAAAATATGTTGCAGCTTTGGAGCGTCACACTGAGCTTGTGTCTGGTGTAGTGCACCTACTAAAAGGAGAAAGTTGCCATAACAACTGAGTGAAATCAATTAGAGTAATAAGCAATTAAAATCTCATCCTTAGTGTTGCATAAACATAGCATTTTGCTCATGAATTATTAGTAATCTTGCCTCTAGACCTGTACGTTCTGGTTCTGATTTGCAATCTGAACCATTTTTGAATTAATGAAGCATTTAATTTCTCCTTCAAAGAGTGCTGGTGGGGTTTTCTTTGGCTGTAGCAAGTATGTCTTCATCAGGGATGTGAGCGCTATTAAACATCTAAATGAAGGAAACACTTGTGATGGGATTTCCAGAGTGCTTGGCTCTGGCTTCCTTCCCACCCAGTGAAGTCAAGGATTGGTGTGTGGTGAGAAATTCTGTCCTGGGCCTGGAAAGGCAAATGCAACTACTTCCTCTGTCACACGCCTTCCTCCTTGACCTCCTGTGTATTCCTGAACCTCTGGCTTCCTTTGCTCCCCCTGGGCAGAACAAAGCCAGGAATAGCTCCTTGCTGTAGTTCTCAGTTGTCAAGGACAAATCAGCTGAATCCTCGTGGAAAGGTGGGATATGTGAGGGCCCGTGAGGAAGCAGGGCTTACAGACTGTTTGCTTTGCAAGGGCCCCTAGGCTTGTTCACCGAGGCTTTCATGTAGCTGTGGGTAAAATGTTTCAAAGGTTAGAGTGCAATTCACAATCCCAAGTCTCCAAGGAACTTTGGAAAACATGACTGTGGTCTAAATAGCAGTGCTGTCATGTACAGTGTCTGAGTCAGGGATCTAGGAAGCCTTTTGCATCCAGAACTCAATTATTAACTCTGTTAGAGAGCAAGAGGACTCAAGGTGATGCCTGGCTTTGTCCTGGCAGGATGGCAGAAGTCAGGGCCAGCGGTCTGATGGTTTGTGCCACAGATGATCCAAGGCTGGGTGTGGTTTAGGTGCCAGCTCTTTGCCCAAGATGTAGACACGGTGCATCCAGAAGTCATCTTGATGCCTTGTGCTTCTCTAAGCTTTTACTGTTCCACTGAATGTAACCCTGCCACCCTAATCCTGCCTGGGCAGTCAGGAAAGCCCACCCACTCTGTGCTATAAATGCACCACGGGCTCCCTGTATCAGCTGGGATTCTCCTTTGAGAGAATCTGGATTTGTTCTGTTCTCAGGATGTGCACTTGGGTTGCTTACCTCCACAGCCTCACATTGCTACTGGAGTAGACGCTGGCATATTCTTACAGCCCCTTTAGGGATTCACTCCTGCACTCTAATTCCACATTGCTTCTCAGGGTGTTTTCTTTGACATCAAGCAGGTGATGATGTGTCCTCTTGTGATCTGTGTGCAGGGATGCTGCGTGGCTCCTAAAGCCTGCGAAAACACGAATTTCTGTTTTAGTGGGAAAAACCCATGCACCTTATCCTGCCAAGCAGCCAGGAAGGCACAGTCATCAAATGTGTCAAATGTTTATTCATAGTTAGCTGAGCACTGGACAGCTGTTACAACTGGTGTGTAATTCTCAACACAAAAGATTGGGATGGCTTTGGATTTCTGTAGGAAGCAGATGAAGGCTTGACTGTTAAATAAACTCCTAAATAAACGCTGTGCTGCCTCTGTTGATGTACATTTTAATCGGGGTTTATATGAAAGATTTTCAGTACTGCCACAGCTGTTGGAAGAGACTTTGTGTAATGGAGAATTTACCAACTCTCCTGCTCTATTTAACAGGCTTTTCCCACAGTTGCCATGGAAGCCTGCCTTCGGAATGCCCTTGGGATTCATCTCTTTAACAAAAGGTCCACCTGAAGTCACAGGGCTGGACTCTTTCTGTATAGCTTTGAGTCCTCAGAGGGTTAAAGCCATGCTGGCTCTGGTCAGAAATCATTTTTTGCTTCACTGGGGTCAAAGCTTTTATGTTATTGCTTCCTTTAGATCCTTCCAGGCCCATCTCTCAGACTCTGCACCTTGCGGGGCCCTTCAGCCTGTGCCGGCCCTCGCTCCATATTGTTGCTGTAGGATCAGTTTGTATCTTCCTGAGCTGGGAGCAGGGAGTGACTTAGTTTTTAGTAAGCAACAGTACGTGACAGTGCCCTGTCATCCCTCAAGCGGTGTCCTGTGTGCCCTGCGCTGTATGAGAGGCAAATGAAGCGCTTTGTGCAATGCCTTGCTCCCCGGGGGGGGCTCACTCGCCAGCTCTGCAGATCAAAGTCCTTTTTGAGGTAGCTGACATCAGCACACACTTCTCTGCCCTTCCCCTTGCCCGCACCTCAAACACAACCTCGGGAGGCAGAGGACATCTAGGGAGGCTACTTGGATGCCAAACTGGAACAGCATTTTTCCAGCTGTGTGCAGAGAGGGTGATTTTTCCAGTAGCTGAACATCTTCGTTTGCCTCTGCTTTCTGAAGGAGTTGGGGAGATTTATGAGCTCCGAAACTCAGGCCTTGTACATCCTTAGGGTTATCCCAGAGGGAAGGCTTTGGATATAAAATATCTAATCAGCAGCTGAGTTTTGCAAATGTTTGCTTGAGCAAGTTCTTATCTCTAGTAACAGGTTTTTGGAAACAAGCAGGCAAAGTTGTCCCATGTTACTGTGGGCTAAATGAGAACCAAGTCGGAATGCTCCTCAACTTCAGGAAGTCTGAAATTCAAATCCACACTTGGATCCTGGGCCAGTCTCTTAATTTCCATTTCAGAAGTGGAAATACCCTGCAGTAGGTTGAGCCAGGAGTAATTGGCCAGACCTTGTGTCTTAACAGCAAGTTGTGAGCAGATAGAAGGAAGGATCGCAGAGTGTAAGATGGAGAATCTCTGACCATTTTATCTTTAGCCACCAGCAGTTTTAAAGCTCACTAGTGACGCTGACTGTACGTGCAGGGAGGAGGATCCAGGCTGGGGCACAACTTCCAGGGAATGAGAGCTTAGGAGAACTCATTTCCCTGCCCCACCAAGGCCAGAGAAAAAAGGTCAGATTCTGTGTATATGATTTTCTCATCAAAGGCCTGAAAATAAACTATTCCAAACACATTTGGAAAGGTATCTAAGTGTGCTGACTTATTTGAACCTCGTGATAGCATTTCCATGCCCTTCTGGGTAAGAACACAGGAAAATTATTATCCCTGCAAGTGCTTTGAAACTCTCAAAATGGTTGGAGTGCCCAAGAAAGATTACAGATATAATATAAAGGGCCTGTGGCTGTCTGTTATTTTTTAATGGAGGGTGATGTTAGGTCCGGGTGGAAATGTAGAGAGGCAAGAGAAAGGTTAGAGGAATGAGATTTTTTTTTAAAGTGGAATTCATGGGAAGTGGCAGGGAAATGCTCTCATGTAGAGAAGGAATTGCAGAAAGACAGCCCGTGTGGAGAGAAAGGGTTTTGTACTGGGCTGGATGGAAATCAGCCTCCTCCCGGGGTTCAGCCTCAACAGCACCCGCAGAAAGGAAACTTCCACAGATGGAAACAACCTGCAACTAAGGAGATCGGGCTGGGGGGAGAAAAGAACCTCCCTGATGGATAAATTGTCCAGGACAGAGGTTTCCAAGCGCAGCCTGCAGGGTGCTTGAGGCTTGACAAGCCTCTACGTGCAGCCCGTCAGGGGATTGTTTTAAAGCATTATCTGGGGTATTTATTGCACTGAGGACGAAGCATACGTGACCCAAGCCTGGCAGCCCCCTGTTGGAGAGGGAGCCTGTGAGCAGGACTAATCCTATAGGAGGGCTTTTCCTAGTAAGACCTTGCTACAGCTTTGTCTAGGTGTGAATAAGGGCAGTTTGAATTTTTTTCAGTGCTCTCTGTCGGGTTTAATCACTTTTCTGAACTCCTGTCTCTGTTTCTCACAGCATCTGACCCGGGTAACCTGCCACAAAGCAGCTGGAATAGTCAGAAACTACCTCTGCATCCTCTTTATCATGATTACGGAAAAACAAGCTCAGCCCTGCATCTGTGTGGAAATACGGACAAGCAGGAGAAGTCTGGCTGCAGAGCCCCTCCAGCTCTCAGGGCTGTGTAAAGTGGGTCACTGGAAGTGTGTAAGCAGAATGAAAGGAGAGAGGAGAGCCCGTTAATCCTGGATTTTTTGGCTCCTTGGGCACAAATGTAATGTTAAGCTACTTTCTGACTTGAGGGATTGGCACGTGCTAAAAAAGCTTTGCTGCAAAGAGGGAAGAGAGCAGCAGGACATGAATGACAGGGTATTCCTGTGCTTGTGCAAGCAGCAGGGACTTGGTGATTTTACTAAGACGTTTGAGAGGGGATGGCAGAAGCCTTTAGGAAAGGACTCAGAGGGTAAAATGTCATTAATCTCTCTTCTTCCCATCTCCTCCTGCTGCCCATCACCAGGCAGCTGAGGAAGGCGCCCAAACGAGCTGCCCCCTCACTCAGCCTTCCCAGGTGGGAATACTTCTCAAGGAATTGGGTATTTCCTAGCTGAGCCCAGCTGTAGAGACTCCCTTGCAGCTTCCCGCTTATGGTAGGAGACCCAGTGCCACGTTTCTTAGGAGACTGGGAAGCACAGTTGGGCTGCAGAGGTGACAGGGTTCTCACTTGGTTACTCCTCCAGCAGGCAGACTTCCATATGTAAGTACACACAGCTTTTCCAATCGTTTTACTAGTAGTTTATGCTGGTGGCTCCTATTGAACTGGAACAGGAACCTGTTTACTCGCAGAAATATGCCTTGTCCTCACCTTCTTTCAGATGCAAGTAGAAGTCGCTGCACAGTGGGGAGCCTTTCTCTTGTCTAGGTGTGGTCAGGGAATAATATCTGGTGTCAGTGCAACTTGTCTTGGAAGCAGTTGAGTTGAAATTTACTCTTTGCTAGAGAGTTCTATGCCAACACAGCAGTTTTCTAAGTGGTTGAAAAGATGGTCTTAAGGGAAGAGGCTGTTTTCTCTAATGAAGTTGAAATGTGGAGAGCAACTGCTACCCTGTTGTGAATCTGCAGCAACAGCCTTTTGGGTTGTTTGTGCCTTATTTCTTCTGGGTTGTTCTTTCTTGGGAGAGGTGTATGATTTTGCTTGTTTGTGCTTTCTGCAGAGGGGGCATGATTTTGTTTACCTTACCAGTCTTGTCATGTTGGAAGTATAGGAATAAGGAGAGAATGAGTGCGGGAAGGGGCAGAATCAGGATTCTATTTTTTCCACAGGAAGCTTTCCCATCGTCTCTTTCAACTAGCCTGTGTTCCTCGGTGAAAACACTGTCTACAGAACACAGATTTGGGGTTAGGACAGTGTTTTTACTTCTGTTTTAAGTACTTGTAACTTGAAGTTGGTGACTGCCCCATCCCTGTGAGTGTTCAAGGCCAGCTTGGATGGTGTTTGGAGCAAGCTGGTCTAGGGGAAGGTGTCCCTGCCCACGGCAGGGGGTGGGACTGGATGGGCTTTAAGGTTCCTTACCAACCCAACCCATTCTGTGATTCAATGTGCAAATGGCTGCTGTGGGGCTTCTGCTGTGACCCTGAAATGCAGGAACTTACTGTGGTTACGTGCACCTCCAAAGGTGGTTTTTTTCGGTAGGTGTGGTAGAAACGTGGGCTCCCTGCACGCAGTTTAGTCTGGGGTTAGGCAGGATGGTGACTAACCTTAGGGGAGGCTGGGGAGGGAGGGGGTGAGTGTGCTGTTCTTTATGCAAACATCCTGAGAGCTCAAGCAATTCAGAAAATAGCTCAGAAACTGAGGAAATATCACCTGGGTAGGGCAAATAGCTGCGGCATTACCCGTGAGGAGGTGGGAGGTGACACAGAGGTGTGACTGGACTTGGGACATGACTGCCTCACCTTGGAGCTGTGTGAGAGCTGGGACAGGGACTGTGTGACCTCCCGCACATCATCAGATATCCTGTGGCAGGATGCAACAGCCTGAAGCAGGGTAGGCATAGTCCTGGGGCTGATACAGTCGGAGTAGCAAAAATACTTTGATGGCATTTAGCACTGTGACCTTTAAACACTTCCACAGGCTGATTCAACAGCACAGAAAACACTGTGGGTGAGGCAGGGCTTGATGAAAATGTGCTGTGAATCACGTTCTTGTGTTGCTGTTGCTCTCAGTCCCAGGCATGTAAGTTTGGGGCAGATAAACATCGTTTCCTTTAGCATGACAAAGCAAACTGGGGAGGGTCCCTTGCAGTTGCCTCCCAGCTCTGGATGGTTGTTTGAAGCAGTGGGATGGACTTAAAGCATTAGTTTGTGTTGGCTGACATTTCCCAAGTATTAAAAATCCCTGTTTCTGAGGATGTTTGGCATGGAAATGCATTTTATCCACGCTCCCTGCAAAGCTGGGGAGTAGCTCTCCAGGGAGCAGCTGAATGCCCTCCAGTCCCATGGGGTGGCTTTCCCAGTATCACTCCCCTCCAGCTGGAATGATAACCAGCTGTACCAGACAGGAAAAGCCAGGCTCAGACACAACTGTCAGATAGGCTGGTTATATCAGTCCCCAAGGCTGGATGTTTCCTGGGGAACAGTTTGCCCAGACCCTGGGGAAAATGCTGCCCCATTCCACAGTCTTTCCCTCCTTCACCTTTCCTCTCTGGAATTGTGACACTGCAGACTGCACCCCGGCGGGGGGGGGGGGGGGCG
>JAWMRA010000130.1:1133408-1168064 GCA_035584735.1 Pseudotriccus pelzelni | reverse complement strand
CCGCGTCGCGACACCCCCCGTACCGTCCCGTGCGCCCCCCACCCTGCCCCCCCGCCCCACGCACACCCCCCCCCCCCCCCCCCCCCCCCCGCCGTTGCCTTTCAGCAAATAAGCATCCAAGAGTGGCCTGGGGAAGCATCTCTATAGGATGCAAAACTCCATTACAAGCAAAAACACAGGAGGAATTAGGGAAGAGGTTTGCCTGGAGCTCCCCTAAACTTGGATCCCACCATGGCTCCTCTTTGGGATTCAAGAAAGAGATCCCAAAGGCGTGCTCTCCCAGGAACACTGTGAGATCGCGGGAGCAACGGAGGCAGGCTGCTCCCAGTGGGAAGCCCCAGCCCTTGTGTTTCCCGACTGGCAGGCTGGCTTCCTGTGATACTAACAGCTTCCAGCTGTTTCCAGGTGTGCAGCTGGAACAGTAAGGCTCCTGTCTCAGCTTAAGATCACTTAACCTCCCAGCTTTCTACCTGGGAATAGAGCCAGGGTACATACGCTAAAAACGCATTGCATCTTCATGCCTCTGGCAATCTCTGGACTTGGAAAAACGGGCGTGATGTTGGCTTCATCCAGGCCCCCAGCCATGCAGGAGAAAGAAAGCATCTCCCTCTCCTCCTCCTCCTCATCTTTCAGGGTGATCCGTGCAGCATCTTCCTCCATCCTCCCTCAGACGAGGGTCCCTTTACATTGCTGCAGGGTCTAACCTGCATTTCTAGATTTCCAGGATGCCTTTGTGCCTCTCCCCACCCAAAAACCTCCCCTGAACTCTGCTTTGCTGCAGAACATCAAGACAAGCCAGTTCTGCTACTGCTCTTGCCTGGGAATTGAGCAAAGAGCACCAACCTGTGCATTTTGGGAGAGGAGGAAGCCCTCCTTTGATCTGATCTCCTGCCTTCCCTTCCCTTTCCTTCCCCAGGTCTGAGTTTCTTCTATTCATTCCCACCCTAAAACCCACTCACTTGGTCCTTCTTGGCTGTATCCCATCTCCATGCCCGTACCTTGGGCACCCCACTCTTTGTGCACTCTGGCACAAAGCCGTGAGCAGAAATGACAGACTGGGGGGCAAACTCGAAGCTGGTGGTTCAGAAATACTTCCGGAAGGCGCCTTTTCAGGGACACCCATTCCCCCATCTTTGTGATGAGAGCAGGCACATGTAACACCTGCAAAGGTTTAACTTATTCTGCTGTACACTCACCTTGGATTGTGATCCTCTGCCGACCAGCTGGACACCTGGGCAGATCCCGGGCCGCCTGGGAGCCTCCTTTCTCGCTCCGTTTTCCCTTGCTCGGCTGCCATCAGCAACACTGGTGTCTGCTGCTCCCTAGTGGCCTCTGCTCCGACCTGCACTCGTTGGGCCAACTTTCCTGTTGCTTACCCCTGAAAAATCAGTGTGTTAGGTCAAAACGGCTTTTCCCCCGCTTTTCATTCCTGTGGGTTAGCCGCGGCGGGGAGCTTCGGGTTTGGGATGGGAAACCCTTCTCTCACAACAAAACCTCAAGGCAGGAGATGCTCCAGTGAGTACCTGTGAGGGGCTGGCACGGTGGGGTGTGGAAGGGAGGGGAGATGCCCAAACAGCTGCAGGGACATTCTGGATCCAGCCCCCGGCTGTGCCCTGGGACAGATTTGACTCTAATTTAGGCATTATTAGTTTTCAGGGTGTGCGTTGTGAGCGACAAGCGAGATGAAAGCTGAGGAAAGATCAAAGCATATTTCATGGGTTTTATGGCTTTGTGCTTCTTGGTTTCACTTTCACGTGTCTCCCGAAGCCTTTCTTCTCTCCCTGAGTGCTGCCCTTTCATCTCCCTCCCCACTTCCACCCGGCAGGCCAGAGCTTGCTGACCTTCCAGCACCTAGCATGACTTGTGTGCTTGACCCAACTTTCCTTTCATCCCCCCCAAGAGTGAACTGGGTTATTTTAGCCCAAGACAGCTCCATTCAGTATCAATTCCTGCTGAGACCCTTGTCCTTAGCAGAAGCTGAGCTCAGGTTTCTCTGACTCCTTAGAGAGCACCTCCGGGCACAAGGCTCTGGTGCCCAAAGTGCTGATTCAAGGGGTGCTGGGTTCAAGAGGAAAGCTTGAGAAGGGGCTTTCCAGTGGGGTGGGAGGGCTGCTCATTTCCCCAAAAGACTTTAGTACTGCAGTTTCCTTCTCAGTGCAGACCTGGATTTCCCCTCCTTACCATGTGCATTTCTACTCCCTGCTGGAGAACAGTTGCTCTTGCCTTGGGGTTTTTTTTTAATACAGCTACTCCTGCGGTGGCTTGTGGGTGAAATGTGGGGAAAGCATCTTCCCCGAGGAAAAAACAAGTGGGGAGACACCTGGCAAAAAGCAAAGGCCTCAAAGCATTAAGTGGACATGAGTGGGGAAAAAAATGACTCTGGGTTATTCTGCAAGCCAAGTAACATGGAGACAGCTTAATTATGGGCTCGACCAAAGTGGAAACCACTAATAACTGGAAAAATAGAAAATGTTTAACCAAACTTGTAGCTACATTTATCAAGATGTCAGACTCCAAGGAGAAGGGGAGAAGACTATGCCATAACACTCCTGGTAGATTGGTGCTAGGACTTTTGAGAAGTGTCTGCCTGAACAGGTTGCCCAAACAGGATATAATTTGGTTCCAGAAATCAGAAGATGCTGTCAGGAGGCTGCCGCCTCTGAAGTGTGGAGGGGAAACAAACCTGCGGACCATCTTGGTTGTATTTGTGGCACTTTTGGTATCTCTTTGGTCCTTATCATGCACCGAGAGGTCTGATTGTGAAAGCTCACATGACTCCTTCTATGTCCTGGCAGTCCCAGGGTCTAATTCCTTTTTCCAGTCGTGGGCTTGTTGCGTCCACTTGGTATTCCAGGGAAAGGTGCTGGGGGTTATTGAGGGCAGAAACTTCCCATCTTGTGAAGCAAGATCTAGCTGGAGGAGTTTCCAGGAGCATGTTAAGCCATTGTGAGTTAGACCTGGATGTCTTTTTGACTACCCTGAGAAGGAAGCTCTAAAAGCCAGAGCTCTTCCTCCCGGCCGCTGGAGGTGCAGAGAACTCCAGATTGGAGCAGCTCTGACTATGCAGGGAGAGCAGCAAGGCCCCGTCAACAGGCACAGCTGGCTCACAGTGTTACCCACTTGCTGTCCATTGGCTCCCTCCCCTCGCAGCCCGACTCCGTGTCCCTCCTCATCCCGTTGCTCCCATGGCAAGGGATCGAGCCGTCGCCGCAATGCAAATCTCCAACGGCGCCCAGGCGCTCTGCGGCACCTGCGGCGTCTAGACCGGTTCCTGCGCCCACATGCAAATGCGCGGGGAGAGAACCGGGGCCCACGGCCTCGGTGGCACTTTCTGGGAAAGCCCTCGGGTCACTCTCCTGCCTCGCCTCATCCGTGCCAAGCGGCGTGGTGCTTTCGGCTCTCCCGGTGTGCCTCGGAGGGATAACGCCGCTACTTGGCTCGGCCTTTCGGATTGACTCGGATCAGAAACGGCTCCAGAGGTCGGCAGGGCTGTGAGGTGCCGGGGTGCTCCCCACGGTGCTTTTCTAGTGCAGGGTGACCCGGCAGTCTGGGGGTTTTCTCCTGGGCTCGCTAGGTGCCATTTGCATCTCTGGGGTGGCCGGGATGTCCCAAAAACTCCCCCTGCTCCGCGGCTTGTGCTGACGTGCTGCTCAACGTCTCCTGCGGCTGTCCCTGCCGCAGAAAGCTGCTCCAGAGGTCCTATGGCTCGGGATTGACTGGGGAGGCAGGAATGTCACATCACAGGTCTCAAAATTATCTTTAGTTCCTCTGCTTCCTGCTCGGAGCCTTTCTCCTTCTGCCTCATCCCATCTCTTTCACAGCTCCCTCTTACCATATTCCCTGTGTTTTGCCAAATGTTTTAAAAAATGCCCATAAGCAGGTTTCTCACCTTCTTGCAGAGGTGTCACTGCTCTGCTGTCTCCAAAAATGAGCCAAAACTGAGATATTTTTTTTTTTCCCCATGCTGCATCACCAGCAAGTCTGTTCACTGTGGCTTGAAGACAGTGAGTGACAGCGAGCTTGACAGGTCGCTCAACCAACCTAATTTTGGGCTGATTTCGTTAGGTTTTGGCTAATTCTGGTGCTCTCGCACTGAGGCTGAAATAGATGTGGGTTTCAGGTTTCAGTAGGAGGCATCTTTATCTTTGAAGCAGGTACAGGACCACAAACCGCAGCAGTGAAGATTCACTGCGGTTGGGGTTTTTGGGGGGGAAATTTAAAACAAAAAAGCCCCGTAGTTTTGGGGGTTTTGTGTTTGTTTTTGGTTGTTTGTTTTTTTTCCTCCTGCAAGGAGCCCTGGGTGAGTTGTGGGGAAGGGAGGGGTGGGCTGAAAAGTTTTGGCTGTGATTTAGGTGCTGGGGGAAGGATTCAGCAAGTGTAAAAAAAAAAAGATAAAAATCGAATAAAAATAAGATAAAAAAATGACTGAAATAGAAGTCTTGCCTGCAAAGATACAGCTGCTGCAGAAAATAGAGAAGCTGTGAGGATGTTTTATACATGTTTCAGTTGATGCTGGCCTGGATGAGGCCACAGATAAATATGTGAGGGGCCCCTCTTCCGAATTCCTGGCATCTAGGAAGCAGTTAACTTAAATATAGTGGCAGGTCAGCTCCTCACCCTCCTTCTCCCTTTTCAAAACTCCCACTTCTGTGCAGAAACATCGGCCACCGCAGCGACTGCAGCTTTTCCTTCCTGAGAAAACACCACAGTGCTCCTCAATTGCACATTAGTCACCCATCAGAACCAGCGGGCTGATTCAGAAACCCTGGCACGGCAGCCAAGTCCTCCTTCCTCGCCGCCTGCACTCTGATTCCACCTTTCCTACCTGGAAAGATTTCGAGAGGTCTTTTGTGCTTGTGTAGGTGACTGGTCTTCTCTCCCAATAATTCCTGCCTTCCCCACCATTTTTTTTCCCCCAAAAGAACCCTTCCACAACCCAGTAAAACCAGTCCCAGGCTGGGCTTCTAATAACTGCCTGAAAGGAAATTTAAATTCGAAAGGACTGAACAAAAAGCAGTTTTAAGGCCATGTCCTTTTTCACTGCTGTGACAGCAAGGCACTCGTTCCTCCTGTAGGACTTGGGGAATAGCTCATGGAAATTTTCCCTGGCCTCTCCATGACCCTGGGGTACAGGGACTTAAACTCAATCATCTGGTTTTGACCTTGATCTCTTGAACAAGGTCTTCACAAGACTTTTGGACTTAGAGGAAAAAACAGGTTTTCAGAGAGAGATGAGCAGCTTGCGTGGAAGACTTTTTTTTTTTCTTTTTTTTTTTTTTTTTTTTTTAAATGTACCATTTTGTTACTATATAAAATGCTGATGCAACTTGAAAGCTCCAAATTACAACATTATCACACAAACCACATCACTTTTCTTGTGCCCTCTTCCTTCCTCCTCGCCTGTCCCCTTCCCCTTTGGCTTTCTGGCCGGTGACTTTGCAGACTTTATTCGGGGCAGCCTCTGTCCCGCTGACATCCAAGGACATGGGATGCTGCTGTGGCCATCCTGGGTGTGTTAGTGGTCCAGCCAAGCACGGGATCTGAAGGGTCTGAGTGGCAACGGAGCAGAGATCTTGATTATTTTTCTATGGCGAGGCATTTTTGCTGATGTAAGAGGTGGCAAAAATAGCGTGGGGGAAATATAGCCCTAAGAGATATGTAAACGTCTGAGTGCATTAATCCCACTCATGCTCAGCCAGGGCTGGCGCTCTGGTTTTATTCTGGGCTTTTTTGTGTGGTTGAGGGGTAAATGCTCAAGGGAGTGAAGGCTGATACAAGCACAGCCCCAACAGAAACTGGGTGTGGGGAATCCAAACCTGCGCCTCGTCCCAGTGGCAGGTCTCGATCAATACTATTGTCAATTCAGCCGCTGAGGCGGCTGTGGGAGCAGCCGAGAGATGACGTCACCCCTCTCCATGCTCTGCTGGCTGGCTGTTGACTGCTCAAGTGTGAACCTTGTGCCTGAGTCGGCGCGTGACCCTCCCGAATAAATAGGGGTGTTTGTGCGCCCGGCTCCTCAGAGTGTCCCCGGGGCTGATCCTGCCGCGAGGATGCAAGCACCGGCTGGGATAGGGATGGGAGCCCCCATGCTTCTGTGGCTGCTGTTGCTGCTGGTGATGTCCCACTCAGCCCACGCAGGTGAGCTCTGGGTGGCTTTGCTGTCAGCTCCCTGCTGTGGGTGGGCATCACCCGCATCCAGGGACTGGAGGAGATTGGGATCTCCATGCCTGCTTAGTTGAGGGAAAAAGTGTGTCCATCCTTTGCCAGGGTCTGGTTCAGCTTTCAAGAGCTGTGTGGGAGCAGGGAAATGAGGTAGAGGCACAGCTTCTTACTGTGGTCCCTACAGTGCTGTCAGTGAAAACATGGAAAGGGAAGCTTCCTTTGGCTTTAGGAGCTTTTGCATCTCTAACAGCACGGTTAGTTGTACTGTAAGTTGCCCCGTTCTCTCTCTCCCAGCCATCCTGGAGGTGAATGGGAACCTGAGCTGTAGGTGTGCCAAGACAACCTCGGACTACATCAGTCCCAAGAAATACGAGAGCATTGAGATAAGGCCCGTGGGCAGCACCTGCAGGCGCACGGAAATCATGTAAGTGCTGTGCTTTTGCCGTCATCCTGCTTCGGCGCTGCCTTGCTGGAAACCTTTCCAAAACTACTGCTGGCTTGCTCCCTGAGAAATATGAGGTGTGGAAATGCACCCCAGGTGACCTGCCACAGGACCCAAAGGAATGTTTCCAGCCAGGGAAAGTGTGATTTCCTCATGCTGGTGCTAAGCGGGGAGCGTGCTGGAGAGGGGGTTGTTTGCAGCTTGGACAGAGCACATCTTTAAATGCTGAGCCATAACTAATTTTCCCAGAATTCTTTAAATGCTCAGCATTGATACATTTGTAAATCTTCAGGAAAAAATTGTGTTTGAACCACGTTCTGGTCTTCAAGTCTCCGCTCTGCACGGGAATGTGTTGCATTTTCCTTGTTCCTGGCCATCCAGTGGCTTCCTCTGGCTCTGGCCGCTTTCTCTGGCGCTGTGAAAGCTGACTCTTGCCCATCAGCTCTGGCTGCTCGAATCCCTGCCTTTGGGAGGGACAGGAATGCTCAGGAGCTCTCCTTGCATTTCAGAATTAAATTAAGAGCTGCAGGGAAGGTATGTGTGAATCCCGAAGCCCCTTGGGTGAAGAAGCTGCTGAAGCGTATTGCCAGCACGTGAGTTCCTTTGATCGAAACCCCTTTGGCTCAGGTGGCCTTGGACAGCATTCCAGCACATCCGCACTCCCGGGAAGCGGTCGTGGATCTGGGGGGCTCTCAGGGTGCTGCTGGTGGCCAAGGGACCCACTCCCAAGGCGCTGAGGGGCAATTCTTTGCTGTGCAAGATCAACACAACCTGTCCACGGGTCATGCGCTCCCTGGTTTATATGCACAGTGCTGCATCTCCAGAAACATTTTATAGGAAAAAAAGGTGGGGAGCAATGGCAGGGGCAGGGTTGGCTCATTACAGGTACGGTAGTGCATCAGTGCTGGGCTGGGAAACCGCCCCACTCCGTGCCAGGTTTGTGGCTGTCCCAGAGAGTGACTCCCACCCCGGGGAAATGGCGGTGACCTCCTTCGCTTGGGGCAGGAGCTTCCTCTCCAGGACCCGCTGTTCTCGGCATTCACACATTTCTCCTCCTTCTGCTTTTTGCAGGAAGAAAAAATAAGTTTCCTGCTAAGGAAGTTGATGCCCAGAGCGCCGAGATGGGCTGGTGGATGATGCCTGGGTGTGCAGACCTGGCTGCTCCTCACTTTGCCCTCGCTTCCCCCCCTTCCTGAAATCCCCATGTCTGGCTCCACCAGCAGTGCCTGTAGGGAGGGTGGCTCACTGCTGGTCCCAACCCCAGGGTGGGTTTGTGGGGGTGTTTCCGCCTGCATTTGGTCCCTGGATCAGCGTGAATCTGAATCCTTCATTTATTTACTCGCCTGTGGACTGTGAAGCCGTTCTCTGTCAGGGGCTGCTCCTGCTTCTTTAGGAATGACTTTGTGACTCTTTCTGTGCGAAGTGCTCAGCGACAGAGTGTGTGTCTGGGGTTTGTGTGGCATAGTGTGCCGTGTCCTTTCCTGAGAGCTCAAGTCCAATAAAATTCAGGATTTTTCCTGCTGTTGTATTTTCCCTGGATCTCCTAGCTTTGAAGTAATATAGGGCATAGAAGCATAGGACAGTTTGAGTTGGAAGGCAACTTAAAGCTTACCTAGTTCCTACCCCGTGCCATGGGCAGGGACACCTTCCACTATCCCAGGCTGCTTCAAGCCCCGTCCAAGCTGGCCTTGGACACTGCCAGGGATGGGGCACCCACAGCTTCTCTGGGCAGCCTGTGCCAGGGCCTCATCAACTTCACAGGGAAAACCTTCTTCCCAAAATCCCATCTAACTCTGCCCTCTGTCAGTATAAAACCATTCCCCTTTGTCGAGGGTCCTTCCCATCCTAACCTGTTGTTTTCCTCAGTCCTGACTGGAGGTCATGATGTTCCTGGCAGGGAACTGGATCCAGCTAATGCATTCCACATCTGAGTGCTGGTGTTTGCAATGGGGCTGGGGTTAGCAGGCAGCTGTAAAAATCAGTCTAGGCCAAAAAGGAAATATACTGGGAATGGGTGTGAGATCATGTGGCAGAGTTTTGGAGTAAAAGACCAAAAGCGAATGTCATCAGAGCTCTGCTGCTCTGCACCTTGTGGGGGGACAGTGTGGTTGTAGGAGAAATGAGCAATATCTAATCATGCAGGACAGAGAAACCTCTAGGCTCGTGGGGCTGTGTGGGCTAAGAAGAAACTTGGGAGGGAAACAACTGATCTCTTCACAAGACCCGGCATTCTAGGAAGAGGAAAAACGGTGCCAGTTTCGGGAAGCCTGGGCCCCTGCCAAGCCCTGAGCCACGTTTGGTCGGCAGCGCTGCAAGCTCAGCGAGCGCAGTCAGCAGAGAGCGGGACGGGCGAAAACCGCCCCGGCCCCGGGGCCGCCCGTGCTGCTTCACTTCTCCTATTTTCCGGCTCAAATAGGGGGATGCTGCCGGTGCCGGGCTGGGTCCGGCATGGCTGCGTGGGCGGCCCTGCTGCTGGGGGTGCTGCTGGTGACCCACCGCCCCGGGGACGCAGGTGAGGCTCCCCTCGGGCGGGCTTGGGGGATGCTGGGGGGGGATGAGGCTTTCAGGGGTGTTATCCCGCCGTCTCCAGGGTTTAAAGCGGGTGATCCTGGGGAGGTGTGGGGGCACATGCACTGTACAGGAAGGGTATTGGAGATGTCAGTGGGATTTTGGGTGATGGGTGAGCCACGGCCGGGTGCCCCACCAGCTCTCCTGGAAACCAATGGCAACCTGAGCTGCCGCTGCCGCAAAACCACCAGAGCCTTCATCTCCCCGGCGAAATACAGCAGCATCGAGGTCCGGCCTGTGGGGAGCAGCTGCCGGCGTCTCGAGGTGGTGTAAGTGTGTCCCGGGGGATACGGGCCCCCCCGTTCCCCCCACATTCCCTGAATATGAGTTTCATGCTCATTTTTATGAGAAGGGTGGGGGGCTCGGCAGCTTGAGACCCCCCACTGCAGGAGGGGGAAGTGAAGGTGCTGAAAGCCCGTGTGTTTTCCAGAATTACACTGAAATCCCTGGACAGAGTCTGCGTGGATCCTGACACCCCTTGGGTGAAGAAACTCTTGAAGGACCTCCCTTACCTGTAAGACTCCCCACCCCTTCTCCTGAGTGCTCAGGGCTCCTGGCAGGACCAGGGCCATCCCGTGGGGACCTGTCTTCACACGTTCCTCCGCCTTCTGCTTTTGGCAGGAGGAAGAAAGTGCAGCCCGGCTGAGGAAGCTGCCACTGGAGGGACGGACAGATGTGCTGGGTCCAGAATAGCCCCCCCTCCCCATCTTGCTGCTACTTCACCCTAAGTCCAGAAGGGAGCATCCTCCCACCTGATCCCGAGACCCTTTTCCCTTTGCATTTTATGCCTTTAAACCCTTGAACATGCCAGTCCTTGTCTCCCTCCCCTCCCACCCCGCAGCCATGCACTGGGTGTCCTTTTTGGGCACAACCCAACAGGCCCAATAAAGGTGCCAGCCCGAGGTTACTGTCCCTTGCATCCCTTCCTGTGTCATTCTGGGGGCTCAGGGAGCAGCAGGGGCATGGGGTCTCCAGCCTTTCCCCAAAAACATGAGCAGGAGGTTTTAGGAGGCGGCCATGGTGGTTTCCGCCTTTTTTATGGACCACGTGTGTGGGGGGAAGCGAAGGCGGGGAAGTTGAAGCGTGGGGGCATCTCCTTTTTCCTCCCTCTCCGGCCCTTCCCAGCCTGTGAAATCCCCTCAGGGCTGGCTATAAGGCAGCCCCTGCATTGACTCAGGGTGGGCAGCAAGGATGCGGCTGCTCCTGGCAGCACTAGCCCTGCTCCTGCTCCTGAGCAACTTGGTGCCTGGGGGCGGTGAGTGGCTTTGGGGTGTTTGTGTCCCTCCAAATCCCTGGATAGTGGCATTGGGTGTCCCAGATGGGGCTGAGTGTGGGCTCTGCTAAGCTTTCAAATTTGTCTCTTGCCTGCCTTTGAGCTTATCTTTTAAATCCTGTGGCTAAGCTGCAAAGGGATGCCTGGGACTGGGACTGGGGGATTTGTTTAATGGGTTTAAGTTGCTTCTCTTCCACACCCCTGTGAAACTTGAGTGCTTGGTGGGTGGGCAGCGGGTTTAATTCATAAAATATTGTTTAAGTTTTCAAACCCTGCTGCTAAACCCCCTCCATGCACAGGAAAAGAGGCTGTGCCAGGAGGGATTAGCCTTGCTGCAAACCCCATTAACACCAGGCCGTCCCTGCAAGTGGCCCCATGAGTGTCTGGGATGGGATGGTATAGTGGGTAGGGGGAATGTCCCCCCCATCTGCCTCCCCTTTGGGGGGCGAGACCTGGTGTGGGCTGCTCTGGGGCACAGGTCTGTCACTGGAGAGCCTGCTGACCAACATGAGGTGCAAGTGCATCAAATCGACCGCCCAGGTCATCAACTTGGGGCTGATCCTTACCATTGATGTCACGCCGCCGGGTCTGCACTGCCGGAGGAAGGAGATCATGTAAGTGGAAAGTCTGGGAAGCAATTCCTGCAAGCTGTGGGTGCCTGTGTCCTCTTTGCAGCTCCCAAATGTTGGGGTGACTCTTGCGAGGCGCAGGGCCTCCACTGCCTGTTTTAAAGGGGGTTCCCCCCAGTGTGGCTCTTTTGGGTCACGGCCCCAAAATTCTATTTCCCTGATGTCCAGAGTGTGCTCATATCTGTGCTGGGGAGTTTTCTCTTTCGGTTGGAAAAGCTTTGGGGAAGGGGTGTGCGAGGGGGCTGAGGGGTGTTGCGGCCTTGCAGCCTCACGCTGAAGAAAAACAAGAGGGTGTGCGTGGCCCCCGAGGCGCCCTGGATCCAGCTGCTCATCCAAAGGCTGACGCAGAGGTACGCGGGGCAAGCGGCATCTCCAACGCCCCGGCGGGGCGATCCCTCGCTCCTCACCTCTTCCCTTCCGTTTCTTCCCTCCCACGAACCACGCAGGACGGCCGCCAGGAGGGCAGCGGCGGCGCGGCCGCGGCGGGAGGCGCGGCGGTTCCCGCTCCCTCACGGCTCCCGCGCTCCGGCCCCGCCGCCGTCCCGACCGAAGCCGGCCCCGGCGCTGAATTCCTCGTGGGACGGCAGCGACACGGCTGCTCTGCGCTAAGACGTGCCGAGGGCCACGGCACAACGCTGGCGCTTTGCCCTGCTCCCGGGGTTTTGGCAGGGGCAGGAGCCTTTCCCTGCCTCCCGACAAAAAGGGCTTTCCCCCCCTCCGGCACACCCGGCGTTTCCCTCCGTGTGGGGTCCCGCCATATTCCCGCAGGCTACCGCAGCCCATCCCGGGCACCGTCAATAAACGATGAATGTGCTTCACCCCTCAGCTGTGGCGGCTCTTTCTGCCCGGATTTGTGGAAAAATTGGGGTTTTTTGGGGGGGGGAGAGTTAGATGAGACTGTGGCACTAGAAAGCCCTCGGTCGCTTTGCCACGGGATGTTTTTCTTTTCCTCTGCCTTTTCCTGACAGCTCCTGGGAGGAGCAGGCAATGCTGGAGTTAGGTAGGGTTTGGTGCTGGCTCCTGGTTGGGAAAGCACAGGAGAAATAGGAGATATTAGGAAATTTCCCAGTGACTGGCTGGGACTCTCCCTGTGGAGCCCTGTCTTCCTGGGTGGGGACCCTGGCATGGCACAGGAATGTCCCTTGACCACATGGACCGAGGTGACACAGGTGTGACTTGTGGACGTGACCCCAGGATTATCCCCATTTACAATGTGGCTTGGCCGTGCTGGGAGAAGGTGTCTGAGGGGTGTAGGAATCAAATTTGCATTGTCCACCCACCCTCTGGATGCCAAAAATGCATCCTGGGGCAATGGCAAGCTGGGAAAAACCTGGCAGGTCCCTGTGGCCCCCTCCTTCCCACCTGTGCTCCTCAGGAACAACAGCAGGAACAAGAGGTGGTTGCAAAAGAGCTCTTTGTTGCCTGCAGAAGGACATGGAAGTACATAGGTGGGAAGAAACCAGTGGATGTTTAGCCCTATCCATCACAGGTGAGCGATATCCCATCTCCACAGGGGTTAAATTAAAAAGAAAAAAAAAAAAAGGGAATAAAAAAAGTTGCAGTTCGGGGTTTTGAGAACCTCCCTTTCCCCAGCTGCCCGGAGCTTATGGAAAGGCTGGGCTGTTTAGCTCAGGCAGCACTGCGATTGTCCCCAGGCTGGGTCTATGAGGGGAGACTGGGTTCCTGCTGTCCCCGCTCCCTGAGAATTCATGAAATAAGCAACTTTCTCTGTTTTTTTTGCTCAGGTCTCAGTTGAAGGCTCTGGCTCTTGGATGTTTGGTGCTCAGGGCTGGTGTCAAGCCTGGGGAGACCTATCCCTGTCCCTGTGTCAGGAGGGAACAGCAGCCTCTGAGGGTCCCCCACATAGGGACGGAGCTGGCAAGGTGACACCAGGTCCAGGGCAAGCAGCATTTCCCACCCCAGAGCCCGGAGCGCTCTCAATTTAAAGCAGAGCTGCTCTTTCCATAAACCAAGGCGTAAATCCCCCTAAAATCATAGTGTAAGCATGTCCGGGAGGGACACTGCAGCCTCCCCCCTTCCACAGGCACTTACATCTCTTCAGGGAAGGGACCTTGCGGGTGCAAAGGCAACACACAAGAAAGAAATCTGACTGAAAAAAACCAAAACCCAAGCTCCTAAAATGACTGCTGTGGGATGGGGTGGGAGCCTTCAAAGAGGATGAGCCCAAGCACTGGGATTACTCTCGTCTTCATCAGTCTCACAGCTGGGGTATTGCACCATACCTGGATCTACAGCTTCATAATCTTCTCCTAAAATTGTTTTTGTCTTAAAGTGATGCTTGGCAGAGAGGGTTAAGATATAAGTGGTTGCCACCAGGTTCTCTTGGGGTTTGTGTCACCTTGGAATACCAAAGGGAAGAAAGAGGAAGGTAGGGTCTGTGACCAAACTTGTGTAATCTTACCCAAAAACTGCGTGTACTTCAGGAAGACCCCCCAGAAGAACATCCCATCTCCGTGGTAACCTAGTAGGACAAGGACCTGCTGGTCTGTGATGCTGACTTTAGCCGAACCACCTCCTGCTGCTCTCATGTCCCAGTGTGCCAGGTAAGGATGTCCCTGAGTCCCTAAAGTCTTTCCCTAAATCATCTTCTGCATTAACTTTGACTTTTCACACCCTTTTCTCCCTGGCCAAACCAAACCCCAGATTAAAAAAAGGGACCTGAACATTGGAGGTCTCAATTTCTCACTCATGATTTGTAGCTAACATCTCTCTCCCAAGCCTGGACAGGGAAGGCTGGTCTCCAAAAGCCCAGTATTTGGGATTAAGTGGGAGCTGCAGATGCTCACAACCTTTGCAAATGAAGCTTGACAGGGTGAACGTGGATTTAGGAGTTGGCAAGGTGGGACCCCATCAGCCCTCCCCGTGTTATCTGAATGCCAGAGATCATGGCGAAGCTGCGTTCTAGAAAGGGGAAGAGTCCAAGATTTTGGTTTCTAGTCCATAAGACAGAATAACCAGGACACTTGGGAAGGAAAGGTTGTCTGGGACCCCACTAGGCCATACCTGGAGAAGGAAAGGTGGTCTGAGGCCTCACTGGGCCATCCCTGACTGCTCACACTTGTTCCCGCTCCTTACAGTGAAAGAAGGAAACAAAAATATTCAGCTGCATTGTACAAAATTCTCTCTTTTTTTATATATATATGTATATGTATATATTTACACACACAAAACCCCCGTATGGAACAGATTTACCAGGTTGAGTTTTAAAAAGTTGCTTGTGGAATAGGTGTTGGATTTTGTTTTCTCTGCTTGCTTTAGGCAGTGCTGTTGCTTGGGAAGTGGGCACCAGGCACCATGTTTTGGAAAGGCAGGAGCAGGGAAGGGCTTGGAGCCTTTTTTCCAGGTATTGGCTACGACATGCTGGGATCTGAGGGGTGGTGATGGAGAGAACAGCTGGGAAAAAAGCACTATCCCCTCACTGCTCCTGCTGGGAAGGGAGAACAGGAGGGAGCTGGACATGAAAAAGGCAGGTAAACATGTGCTTTGACTGAAACATAACCAAGACTTTTTTTTCGTGCAATGTCTGTTAAAGTAACGTTTCTGTGTTAAGAACCACACGGTGTGATGGGTGTTGGGAAGTGCATTTGGCAGCAGAGAAAAATCCATTGGAACACCTTCCCGCAACGGAACACTTCCATTGTCAGAAACCAAAGGAAAATCCAACTTGAGCAGCTAGCAACGTTTGCCACGGTTCGGTTTTTTCCATCCCCATCCTCTCCCACCCTGATTATTACAAAGCATTGGTGTTGGGTTTGTGTTTTTATTACTAAACTCCTCTGCAGTTCACAGACAACCATGGGTGGCTTGGAAATTCCATTTTATACAAACAGCTCAGAAAAATACCGGGAGTGAAGTATGGTGGGACACACTGCTCATGTTGGGAGTTACCGTGCGTGGAGGAACAGGAGGAGCAGGTCAGTGCACGCCTCCAGAGAGGAGCACCCGCCTCCTTCCCAAAAAAACATACAGCAGCTGGTTACGGAAAGGTAATGTCCACAGAATTAAGTTTTTCATGCTATTCTACTTTCCAGTACTCTCAAATCCATGTGCCATGGCCAGGTGCGGAAGGCTGAGGTATATTCAGAGATACCTGTACCCAGAGGAAAATCCATCTCTGGAAAGAGCTTTTTTTTTGGGGGGGGGAGGGCTTTTTGGTTTTTTTGCACAAATCAAGTGTTGCACAGGAATTTCCCCCAGCTCCCATTGCTTCCAATTGATCACAGACCATTGAAGACACCTCCATTTTTTAGGCACTTCTTTTCCAAGGGAAAAGTTGTTGTTTTGTGAATCTATTTTTGCATTCTGGCCCATCCCACCCCCTCCCCAACATGCAACCAGAGTCAGGGAATAGTTTCTCCTCTAAGTCCAATTGGGGTCTTTTTTTCACCTATGGATAATATCCACAACAAAGGAAATGTTTCATTAAAGAGAAAGAGCCTGACTTGGCAGTTTTGCAAGACAGAAGATGGCTCCTTAGTATTTAAAACTAATTTCACAATTTAAATTGAACTCTTTTTTTTTTTTTAAAGTATATGAATGAGACATAAATATAGGCTTATCAGTCTGCTTAAAAATTTCATTCACATCATGGAAAATGTTTTTCATTTATTAAAAATATCACATTTGGAGACTAGAAACAGTAAAGTGCATGAAAAGTTTCAAATAGAAATTCAAGAAAATCTTATAGCAGCAAAAAAGCAGAATAAAGAAAAACTTAAAAACACAGACACGACCTTTTCCTATCACTGTGCCTTTTTTTTTTTTTAAACATTAAGCAGCCAAACAGGTTTGTGTTTTGTTTTTTTTTTTCAGAAAATTGCATCACGTTTAATGCCTCTTCAGGCACAAGGTTTTGAACTGGCCACCCAGAGCATTAAAAGGAAGGAAAAAAGGATTTCCAACACATCCAAAGAGCATTAACAGTTGGGAAGGAACCAGCAGCTTTTTAATTCAACCCTGACCAACAACAGCTCCCAAATAAACTGGCATCAGGAGGATTTAGAGCTCGAATTTGATCACAGATATTTGGCTATCTTTGGTTTTCTGATAGTAGTGAGAGGAGGGGCAGGGCCACTCTGCCAATCATTTATAGTCAGGTATTAAGTGCTTCACTAACGTGCAAATTTCATGTTGGATGCAGAGTTCAGTCTCAGTTTTGGGTTCAAACAAACAGTATTTCTAATATTCTTCCTACAAAACAAGCATCTCTAGTTTTGCTTTTCTTTCTCTTAAAAGGTTGGTTCATTTCGCCATGCTTCGGAAAAAAGCATTACCTTGAAATATGTTAAATGCCAAGTTTTTAATCTCACTTGTCCATTTAGAAGTGCAGCTTCCTACTGAAAAAAAAAAAGCCAGTTTAAAATAAAATAAAAAAACCCCAAACAACCCCAGACAAAAATTAAATTAAAAACCTGGAAAGGGGAATAATACTTTGGTTCCAGCCCTAGTGCCAAATGATACCAATATGCACCAAAATGTGCAAAATCTCATATCAAACACATAAGGAAAAGGAGCTCGAAGAAGCAGCTTAAGGTTGGCCATACTTCACTCCTATATGCTTGGATTTACAAGTGTACAGGTCCATGGGAACAGGTCCGTGCCCTTCCAGGGGCAGGGCTGCACTACCTCCGGCTCGGGAGGTGCACCCCGTTGACGAGAGGCAGGAGCGGAGGGTGGAGTTCCAGCTGGGTCAGCAGGGAGAAGTGGTCGGAGGGGATGTGAGGGTGTGGGCACCCAGTGATGTTGTTGTCCACCAGCCACTGAGGGTCCAAAGGCCCCAGCACTCCGAGCACGTTCATGTGGGTGTTGGAGTAGAAAATGTAGTCAATCACACCCTGCGGAGAGAGGGGAGACACCGGCGTGAGAACAGGGACTGGCCAGAGGCGGCATGCCAGGACCAGGGTAAGACATTAACCCACAGCCAGGCTGGGAGCTTAAAAATTCCAGCAAATCATAAGGCTGTGAGCGGCAGGAACAGCAGGAGTAGGAAGCAGCAATGAAGGGGCAGAGGGAAGGGACACCCAAGGGCCAGGGAATTAAGACAAATCACTGCTTACTTTGAAATCAAAAGTGTAATTGGTGTAAGGCATCAAGTTGTTCTCATAGGCGCTCTTGAGCTGGAAGCCGTGTGTGATCCTGCCTTCGGAAGCTCCGTTCTTCCCGTTCCCGCTGAAGTTCATGAGACACTCGTTGTAACGCAGCTCCTTGAAGTCCTTGTGGTTGTCAGCCACTATGCCGTTGCTTAAGTATTCCACTACACCTGTTGGCAAGGGGATTTAGGGAGACAGGACTCAGGGAATGTTTGCCTCAGAGTTAAAAACCGAAACACCACTAAGACACGCCAGGAGATTGGAAAAGATGTTAATTAGCAAAGCAAAGCCGTCTTTTTAGGAAGTTTTCATCAGGAACTCACATGTTCCCTACTTATTGTTGCTCCAGATACGGGTATTTATTTAATGATTTATTTAAGATCTATTTGTGCTTTTCTCCACTTTTGTAGGTACCACCAGCTTTCCTGGAGCGTAGAGTCAACTACAGAAAGCAGGTGACTCAACCAGAGGACTCAGTCTCTCCATTTGGATCTCCAAAGACAGCTGTTCCTAGGGGAGCTTCATCCATACCTACCCAGGGAAATGCAAACTGCCCCGTCACCCTCAGAGGAAAACGAGGATTCAAACGTTCTAAAAAGGCAAGTTAAAACCAGAGCCGAGTGTTACCTGAATCAGGCAGGGAGTTGAGATCTGCACACAGCACCAGAGGGATGGAGTTCGGATCTGCTGTCGGGCTACTGGGCCTGCTCGAGGCTTTCTCCAGGATGTTTTTCAGTTCTGAGACAAACATCATGGTCTGGATGAGTTTCACATCTGAGTATTCGGGGTCCCAGTGCATGTGGGCATTGGCCACGATGAGCAGCTGCTTGTCCACGTGAAGCGATTTCATACCTGGATAAACAATTCCGGCAGTGAAAGGTTGTTCCCCCCCTTTTAGTCCTTGGGGTGTAGCTACTGGGGGCTCAGTGTCAGACACGCCATCAGATGGATGTGTTTTCATTGCTTAAACCTGCTGAAATGCCTGCACAGTGTAGCTGGGTGCGAAACACTGTTGCTGCTTTCACTGTTTACCTGAGCTGCGAGGCGGGGCACAAAGTCCCAGGCAGCTCCTTCCAGGCCTGGAATTTAGCTGTTCTCCTCCTTTTGAAGCCATCAAACCCCAGCCACGCAGACAGAGCCGGGTGGCAAGTGGATCTGTGTTGACATTGTCTGCTGCATCTTGATCAAACTTAATGAAAGTGTGACAGTCACTCAATCAAGAAGCAGGAAAAGATACCTGATAATCTCCTTCTTCCACATCAGTACGTTAGCACTGACATCTAATCACTGGGGGAGGGTGGAAGGAGTCAATCAAGGGAAGGAAAAAGAGGGTTGAAAATAGAAGCTGAACACTATTGTCAACCACTGGTAAGAGCAAATGTGTGTAAACACAGTGGCCTTGGGAAAGCTGAGTTGTTCAAGCAGAATTTAACAAAGTAAGGAGGGATAAAAGCTTGGGAATAGTATTTTAGGAAATGGATTTATTAGAAATAACTCGTGCCTTTCTGTGGAACTGAATAACCCCCAGGAACACCATGGTCATACTCACTTGCCCCAAATAATTCCTTGTGCACCTCCAGCACCACAGCGACTCCGATGTTGTCCTTGGTCATCACTCTGTTCAGCATGGCTTCTGAACCTTCCGAGTTGGCCATGGCCACCTGGTTGAACTCCACCGTGTGCTTCTGCACCAGCGTGAACCTGAGCCAACACAGGGAACCACCTGTCAGCAGGGGTGATGCACAGGCCCCCTAGTGCCACCGTGTGAAAACCACCACTTGTCTGTTTTCACAGCCCTTCCTCCGTTCCAAACCACTCCAGCTGTTTCTAGATGTCATGCGAAAGGTGTATTTTTGCTTCTGGAAACAGTGAAAACTCCCAAAGGGAGCTCAGGCTTTGGGAGACTTCATCCTAATCACTGAGAACTGTTCTGAGGTTTGAACTGTTTTTAAAAAGCTGCTCCTGTCCCTTACTTTTCAGTTTTGAAGAATATGGCGCAGCCATCCACATGCTTTTTCTCCTGCTCAGACATGATTTTGGCACGTGACTTCGGAGAAAAGAATCCGTCGTATCCCCGTTCCTTCAGGGCTGGCAGAAAAAGGGTGAAGTATTGCTCCGTTTCCACTTCCTGGAATTGGACACAAACACCTCAGGCTAAGAAGTGAAGGGAACCCTTCTGTGTGCCCACCTCGGCTTGCAGTCATGAGCTCCCACCGGAGCGAAGAGCTGCTGTTTGCACAAGCCATGTCACTCCCTACACTAACGGCCTGCTCGGAGCTCATCTGCATCCCTGGACACCCTGGGATCCCTCCCAAAGGTAAAGTGACAGGTGTATTTGGAATAGCAGGAGATTACACCTGGTATTTTTGACGCTGGAATGCAGATACTGTCCTGGGTTAACGCTTGGGAGAGGCTGACAGATATCCGGGAGGGATTGATATTTACCCTGGGAGCCCTTTGGCACAACCGTCTCCTACCACTCTGGAACGAGGCTTTCTCTTTGTGGTAACATTCAGGCTCCTAAGGGATTTCAGAGGTTGATCCCACAAGCACAGACCTTGTACTGGGAAGCCCCAGAATTTGGTATCCAGCAGGTGACTATGCCATTCTCAAGGGAACATTTAATTCTAAAGGTGGAGGTTCATGTTTTCTGTTGCTGACAGAAAATGCAGTTATTTTCCAGTTACCTGAAGACTAATGATATCTGCATCACAGTTGACAATTTCTTCCATGATTCCCTTTTTCCTGTACTCCCAATTGAGTGCCCAGGATGGGCAGTAGCCATAGAGCTGCCGGGTGGCGTATTTATCACACAACACATTGTAACACATAACTGTAAATGAAGCTGGAGGGAAAGGAAGAAAGAAAGGGAAGGCTTATCAACCTCTGAAAACTACAAACTATGAACTTTTTTGCTTGGGCAAGAGTGGCTGGAAGAGTTATGGCAAAGCTTAACACTGAAAAGAAATACCAGCATCCCACTCAAATGACAAAAACTGTATTTACAGCACAGCCATATGTTAATTGTTCCAGTACAAATGAACACAAATTGCTCTTTTCACTCTGATCCAGGAAAATGAAGCCCAAGACAAGTTTTTCAGAGTGGTGTTGTGTGAACACAGGGATAAGAACCACAGAGTTACCTGAGGGCAGAATTTGGTCTCGTTCTTTTAAAGTAATCCATGGCCTTGGAGGCAGCTGCTCTGGATGAACTACAAAAAAAATTAAACCAGTGATTAACTCAGGGGTTCTGTTTTTAAGTTGTAATTTCCAAGTCAAAATGATGACTGAACAACAATGTGCTTTGTAACCCCAACTCCCTGAGTCTTTTTATGCTCCAGGGGAGGCAAAAATAATTTAGATGACTCTAGTAAGAAAAAAATTGTCAGTTGTAAGATTCATGACTCGTGTCTCATTTTCAAATTTAGAAGCACCACTGAAATACTCCTGCACCTTCAATAATCTGCTTAAGAAGGAGGGGGAAATCCTGGTGTGCTTCAGACATCCCTTCTCCAAGAACCTTGCCCTGTATCCATCATTCCTGCAGTTGGGGGCCATCAAGTGGCAAAGCAGAAGGCTCAGTTACAGAACCAGGGAGCTGGATTTAAGTCAGGCACTGGATGTTCTTAATGGCTTTGGTGTTTCTCAATGTAAATTTGGCATTCTGTGTGCATTCAGATGACTGTTTTTAGTGGGAACTACCAAAAAGGCTTCAGCAAAGAAAACTTTGCACCTGGTTGGTAACTGAAGGGTTTCAAACAGAAACCAGTGGGAACAGCTGGCTGTAACACGGGAGAAGCTTTGCCAATCCATGTCAGCCTCTTGCAAGGCGTGTGAGGGTGTGTTTGTGGGTACAACTGGAGCCACCTGACAAAAATGCTAAGGCAGGTAGGAAATACTGCAGTGGATCAGAACCTCATTGCAGCAGCAAACACTACCCTTAAACCCCCTTTGCCCACCAGATCTGTAGGGCTGTACCTGCTAGATTGTCAAGCATGTAGTTCAGTAGCTTTCGGGTTCCGTCTGGATCCTGGTAGAGGCTGAGAATATCTTGGGATAAAGGATTGCCTGCCAACAGCAGAAAACAGCAGTGGGGTGATGAGCTTAATATCTCACACAAACTGTCAAAAAACCTTGAGATGACAGACAAAGCTTTTGAGCCATGACCCCTCAGGAATTCCTGAGTACTCATAGGATTATAGAACTGGAAGAAGCTCACCTTTCAAACCCAGGGTTTGTAGCTGGAAGAGCCGTCCAAGTTCATAAGGCAAAACCCGTAACAGATTGTTATTTAAAAGCAATTCCCTGCAGCAAATGCAAAAACACTTTGGGTGAGTATCACTGCAGAAGAAAACTCCTGATGCACTGCACGCTGCTCATCTTCAAAGAGGATGCTTTTCACCCTGAATTTATTATGGAAAGATATGCCAATCTTTCTGTGTCAAAGCACAAGGGAAATACATTCATTAGGAGAAAAAAAAAACAAGCCACAAAACCTCCAGAAGAAAAAATGAAACCAGGGAGAATTTAAACAGCAGGCAACGATCACCAAGCCTCAAAGAATGTTTCAGAGCAGAAGGCTTACAGTGATACAGAAGACTTACAGTGATGTATCAGTGATCAGAGAAGAAGGACAGTGAACCCAGAAGTAATAATTAGAACTGAAGCTCTGCACCAATGTGGAATTTTCCAGGATTATTTGGAATACAAGAACAGAAAGCAAACTGAAATTCCCACTCCCGATCCCACAATACAAAATGTTGAGACATCAAACAGACTAACTCCTCTCACCTGAGAGATACCATGTTTCCTAGTTCTGCTGGTAAACTTCTGAGTTTGTTGGATGACAGATCCAAGTAAACCAGGTTGTGGAGCTTGGCAATATCAGGTGGAATGCGAGTAAGATTGTTGTCATTGAGGTGCAGAGCCGTGAGGTGCGTCAGCGACCAGAGCGATGAACTTAAGCTCCGCACTCTGCCTGAAAGGGAGAAGAAAGGAGCCACCCCTTCACTCTGGAACCATCGTATACAAACTGCGGGGGATGTCAGAATTATGAGATTTCCAGTGTGGAAGTCCAGTACCCCTCCTCCTCCCCCAGAAGAACCACGTTCACAACAGGATCCCCTGTCTGGAAGCATCTGGTGTGATCTGGGGCAGCAACAGCCGGAATTCAAACCCAAACCAACTCACCTGAGATCTCCAACTCAGCCCAGTGTGACTTCTTCCCGTTGGCTACCTCTTCTGCTGACATGATGGTGTAAATTCTGCGAGGATCTGGAGGATCATATTTTTCCTTTGGCATCCCTGTTAGTCTGAAAGACCACCACAACCATTACCATGTGCCACTCCACAGTACTCCTTCATCCCCCTTCCCCAGGGACATGCCACAGTAACATGTCCTGGAGTTCACATCTCACGTTCATTAGCTCCATTTTCCCATTAACTGTCCAGCTTTTCTCTTTTGTGCTGCTTCATGTTTGGGATCAGCCAAGACCTTTTCACTCCTAATGGCCGCCCAGGGGCTCAGGTAAAGTTCTCATTAGTTCTGGGCACATGGGGCTCCAGCCCAGTGCAAAACATGAATTTCAGATGCACTCACATCCTAAGGGCACACCGAATTCATCCCTTCTCATTGTCCTGACTCTAGTCAGAAGGGAGGTCCAATGTCCCACTCAAAAATATCAGAACTTTTCTTCCATATCTCCCCAGACTGTTGTGCTGAGCAGGACTATGTGTGTTTGGTCATAAAACACAATGTTAGGTGAGTTTGCTGTTCCCCGGTCTTTTCCTCCCCAGACACACGAAATCCACAAGCCTTGATTTTATACAAATCCAAAGCAGCTGCTTCACAGGATGCAGCTTTTTCCCCGTACCTTTCCTACAACTGGCTGCAATAGCTGCGAAGCTCTTAAAACAGTTACATTTGAGGAAACAAGCTGAGGGGTTTTTTCAGCAAGTCCAACTAAAGAGACATTCCACAGACCCTTTGTGAGTGTAAAGCACTGAAGTTTTTCCAGCTGATGCAGACAGCCGAAGCTGCGCTCCAGCATCGCACGGCACCAGCAGCTGGCAGGGCTGTCCCGAGAAGGGTCTCAGTTACAGGTCTGCTGCTTCCTTCCCGAATGCCCAAGAAAATTCCAGGGGCAAATGTGAGCCCCACATCTAATTATAGCCCCCTGCTATTTCCAGGTGAAGTCACACGGCAAGGAGAGCCACGGGATAAGAGGATTCTGTGCTCACACTGCCCGGAGCGGGGCCGTGAACAAACGGGTTACTTAAGGACAAGGGATTAGACCTGAAATCCTTCACTCCTCATCCCAGAACCCCAAAGTCGGGAATGGCCTTTCTCAATGCAAACAGGCCATGCGTCGGGAGTGCCAAACCTCTGGTGCTTGGGTTTTGCTGGACTTATCTTTGCTGTTCAACAAGTGCATGTGCAGAAGTGGGGAGCACTTGAACAGATTCCCGAGGGGAAACACAAAAGCTCTGAGACGAACCACGGAGCAGAAAGCCAGCAAAGGGTTTATGGCAGAGGGGAGCTTTTAGGATCTCTAAGTCTTAATCATCAAACATCTGAACTGACCCAGGTGGGTCTTTGTTCTGCTGTTTAATCTATCATATCTCAAAATAATCTGTACTTTACTACATCTGGACCCAGAGAATGGCAAACTTTGCTGTCCAGCTCCCAGGATTTGTGTGAGTGCTGCGTGACAAAAGCCTTAAAACCATGGTGGTGAGACCATCTGAGTCACCCCACACTCATCCACACCAGCCCAGAGATGACCACTGCCCAGGTGACACCATCCAACAGCTCCAGGATTGCAGTTTCCGCCTTGGCAGGGCACCCAATTAAATTATGTTGAAATAGCACTCATTAAGACAAGTGCTCTGCCAATTCAGTGTGATTTGTGGCTGTCAGGGGCCTTCCAAAGAAATGAGCCCTGAGCTGAGAGGCAAAGACATGCACATTTTTCAGCTGTTACTCACTTTAATACAGCTTTGAAATCACAGTGAGTCAAATGGGCAGCAGTATCATTGCCACAGTTACAGAAAAGGGAAAACAAACCTAAATCAAATATACTTTTATTTTTTTCTTCTACTTAAAAGCAACATTGAACAAGACTTGAAAGCCACCATGTGTATTTCTTTTTTAGGCAAAAGATGAATTTTGCCTTGTTCCCATCTCCCACCCTGCTCATTCTGGAAGTAAAACAATATCCAGAAATCCCAACCTGCTTTTGCTCAGTCTTCAGGGAGCTACACTGAGTTCCCTGAATCAGTTAATCCCCAAATCAGATGCGCATCAGTGCAAATTTTTGCTGGCTTTTCTTCTAAAGGCTCACCTTGGAAAACTTCAGACTACTAAAACCTGCTCTCTGCTGCAGATCTAACCATGTAAACTTACAGTGTGACCCTGATTGTGTGTAAATCAAACACAAAATCTCTTCCTAATTTTGTGTAAATTAAAGAAGACCTGAAGATGACAACATCAGTGCATTAGTAAGAACACTATTTAAGCTCTGGGTGTTCCTAAACTAAGGCTTTGGGTCCAAGTCCGTGCGCAAAAACCTGGAGCTCAGTGGCAGAGCAGGATTACTAAGTGTGGTCCCAGGTGAGTTTAAGCAGCCCTATATCAGAAGGGCCAGGGGCAGGTCCTGGGTTTGCCAGCAGTAGGCCCATGCCTGCCTTTTTTTTTGGATTTCTGGTTTTTTTTTATTCTGTGTTAGGCTGTTTTTTTGTGTATGGGCCATGCTGACTATCATTTAAAGCCTGGGAAAAAAAGGAATAATGGAACAGTACTGAAGGTGTGGAGTGCCAAAGAAGAAAGGCTGAGCTGTGAGGCTGCACCACAGGCTTTTTAATCTGAAGGTATGTTTTTTTGAGCAACAAACAAGAGGAGCTTCTGGGTTTCAGATGAGCAGTCCCTTTCCAAGGGAGGGTAGAGGGACGCATTTCTTAAATTACAGTGACTACGGCATGTTTTGTTTAAGCTCTTTCATACCTCAATGCATAAATGAATTGCCTATCTCTAATGAGGAAGCAAATGGAAAAGAGCTGTGGCTGCATCTCTCTGCAGTCCTGTGCTCATGGGTGTCTGGAACAACTCCAACCCCTCCCTCCAGCAGAGTGACATTCTTTGTCCGCCCCCCCCCCCCCCCCCCCGCATCTGTATATGGATGAGTCAAAGTGCTGAAGCATTTTGAAAACTATGCAGAAGACAGCCCTGAATCACGCTCCTCCTTCCCCTGCCCAGGCCAGCCCCTTCCATAGGGTGACCCCTCCCAGGAACTGCCAGTCCTGCAGGCTGAAGGGCCAGAGGGTGCGTGTGTACACACAGGCACGTGTTGTTTGATGCTGGGAAGGCGGACCGGGAAACATTTTTATCTGTTTATCTGTGATCCAAATACCTATTTAAGTATTTTGTAAGCAGGCCCGAATGGCTGCAAAGGGGGCAGAGAAAGGCGCTTGTCTGTACCAAGCGTGCTCTGCTTTCAGGAGCGTGTGGCAAAAGTCGCCCCATTGCGGCCTCCCTAAGGAGATGAGAAGCACAGCCAATACCCACTAACACAAAAACTGGCTTAAAGTACTCTGGGGGGGAGGAAAATCAGGTGGTTGTTTAAGGGTATGTTAGGGGGATTTTAAAAAACCCCGCTAAAAGTGGGATATGTAAAGATGTGTTAGCTTAAGGCAAACTACTTTGTATATCCATGTATATGGTATCTAGTGTGCATATACCAGCAGGAAAATATTGGGGAGTGGGGAATTTTGATAGCCTTTTGCTTGGATCTGAGCTTTCTTCATGTTCTTCCCTGCAGCAATGTGTCCAGCCACCTCTGTGTCCACTGTCTCTACCAAGAGTCAAACGAGCACCCCGAGTGTGCCATCCTAGGTACTGTCTCTTTTCAGTTTCTTATTCCAAGTAACCTATTTGGGAGCAGAGATTAGCAGGGAAACAAATACAAATGTCTCCTTGTGGGTTTTTAATTTAAAAAACCCAAACCAATTTTTGAGGAGATTTCAAACAATCCTAGAGGAAAATACATAAATAGAGGCTCCTTGGCCATGAGTAACTATCCTACCAACAGGAAGAGAGTTAAACATCTTTGCAGCTCTTAGGTTCAGCCTTTAAATTCCTTAACTTGAAACTTCTGGGGATCTCCGGTGCTGAAAGGATGGAGAGCTTCCTGTTATCACTTCAACAAAGACCGAGTCATAAAAGCAAGTCCTGGAGAAAACCAGCAAAACCCAAGGGGAGGAGTGGGAAGGGAGGGAACAAGCTGTATTTGATTAATTCCAGAGCCAACTGGCACACACTTGATGGAAATGTTAATTGTCCTACTGACATACACCCACCAGTTATTCCCCCCTTCCCTCATCTCCTCTAAATGAAGCACAGAGTCTTTTCCTAAATCACAGGTAACATAAGAATATCCAGGTTTCCACCCTTCCTCTTCCTCCGTGTCACACCCTCACTTACAAAAGCAGCTGAACTATTTACTGCATGGCAATACTACATGGCATTACGTAGGTGTTTTTTATCTCTGTACTTAGTTAACATTCGGTTTTTACTCCAAAAGAGTAGTTTCTGCTCTGCTGGAAGTAGCCAATTACCTCTCATTGTGTACATGACAACTCCCAAATATCTGCACCAAGTCACAGAGTGATACCTGCCTTTGTCTGCAGGTGCCTTTTTATACTTTTATGCTTTCAGAGGAGCTCTTGGGGCTGGTTTACATGCAAACACAGGGCAGGTCACTCCCAAAAAGTAAGGCTCTGCTTGACAGAAATGCTGACAAGTGGCTATCATAAAGCAAGAAGAGTTTCAACAGCCAGTCTGTAAACAAATCTAATCAGAAGCCCCCAAAGGGCTGGTTTAAATAGTGTATTTATTTATTTATTTACGCGAGTATCTTGCAGTGTTTCAGAGAAATGACCCATTTCCAATGCTGCTCCAGCCCCTGGAGAGCGCTGGGCTTCTAATGAGATCCAGGACAGAGTGGCTTAAAGGATTAGGAACTGAAGTCACTGGCAGTGTGGGGAAGGAAGCAGCCAGCGCCGGATCAAGACAAAACGCTGTCCTGGGCTGTGGGCACAGGGTAGAGCTTAAAGCAGGTTTTCCTAGGACTGGTTTGACAGCCACAGGACTGGGGAGACAGAAAACTCCCAGCAGCCAAACAGAGTAAGCTCCAAGTGTTGACGTGTTTGAAAGTCCCTAGAGAGGTGAAGGAAGGAGCTGCTTTATTGACAAGCCTGATCCGACAGCCATTCAGTCACTGCTTAAGAATGACAAAGACCCTGCTCAGGTTGCTGCCAGCCAACACCTTGTCTCATTCGACTCCTCGGGATCAATAACTGGAGAGGAGTCAGCTATCGACCTGTTTTTTGAGGAAAACTCCACTGGAATCATGAATCAGTAAGCAGGGAACGGCCTTCTCAATGAACCTTTCTTTAAGATACAGCTGGAATCATCAATAACCTTTAATCCCTCAAAGAAAAGTTTGTGCTGAGAGAAAAGAAATGAGATTATTTCCACGGCCACGGTGTTAACTTCCCCTTTCAGTGGGAGGCTGCCAGCACTTTCACAAAATAAGCAAAGCCCAGCAACACTTCAGCTACTCTCCCTCCACCATCGAGAGATAAGGCCGGCTTATCACCCACAATCTGTTCTTCACAGCAATAATTAACAGCCTGCCACCATAAAAACTCACTGCAGACAGCTTTAAAGTTACAAGGCCTGCCCTGTTCAGCTACAGGTAGGTTTGGATGAGTCAAGATTTTAAAAGAAAGGAGGAGAAAGAAAAAAAAAAAAACCCAAAGGAAAAAGTACACACCAATAGTGGAAACTGTTTTGCAATCGTTGGCACAATAAATGAGCCTGGTTCGAACAGGCCACAGGATGCTGCCCCACTGCTCAAAGTAGCCGGGCTTGTATGCTCAGGATAAGAGAGAAGGGATCTGTTTAAAACAAAGCAGTTTATAGGCATAAACCCTGTTCTGCATAGAGTATATTTAAATGTACTTTGCTTTTTAAATCCAGGAAGTAAAAAAAGCTTGTCTGATAGCCTGAGCAAAGCATATTATTTGGATATCGAAAGACAGTTCAGCTGCTTCTGTATCTGATTATCCCAGTCTTTCCCATGAGCATTTACACCATACTTAAACTTCCAAATAGAATCACAGACTGGTTTGGCCTCCGAGCCCTGTCCAGCCTGGCCTCGGACACTTCCAGGGATGGGGCAGCCACAGCTTCTCTGGGCAACCTGTGCCAGAAGAGATGTTGAACCTTTGTGGGTTCCTCTGTTCAGCTACCCAAAGGGATTTCACCTAAAGCCGGGGAATAACTTTGGCAAGTTTTGATGCACGTGAGAAGTTAATTACAGAGTTCTCTGAAAGGAAGTTAAAGAAGGGAAATACAGTCCAACCCATCCTGCTTTACAGAAATGGAGTGTAAAAGCAAGAGCACAGACCTAGTGGTACGTGCAAGAGGCAGGTATGGATTCAGGAATGCTGCAGCCTTGTTGACAGCTTTTAAACCACATAATTTTCCAAGTAGAAAATGCTTGTGAGTTATACTCATCTCCCCACGCACACGTCCGGGGTTGTTTTGTCCAGACCTGCCATGAAATAAATAGCCAGTTACTTAAAACTGAACTATTCCACCTTTACCTGCACAGGCAGCACCTGGAAGTAGGCAGGAAAACACCCTGCAGTTCAGCACAGGACTAGTCTCAAACCTCCTGGTCTCAAAATACTTAACAGATGTGCTTCTCTCACCCACTCAAAATATCCCTAATTTCTAGGGTGAACTCCACACTCCTTCACAATCTTTTGGTCCAGACTAAGGAGGGAGAAGGAGGAGGCTCACTGCACAGGTACAAACACGTGCCTGGAGACGGAACTGCTCCCAATGGTAAAATGCAATTTGGCTGGAAAAAGAGCTGCAAGCCAAGGGCCAGCTGACAATAGGAACCCGGCTCTTCCTGGCACCTGGGACTATATTCTGGTATATGAGAAATCATCTGGCCCCGCTTTCCTTTTGCTTTCTTAACTTTCCAAAACAAAAAGCGATTCAGAGGAAAGGCGTTCACAAGTGGAAATTTCGGCGGGGCGGGGAATTCATCCTGTGCTGGCTCCTTCCAGGGCCAGCTGGAATCAGCGGGGCAGAAGAAACAGAAATTGAGTTTCAAGCTATAGAGGAAGCAGAAGCGAGTTTGCTGGAACTGCTCTCAGTACTGCCCCAATAGGCCTTTTCCTGCCCGGTGCTGCAAGTTCCACAAGGCCAAGAAAATGTGGAAAGGAGTGTTTTCATTTACCTGGAGAGGGCAGGGGCTGAGCAGTGCATTCCGATACATGCTCTGACAAGGAGAGAGCAAACTAGCCCTTTGGAAAGGCCAGAAAAGGCTGGCAGTTCCACAGGGCTGGCAGCAGTTCCTGTCTGTGCTGATCCCCATGCATGACTGGGTGACACCTTCACATTTCCCTCTGGAGTTTAAATTCTGCTCCAGCTCCCAGCCTGGAGCATGGAGAAGAGCAAAGGATATTCTCCACCTGGAGAAAAGAAGTGCTAAACACCTGCAGAAGCAAGTCTTCAGCACTCTCTCCAGACTGTTCCTAAAGCCAAGCCAGAGCCTTTTGAGTGGGCCTTTAGATTGATTTCTTAGGAAGGGGACCAAAAAAAAGAAAGCAAAACTAATTTGTGATTAGAAGGCACAAAGATGTTCACTCAGATGGAAGCATTCCTGAAAAGCGAGGGGGGAAACTACCCGAGCAATTCATTCAGCTGCCCTAGAGGGTAAACAGTGAACTTGAGCAGCATCCACAAATCCCGATTATTATTAACAGCTTGACCAAAAGCTTATGGTTTTTGTGGTTCTCTTTGTACTTGTGAAATCTGATGGATACCAAAGCAAAGAGGGGAGTCCCTCTGCAGCAACACAAGGCTAAACATTCCTCCCTATCCTGCATTTTGCGGAGCTGCCTCAGCCCAGGAATATTTATTTGCTTTTAAAAAAAGCATTTCAGATGTTTAATTGGGTCTTTACTTCCAGGCAGCTGGAAGCAGCAGTCTGAAGAGCCATTGACTTGCAGCAGCAATTGTGGAAGGACTGGTGGATAAAGGACACTTAATCGGGAGCTTTGGTTCGTGTTCCCATTTCCAACACAGCTTCCCGAGACCACAGGTGTGTACGTAACTTGGGAAGGGGAAAGGCTCCACAGGTAAATCATAAATGCCATGAATCACTTACATCAGGAAATGCCAAAGCAGGGGTGAACACACACACACACACAGCCGTATCTGCTCCCTGTTGACAGGTGCAGGTTACAAGCTGAAGTCAAATTACTCGTGTGCAAGACACCCAACAGCTCAGTGGGGCTCTGTCCTGTTCCTTGCTGCAGCTTCCAAAATCCCTCTGTTCCTTCACTGCACCTGACTTGTGGCTACAGCTGCTTGAAGCCGATCTTTCTTCACCTTGGAGCATTTTTCTGAGGGCTGGTCTAACGCCTCCCCTTGAAAGGGATAAAATATGTTTCTCGTAGAACACCATATAGTGTATTTCTGCCTATCTTTAATCCCATTTTCAATGACCACCTGTCAAACTGCTTTCTGGCGGTGTCTGAACACTCCTAAAGTCGCTTTTTGGGAGATGCCCAAGAAACGGCAAAGGTTTTACTTCTAAACAGAGAGGTTTTCTGCCACTGCTCTCTATTACTCAGAGTAAGTTCAATTTGGGTTGAAGTTTTTTGGGGGGGGGGGGCGGGATGGATTTTTTTCCTTGAGCTCAACTCTCCTCACACAAGCCTTTTATGACATGGAAGGAGAGAAGCAGAATTCCAGAAATATTGTCACCACCTAAAGATCTTGATAAAGAAACATCCTAAAACAGTATCTTTTTTTTTTTTTTTAATCATTAGAGGTGAGATGGAGAAGTTGCACAGCCAAATCACTGAAACCCCAAGAATTAATCAGGTGAAGTTACACTGTGAGCAGCACCCAAGCCTTGATTACAGCCTGTCATCAAGGGAACCACAGAATTTGCACCAAAAAAAAAAATATTACAAGAGGCTTAGCATTTAATGCTCTAAAGTAATAAATCCACAGCAAATCCTCCTGAATCTAAATATGGCTAAGACATATTTTAAGTTATTTTTTAAAGTTTTCTCAAATGCCATCTTACACTCCCAAACTCAGCCGTGCTGTTGCTTTTGCTTTCTCAGTAGTATGCAAATCTGGTTACATTCCATGCCTCAAGTGCCCTTTTGGCATCCCAAAAGCTCTTTCCAACAAACAGTAAGCAAGCCATTTATTTGGATTTATCTCCCTTTTTAAACTCAAGTAACCTGAAAGTGTCTTCTGATAATTTTTTTAGAATTTTGGGAGAGAGGGGGCCAGAAAAGTTTGCTTAGAAATTATGCACGTTACAGACACGTAATTTTACCCCTTAAAACCAGAATGACCTCGGGCGGGTTTTAGTAACAACAACAAAAAAAAGAAGTACACCTCCCCACTTGTGCACATTGACTCTGAACAAAAAAGTCAGCAGCTGTTGTGATCTACCTAAATGTAAGTTTTAATTCTTGGTGGTTTAGATTTAAATTAAGTAGAGACCTACCCAGTGTGGAAATTAATTAATTTTCCTCCACTGGTGCCTTTTCGCTTTCCTACCAGAGGCCACATGCACCTTGGGATCACCTTCTGGCTTATTTCTCCTAAGACTGGTGTGAAAGCTAAACCCTGCCTGGGCTTTTGGCAAAACCAAGGGTGTTAATGGAAAACAACCCCAGTCCACATGGAAGAAAAAAATCCCAGTCTTAAGATGAGATGGAAGTTTTACCAACACCTCTGGACCAAAACAAAACAAGCAGCCATAACATCACTTACTTCCACAAGGGAATTCCCACTGCGAACTGATGGAGCTCCTACAGATTCTGGACAGGAAGAGGAGAGCCACACACAGCAAGTACACCCAGAGCAGCTGTCCCTTCCCTTCCAAGCCAGGCAAATAAATACCTGAGCACACTACATCCCTGGAAACACAGTGCTCTACTGGCAGACAGGGAAAAACAGCCTTTAAAAAACGAAAACAAGCTCTATCAGTAAAAGTGCACTTCTGCAGATAAACTGCTCCTGCAGCTGGGACTTCTGCTGGCACAGCTCTGTCGGTCACGGGTCACACTCCGGCACCGCGCGCGCAGACAGAGCTGTGCCAGCAGAAGTTTGCCATACAAACCTGGGGGGAAACTCGGGAGCCACAAAAATGGATCTGCAGAGTCCTGTGTTTTTCCAACAGTCTGATGACGGGGAGTCTGTCTTACCCTCCGCACATGAACCTCTCGCTTCGAAGCACAGAAGAAAACTGGACTTCGCACAGGAGCACGACAATACCTGTGAGCCATTTACACCGTGCTTTATCCTTCAATTAAATACACAAACTAAGTGAGGAAGAGCCCTCGTAGGAAGGGAAGATAAAAGGGAATAAGTTAAGTTGTGCTGTACTTCAGCACTCGGAGCAGCCCGCCCTCACTTTTAATAGTAAGAAGGGAACAAAACTGAAAGTGTTTTAACGGGATTTGTTCAGCAGACAGCGGAGCACTGTAGAATTCCCACTGCTCCGTGAAACCTGACAGCTGAACTGTAACAGGACTTTCGGCATCTTCAAAAATCCCCAGAGAAGATTTAACGCCCGAGTTGGTGCTCAAGCAGGAGTTCTGTTTGGGTGAGTTCACACGATACTGCGGATCATTATTACAGAGCATGGAGCGGTGAGATGTCAGAAATGTACGCTGCCCATCTGTTCTGGAGAGAAATTATAAAATCAACCTCCCACCACCCTCTGGGAGGGGAAAGAAAGCCATGGAGAAGGGCTACGTCCAGGAAGTTAGGTCAGGCTGCGGCACTCGCACGCGGCGCAAAGCAAACCTCAACTGTCCAGCCAGCCTGGATCTTGTGTGAGGCACCGCCAGCACGTGGGAGAGGGATGTTTGGCAGCACAAATTTCCCTGTTTTCCATAGGGAGAACACAGAAGTAAAGTCACTGGCAGTCCTGCGTTTGTAGAGGCCATGCTCCACCTTCCTCAGAGCTTTCTGGCCCTCCAAACCGGGACACCGCTTCTAGGAATTCCTTGGGTTGTGTCACGCTGTTGTTAGAAATAATGTACTTTTTTTTTTCTTTTTAAAGATAAACACACGAACATCACCTTCATCATCAGTCACGTCTGTGCACCCTGAGTGACTTCAGGGTGGGGTGTTCTTACCCCCCAGGTTATTTTTGGGTGGTGGGAAAGTGTCACAGAGAGGAGAAGGCACAGGTATGAATTTAACTGTAGGAAATTCCCTGCTTAACCAAGGCCACCTAGAACCTTTATCAGCAGGCCGTCTCCTGAGAAGCTGCACCTCCCCAAAACAAATACTCAGCCTATTCAAAGTTTCCAAAATGGCCTGATTAAAGCCACTGGTCTAAAGATTTCCAGGAGGTCAGACAAAACCTGGTGTGCGGCTGGGAGCAACCGAGCCCTCAGCCATGTTTACCACTAGCACTTCAGTTTAAAAACCAAACCCAAACTGGGACAAAAACTCGGTGTTTAGGTGCATTCTGCTATTTGAAAGTACTGTGGCCTGGGCTGGCAGCACAGGTTTTATTGCAGGTGACGTTGTTGTCATCTTCCTCCTACAGGACTAGACCACTGGGAAACCACTGTGAAAAGGCGGTGAGACCAGGGTCTCCCCAAAAAACACCCTCACCCAAAACATATCCTTTACCAAAAAACACCCTCACCAACCTGCTGGAGGGTCACCCACGGTGCCAGGCGAAGGTGCCATTATGGGACCGTGGGCTGGCACAGAGGAAACTGGGGCCCAAGTGCTTGTCCCACAGCCGAGCTTCACCCCATGGCTGGGATTTGCCCCATGGCCAGGATTCATCTCACAGCTGAGGTTCACCCCATTACTGGGGTTCACCCTGTGGCCGGGATTCCCTCCATGCGGGCCTGGATTTGTCCCACGATCGAGGTTCACCCCACAGTCACAATTCACACCATGGCTGGGATTCACCTCACGACTGGAATTTACCCCACCAGCCAGGATTTGCCCCACGACCGGGATTCACCCCATGGCTGGGCATTGTCCCATGGCCACGATTCGCTCCATGGCTGGGATTCACCCCACGGCTAGGATTCGTCCCACGGCCAGGATCTGCCCCGTGGCCGGGATCCATCCCCCGGCCGGGATCTGCCTCACGGCCGGGACCGGTCCGCTGGCTGAGCTTCACCCCAGGGCCGCGGCTCCCCACACGACCGCCCCCCCCCGCAGCCCCCCGGCATCCCCGCCGGCCGCCCGGGGCTCGGCTACAGCGTCAACCGCGGCCTCCGGGGCCGGCTCCGCGGGGCCGATCCCGCTCCCCCCGCGGGGCCGTGCCCTCTCCCCCCTCACGCGGTGCCGCCGGCGGGGCCCGACATGGCGGCGGGGCCGTTCCC
>JAWMRA010000130.1:1113282-1133381 GCA_035584735.1 Pseudotriccus pelzelni | reverse complement strand
CGGGGCGGCGGGGCCGGCGGGGCGGCGGGCCGGGCACCCACGACATGCGGGCGGCGGCCCGCGGGCGGCGGGGACGGAGCCGCGGGGCCCGGGCGGCGGCGGCGGCGGCGGCGAGCAGGAGGAGGAGGAGGAGGAGCGGCGGCGGCCGGGGAGCGGAGGGCGGAGGAGACGGGGGCGGGCGCGGGGAGGCGGCGGGCGGTGCCGGGGCCGCGGCGGGGGGGACGGCGGGCACTCGCGGGGCCGTGTCTCCGCGCACGGCCGGGCCCTGCCACCCGTCGTGAGGTGGGGGAGGCCCCTTACCCGGCTTCACCCCTCGGCTTTACCCCCCCCCCCGCTTCTACAGCTGTCACCGGGCTGCGGCGCCCAAGGGGACGCGCCTTGGCTTCGCGGGCCGCTCGTCCCCGGCGCTGCGAGACGGAAGAGTCCACCTTTCCGAGGGGATTTGACATCTCCTCGTCGGTGCCAGACACCTTTGTTTCTCCGCGGGCGGCAGCTCCTCCGCCGGGAAGCGTGGTTTTGGCGCCCAAATTTCAGTGGCACGGCCCCTCGTGAGTCCTGAGGGCAACTGGAGCAGGGAAGAGCAGGTAAATGTCACCCGATCGTCTCCCGGCCGCACCAGCAGCCCTTTGGGATGGACGTGAGGGAAACGTGGATTGGAAAATAAAATAAAAGCAGCACCCCGACACGGAGAGGGATGTGGGTCTGTGTGTACCCAGGTGGGAAAGCAGTGGTGGAAAAGAAAAGGATCACGGAGGTGGAGGGAGGCGTCTGAGGGAGCAGCAGGTGGCTGGGAGGGGGGCACAGAGGGGGGAAAGAGATCAGGCCTGAGGACTTCTCATTGGAATTTCCTTTCTACAACAGCTGCCTGGGCTCGTGCTGGACTCAAAAAATTCAAGGATGCCTGGAGAGCAGGAAGTGCCTCTGTTGGTAGGAAATGGGCTTTGGAACAAGTGTGTAGTTGGGAATGGGTGCGCGATAACCGTGAGCCCATGCTTCTCTCCCAAAATCCACGATCCACAGCAGAGACCTTGTGTCTAACAAGCCAAAGGCTTGCAAGGGGATTCCGGAGTTATGGAGTTAAGACTGTGAAGGATTCAGGTCATTACCTGCGCATTAAACAGTCTACTGTTACGTCTTCCACCACTGCCGGAGTCAAACAATAGGGAGTCCTAATGCCCATCCGAAATAATTCCATTCCCCACCCTGTGTTTTAAACTCATGCATTGTCACTTCTCACTGAAGTGGGCTCCTTTTCCTCCTGTCACCCTCCCAATTCCCCATCTCCATCCTTTCCCAGGATGCTGAGCATAGAGTTACATTGGAGAAACATGGATCAGTTGCGTTGACTCATTTTACACAGCCACACGTGTCTGCTTTAAAAATTCTTGGGACACGGATTGATCAGGATCAGGATGACTAAAATAGTCAAAAAAGCACATCAGTGTGGAATAAAGGCCCAACTTTAACCATTGTAGTTTGTAATATGTATCTGATATGCTTAGGAGACAGTTAAAGTCCTTGCAGGTGGATGTTGCTCCACGAGTGGAGCTGTGTGGATCAGGCAGTGCTTTTCCCAATCCATTCGCAAGGGAACGGGAGTGACAGCAGCCAGAAAATACCATTCTGGAATTACACTGGGCTCGGAGCTCACACTATTAAGCGTTAACTAGATAATGCTCGCGTTAATTAGAATATGTGCGGCCAAGCAGACGTGGTGGAACAGGTGGAAACGCGCCCATGTCAGCTGCTCTGGCCGCCCTCAGGAGCCGCCGCCATATTGGTTCGGGGGCGGGAAGACCAGTTCTGTTCGCAGCGCTACGATACGGCCCCGAGGTTGTCCCAAGTCCCCTTTCAGGGCGGTTAAGAAGCGAACTGGAGACTTTTAACCAGCTCCGGCAAAGGGTTACCCCTCCCCGGGCAGCGGGCATACGCCGGGGGGAGGGAAAAGTGCACCCGCGGAACGCCAGGCCCAGGGCACGATGGGCGGGGGGGACAGCGATAAAAGGTACACCGCCCGGGCCCGCGGGCCTCCGGAATGTTTCTCTTCGGTTTCGGGGAGCGAGTTCCGCGGGGAACGTTTAGGGCGCTGCATCCCGGCGGCTCGGCAAGATGGCGGCGCCCAGCGCCCGCTGCCTGTGGAGAGGTGACGGGGTTACGCGGAGGGAGCTGCGGGTGCCGTCGCCTCTCCGCCTCTGCCCGCCGTCCCGGGGCGGCCCTGGGAGCCGATGAAGGCCTGCCCGGCCGGGGCGGGGGTAGCGGGAGGCCGCGGCGCCTGTCTAAGACGATGTTTGCTTTTCCCCCGCAGCGCTGGCCCCGCGGCGCGGGTGGGTCCGCGTCGGGCTGGAGCAGCGCCTCGCCGCCCCCGCCGTGGTGAGCGCACGGCCCTTCGCGGCGGCAGCCAAGTGAGTGCGGGTCCGGCATCCCGGGAGGCTCCCTCGGCCGCGGGGGTGGTGGTAGGCGGGGTGTGGTGCGTTTTTGGTGTCTGCGGTGTTGCTCCAACAACCTTGGTGCCCGAAACGCTTGTCATAAAGTGTGTCACGGTTACGGGGAAAGACTGAGCGGGTGTTTTTGAGATGTCCTTGGGGGGCTGTGGCAGGGTTACAGCATGAAGGCTGCTGAGCTCCTGGGCTCGGTTTCAAACACTTCCTCATTTTCACTTTGCTTATTAGCGTTTAATTTGTTGTGTCTTCAATAATACAGCATGACTGGGAGAACATTTTAATTTTTTTTCCTTTGCTTTGAGACCCTCTGGAAATAGGGAGGAGAGTGAAAATTGGGGCTGGTGTTTAACTGCTGCAGGGAAGGGAGGACAAACCTTTTTCATAAGGTGTGAGACTGCTACAACCATAAGAAGAGAAACCTTGCAGTTCTACCTTCTCGGTTGGATTTTCCCAGTTTAGGCCAGTCCGGGTGAAGGCCAGACCAGTGAGTGTGTTCCCCTTACCCAGGTTTTGCTTTGGTGCAGCGGCAGGTCCTTAACGAGTGACACACCATGTTCTTGATAAGCCAAACTCTTCAGCTGTTGACCTAACAATGGGTTGTGGCTTTTTGTCTTTTTTTTTGTTTTGTTTTTGTCTTAGACCTGCCAAAAAAGGCACCCAGAAGACCAAGCAGGAGAAAGCCAAGGACAAACCCTCCCCGCGGAGGCGGCCACTGATGACCAAGCCTGTGGACGATGTGTACCTGACGTGGCTCTACCGGCGCCCCTTCTATGACCTGGAGCAGGCCGTGGGCATGCTGAAGAAATTCCAGCAGCTGGACTTCACTTACCCCAAGCAGTTTGTCTATATCAATGTGTTCCTGGATATGGCCCTGAAGAAGGTTAGGTCTGGAAGGGTGGAGGAATCCTGGCACTTCTTTTAAGGGTTTAAATCTGCTCCAGACTTGGAGCTTCCGTGGTGTTGCCAGCACACCTCGGTGTGCTGTGTTCTTGGGTCACTGTTTCACTTCTTCACCTTGTTTGGATTTGTAACTCGCCCTAGAGTCATGATTTCTCTTTGGTTTCCTTATTGTCTCTTTGATTCACTTCCTAGAAAAAGCTGGATCCTTTCTCGGGCGCTGTCGTCCTTCCCCATCGCTTTACGGATGAAGTCAAGAAGGTCTTGGTTTTCACAGAGGTGGGTGAGCCTGGATTAACTTTATTTGCATGTGTTTTGTGTGTTCAGAAAACTCTTACAGCTGTCCTTTGCCACTTAATCGTTCTAGCAGAACAGACTTCCATATATCTGTATGAGGTGGTCCAAAAGAGGCGATTTTTGCCTTGGAGCAAAAGCTTGAGCCCAAGTTCTTACAAAACTGAAGTCTTTTTGGTACAGACTAATTGGTAGTATAGCTGTTTATGGCTATTTTTTTCTCTCAACAGAACGAGCAAGAAGCTGAAATAGCTCGGGAGAATGGAGCTGATATCGTGGGGGGACTTGAATTAATCAAATGGGTATTCATTTTTATTTTTATTTTATTAAGAATTATATATATAGCCTAATTTAAACAGTACTTGGGCCTGGGGAGGGGAAGAAACCTGATGTCCATGAACTCCCAGCTTGCCAATGTGAAGAGTGAAGTTTGTGTGCTCAAACAGCTTTGTAGGGCCACTTCTGTGCTAGATATAAATAAATTGTTTTTGTTGCAGATCTTGGAGGATGAAGTCCAAGCAGATTTCTATGTGGCTGTTCCTGCCATAATACCCAAGCTAATACCACTGAGGAACAAACTGAAACGGAAATTCCCGAGCACCAAAAGAAGTAAGAAGCGATTCTTTCTTGCAGCTCTCAGCTGCTGAGGAGGATTTAACTCTGGAGGTGCCACTGACAGGTTTTTTGACAAGGATGTGTAATTACACTGTATTTGACTGCACCACTTGTTCTGTCTTAGGTAAAGGAAATTTTAGGAATCCAGATTTGTACTTTTCTCCTACAACAGGCAAACCTGGGATTAGAACCAAGAGAAATTTGCCTACTGGGTGCCCTTAATTAATCCTGGTGAATGAGGAAGGAGAGAAGATGGAAACTATTTTTCTAATACCCCTGAGGACACCATTGTCTTGTTTGTGAAACTACATTTTGGAGTGGAGTTCCACTGCCTTGATTAATTACCACTTTACTAACATCACACTTATCTGTGCTAATAAGCATCACTCAGACAACTCTTTTTGCCTATTTTCCCCCTTTTTTTCCTTTTAATAGATTCCCTGGGCACTGATATCCCCAAAATGGTGCAGCTCTTCAGAGAATGTCACGAGTACGCCGTACAAGATGAGTCTGTAATCAAGACAAGGATAGCCAGGGTAAGTTGTACGGAGAGCTTTCTCTCCTGAGCAGAACTCAAGTTAGTATTTAAAGAAGGGAAAAAAGATGTCTTCAATCTGTTGCCCAAGATTTTTAGCCATGTTCTTTAGCTGACCTGTGAAGGAAGTGGAACTCTTCGTTATGCAGCATTTTCATAGAATCATAGAATTAACTGAATTAACTGGGTTGGAGGAGACCTCCGAGATCATCAAGTCCAACTCTTTCAGCTGGTTTTATCCCTCCCCTTTTTTTTTTTTTCTAAGTAAATAAACTAAGTGTTTGTAAGTCCGTGGTCAGCATGGACAGAAGGGTCAAAAAGTCTTTCCTTTACCCAAATAATTAAAGACTTTTAATTTTGATAACTGTAGTTCTGGACTGGAGCAGAAGGAACTGTGTTACACCTGAAATACAACATTAATTTCTGCTAATTTATTTATTTTCTGAGCCCCAAACTGTTTTTTCTTTTTCCTTCTGGTTTGTCTCTTTTTAATCCCTCCTAATATTTAGTTTTCCTCTAACTGATGGTGGCACAGGAAGGAAGGGTACAAAACACCTGATCCCAAGAGAATTGTTCCAGACTTTAAACAGGGAGATAGTTGACTGTGCGCACACCAGGATTTAGTGTGGAATGCTTGTTTGGAAGCTGGGATATTTATTTGGGTGTAAGAGCTGTTTTGAAATACTTGAAACCCTCTGAGCATTGCCGGTCTGCGTTGTGGGGCTGTTAGTGAGATTTTTAACTCCCTAACAGGGAACATGGAGAAGGGTAATCTACCCAAATGTAGGATAAATATGTACAGATTTATTCTTCTAGGCTTCAAGTATCGCCACATTTAACTTGGCATTGTCCTTTTCCAGCTGGATATGCCTGCTGAGCACATAATTGCCAATCTGAAGACAGTTATCCATGATATCTGCACCTTCAAGCCACCAACCTATGGTAAGGAGCTGTTGTTCTAACATGGGAGTTCAAGTTATAGCAAACAAAACTAAGAATCGGGTGGTTTTAAATGACTGTCATTAAACGGCCTTTCTATTCTCAAAATATTTCTGGGGCATCTGCTTAGCTGGAGAGGAAGTGGTGATTCATGAGCACAATTTTAGGGAAGAGTAGCCTTGTGTGAGAGAGGAAAACAACTTTTTATACTAAAACTTTCTTCTTGTCTGCCAAAAGAATAATCTTCCATCTCTCCCAGTGATGCTCTTAACAGTGACTGCTATACTGAGACCAGACCATGCCTTGAGGACTCCAAATAAAAAGTATAAGGGTTGATTGACTTGAAGTATGGAGTCTAGGTAGGCTTTATTATCCATCATTTAGAACAATTACTTATCGATAACTTGATTAGTTCCTGTCAGGCTTTGCATAGGTAATAGCAGGTATCTGCCAGGAAACCGTGGGCTGAGGGGATGTGTCTTGTTGGGATTCTGGACACGGTAGGGATTAGTACTGAGGTGAGTCATCCTGGAGCCGTGGAACGGCGCAGAGTGACCACAGGGGTGGTGTTTGTTTTCCAGATCCCATTGTGCAGAGGTTGGTGATCAGATCTTCAACCAGTGAAGGTTTGCAAGTGAACCTTGATGGAATTCTACCTCAAGTGGAGAAAGTAGAAGGAAAGGAAGAAGAAGAAAAAAGTGGAGATGATGAGGATGAAGCAGAAAAGCCTGTCCAAGAACCCGTTAGTACATGAGGTCTTCCCTTGTAGATCTGATGATCAGCCTGGGGAAGCAGAGGGTGTCATTCAAATCATGCTCTGTAGAAACAAAAAAATAAATGGAACTCGTGGATTTTACTTAACAAATTCTGTGTGACAGTGTCACAAACAGGACAGCCTGTTGTCAGAACCAGGGATTTTTTTTTTTTGCTAGGGAAAAATTGGATGTGTTCTGTGGGAGAAGTGGCCATGCACCTTCTCTCTCAAATGATGCAGGTTCATCTCTGTGTGACTGAAACTATGTCCCTCAGAGAGTCCAGGCAGTTCATGGTTTGCTTGCACTATCCCAGGCAGAGTTGCGCCTATAATGTTTTGAGATGAATCCTGCCTTGAAGCTCCAAGTGTCACTTCCTTGTCTATTTTCCGTTGTAGAGGTGGTTCTTGAAGGGCTTGTGAACAACTGCGTGGGACAAGTGGATCAACCAATCTTGGGTGTGCTTGGAACGGGAACTGATTTCATTCAGTCTGTGGAAATTGCTCTGGTTTCTTATTGTTTTTGTTTTCCTCCAGCACAGTTCTTAACTATGCACACTGGCGACTGGGATGTCTTTCCCACTTTTTTTTCCCCGGTCTTTCCAGGAGGTGGCGTTCCTGCTCTTCCCTCCTGTATAAGTGTTGGGAAAAGGATTTCTCCTTGGGTGGTTTTTTTTTTAAATGTTAGTCAAACTGTACCCCCACACGTAAGATGGTTCCCAAAAGGAATGGCTCTTTACAATAGGGATGAGCTGATCCAAATCTGGAAAGGTCTGTGGCTTGAAGTCATTCCTGTTGTTGGAGGCAGGGCTTGTTTTTTCCAGGAGGTTGCTCAGATATGTCTGCCTGGAAATTCTTGTAGTTCCCATCTGAAGCATTTGGCTGCTGTCAGTCAGGGAGCTTGGAATGTTCCTGTTAGGCCACAGTGATAGGTTGTTGATTATGTGGGGTGCTTTGCTCAGAGTTTGATGAAAAAATTCTCTTTAGGGGTGTAGAGGAAGGTTTCAGACTGACTCAGCAGACTTGCTAGGTTGTATGTGGAAAAACCAATGTGTCAGTGCACTGGAGTATCCATCTGAACACCCTTTCCCTCCTCCTTCCTTTGTTCTGCACAAGTTTAAGTTGTAGAGTAACGCTTTCTTAGCTTCCTAATACCGATGTCTAGGAATTTCTGATCTGGAGCACCAGTTTGAGAAGATAGGTGAGGGCAGGTAATCAAGAAGAAACAGGTTGGTTGTTTTTTTTTTAAATTATTTCAGATTTGTGGAGTTTTCCCCTTCCACCCTGTGCCTTAAATAATTGATTGTATTGGTAACTAACGGTTGTGTGCTGGCGAGTCTAGTTCATGACTAGGGGTAGTCACTTAATCAGTCTGCACAAAAGGCTTGATTACTTCTGACAAGTTTTATCTGGATGTTTTTTCTAGTGAAAAGAAAATTAATCATGTTGCATAAGCTCCTCATCTGCAGCCTGTCTCCCTTCATTAGTTCATGTACAGCATCCTCTGCAAGTACCTCCCTGATCCTGCCACCTTGGTCCTGCTTGGAATTTGTGCTGAAGAGCAGCAGGAAACATGGAGCCACAGGGATGTGCTTCGGGAAGTGGCTCTTGGTGCATCCCAAGTGGATCACTAGCGGGTGATTTTAGCAACAGGTAGGACACTGTTTTACAGGAAGGCTGTTTCACCCCAAAGATCACGTTTTGCACCTGTGTGTGAGCCAGGAGTGTCTTTATTACTAAGAAATTACATATATAAGGGATATTATGAGGCATTACAGCAGATATGTGCTGTTTGTGGCCCAGAAGGAGCAGTGTGAAGGTAAGTTACCTGTTGGTAGCTGTTGGTGTAGAGAAGCAAACCTTGTGATATCATTTGCATGGGTTTCTTGCTCTCCGCTCTGTTCTCTTGGCTTATTTCCAAGGCTTTAATATTCACTGTGGAAAAAGACCCGCCTTTTTTGGTGGATTTAAAAAAAGTGATGCTTAAGCATAAATATGCAGGTGAGCTTAAATCAGAAGCTCTCAGACTGCTGAGTGTGCTCTCAAAGAACAAAAGTGTGGAATAACAAGGTTCCTGCAGAGATCTGCACTTGGAAAATTTGAATACTGTGGGAATACTGTAAATCTGGCACTCTAGAAGTCAGAACAGCAAGAGAAGTAGCTCATGAACTCTGCAAGTTTTTGGGTGTAGTTCTGAATACGTGTCACTGTGCTGCTGAGTGCTAAAGGGATAATGTCCCTGGTCTGTGTGATACTGAAGCAGTGTTGTAGATTGCTGGCTTGTAGAAATCATGGCAACTGTGGAAAGAAAGGGAATGCTGCAGAACCTTTGTAATGCAGATGATGTATGGTGGCTTTTAAATTTGTTTTATCTGGAGCTGCTGTTGGTTTAACTAAGGAGAGGAGCAGGAGATGAGCTGGGATTCATGACGAGAGCACACAGAAACATTTGCCCAAACAAGGACGAAATAGCCTTGGAAGCACGTGTGTGCAGCTGTGGGGAATGCAGGGTTTAGGCTGACACAGCCTCAATCCACGCTTGTGTGGGAATTCATTGCTCTCCAAAAAACCTGGAATCTCAGCAGGTCAAACTGAGTTCACGAGGCTTTTGCTGCGAATTCTGCCATGGGGCCGAGGTTGGAAGGGGAGGGCGGGGATGTTACAAATGCCACCTTCAAAACTAGCAGGGGTGAGGTGCTTTTAGTGCTGAGCTGGGCATTCTGAGTGATTAAATGTGATTACATTTATGTCCTGTGGTACTGTTGGTCAGTGTCAGCTCTAAGACTACTTGGAAAACAAGGAAAACTCCAGTCTTCCCAAATTGCCAGGTACTGGGGGATGCTGGGTGAAGCTAAAATACTACTGCACGTGGTGACTCTGCAATGACATATTGTTTGGGTCCCTAGCAGAGCTGGACAGGGCTGTGGCACTTGGAAGCTTTGACGGGATCAGTGAAGGGAATAGCACGTCTTTTCCTGAGCGTTGTGCTACCAAGGTAGACAGTGACTCGGGGACTTGGAACCATTGTTGGACCAGAATTCAGAAGTGCAAAATTATTAGATGTAATTAAGTACATTAGATGTAAAAATAACTTAGAGAAGTAACTTGGGTAGTTTAGCAGCCTTAAGGAAAAGAATGCCTATTTATATCAGGTAAAACTTGGAAAACTGTCAGAACTGAACAGGGATTCTGGAAGGGGGAAGTTCACAGAAAAATCTGCCCACTTGCCTTGTTTTTTTAATGGTCCCAGAAAACAACTGGCTTGATGTTACTACATCTGAAGCTACTTGTAGCTGTCAAGTTCCTGTATGAAGGTCTCAAACTTCTTTGGAATGTCTAACCCACAGGTTTCTGAGTGTGGACCACCTGGGCTAAATTCCAAGCTTTCAGTCTTACAACATTGTCATATTTCTCTGGAGAGCCTGAAACTTATTCTGTAATTTTATTTGCTGTTAACCTGTAAATAGACTCAAAACAGAAATGCTGCTTCTTTGTTAAATAGGAGCTAGGGAAAAAAAAGGATGTGAAGGACAAAACTTTACCAAACTTTGAATTTCTGAAAATTCAAAGTCTTTTGCACCAAGTGCAAAATTTGAGAAAGGTTTTAAATGAGTGTTTTCTTTTCCAGAGGGAAAAGCTCTTCTTTTGTGTTGTGGAATGGGTAAATTTGCAAAATCATTTAAATTACGGATCTTGAGTCCTTCTGACTTTAACAGCTTCTTTGGAGCAGTGTTAATATTAATGCAAGTTACTTTTTCAACAATTTCAGATGATTTAAGACCCATGACAGTAGAGAAATACCTTTTCTCTCCAGCTGATAGAAAAATCTACTTTTTGGGGTCTGATGAGGCCAGAACAGTGTGAATTCTGACCACCAACATAAATAATTGAAAGATGGATTTTACACATTAATAAGTTAATGAACCTTCTCTGTACTTGGCTTTTACTGTGTCCACCTGTTGTCCCTTTCTGGTGCTCCTTTGAGTTTGGTCAAGCTGCCCTGAGTTTCACTTGAGGAATTAGAAGGAAATAAGGGCCTGTGCATTTCTTCCTTTCATCATTTCTGCCATATCTGAAAGGAAGATGAAACACTTGTTTGCATTGCGCTGGTGTGTGCAGAGGTAGTTGTTCTGTCTCCCTGCTCCTATTTTTATGAAAAACAACCTCCTGCTAATAGCTAATGAGTATTAACTTGAGAAACTAATCATGCAAATCGCTGCTTGGATCTTGGGGCCGTGCCAGGCTGCACATTCTGCATCTCACATTTGTTACTGGAATTCCAGCATGGTGATTAAAGGCATGCAATCCTGAAAATTAAAAGAAAAAAAGAAAGAAAATCTGACCTCCAGCTTGGAGTTCAAGATGGTAGCGTTCATTAGGAAGTGAATCAAAACTGAACAGATGGAACTACCGCGAGGATTTATTGTGGAATTGAGCTGCCATCATTGCATTTAATCAGGAGATGAAGGCAGCAGCAGCAGCCCAGCTCTGTGCAACTGACTGCTGTGTGGGAATTGGGATACTGCTATGAAACAGGAACACTGAAATTAGCTGGGAAAAAAAAGAAACTTTCATTCATGGACTGGTAAAACTAAGCTGACTTTTTTAGTTCCATTCAGTTCGAGGCTTTGGCTCGTAGCAGTTTAATGGCTGTGACTTCCAATGCGGGGCTCGTTTTCTTTATCCTCAGACTTAAAGGAGTCCAGTTTTCATTTGGAAAAGTTGGCTCTGGTATCTTCTGTTGGGTGTGCAGTGCTGGACGGGTAAGACAGGGAGTTTTTAATGAGTGGACGTGGTACCCTGTGTGTGTTGAGGTGCTTAAAGCAAGAAAACGCTGTAAGGGGAATAGTTAAGCTTGGGCTTGGGTTGTTTTTCTTGGTTTGAGTGCTTGATTTGTGATTGCTAGTGTTGGAGTCTTCATCTCTTCTATGGATTTGCTCTAAAAACGCAGAGCAAAGGAGGTGACATGGCAGGAAGAAACGGAAAAAGTGGTGACAGGAACACTGCCCTTTCCTTAAACAGCCCCTGCCCCTTTGTTGTACTTTTTGTTACAATAATACAGACAAAACGGACACCCAGACACAACTTCTGAACAGCTTCAAACCCGTGGGGAGAGGTTGACTTTCCCCAGCCATCGATGTGTGAGCCAGGGTAAAGGCAGTCAGTGGGGTCAGATCCAACACAAACACGCTTGCTTTGCCTAATCCCGGTGCTGCTGCGGCTGGGACGGGTTGTGGGATCGCTGGGGGCTGCTTCATCCCCAGGTAGCTACCGAGGAGAAGGAGAAGGAGGATGAGAAAAAGGAGGAGGAGTATGAAGAGAGGCTCCCCGGGTCCCCCTGCGCAATGTGAGGGGGAGGAGAAGGAGGAGCGGCACCCGCGGCCCCCCTGCCCAAGGTGTCGAGGAGGAGGAGCGGGAGGAGGGAGGAGAAGCTCCCCCGGTGCCGGGAGGAGGAAGGAGGGCGCAGCGCTGCCCGGGGCGGGGCGGGGGGCCGGGCGAGCTGCGGCTCGGAGCTGCCGCTTTGTCTGCGGGCAAAGTTTGGCGGCGGGGCGTGGGTGAGGTGCTGTCCTGGCACCTGCCGAGGGGCCGCCGGGCAGAGCCCGCTGCGCCGCTGCCGCCGCGGGGCCATGGGCGCCCCGAGAGCCGTCTGGGCCACGCTGAGCCTCCTCGGCGCTGCGCTGGCCGCCGCCGCCGCCTCCTCCTCCTCCTCCTCCTCCTCCTCTTCAGGTGAGTCGCAGCGCTGGGCGCGTCCCCGTCCCGCGGGATTGCCCCTGAGGAGAGACCCAGCTCCGAGCCCGCCGTTTCCCGCGGGGTTCGGGTGGGCTTTTCCCCTCCTCCCTCCGTCCCCGCTCCCTGGCCCCGGCCCGGGCGGGGGTCCGCCTCCGCCCCCCGCCATTTTGGCGGCCTCTCCTCAGGCGAGGTGAGGGGCACCGGGGCGAGGCGGTGCCCGTGCCCGGCCCTTCCCGCGGCTCTTCCCCGCCGGTGGGTGCCCGGGAGCGGCTGTGGAGCGCCGGGGATGGAGGAGCGTGTCCCGCCTCGGGCGTCGCGGGGCTGCCCGTCACGCTGGGCGGGAAGGCAGCCCAGGACAGCGCGGAGCCCCTGCCCAGGTGAGGGGGCTTGTTACCGCAGAAGCCGCTTGTGAGGGCTTTACTTGTCCGAACCCACAGAGAACATCCCGTGCCCGTGCGTGAGGGGGCACAGAGGCGGCCCGCAGCCCTCACGCGCCCCACGGGTTTTTGGTGTCCGTGGGGAGGGCTCGGGAATCCCGTGGTGGGAGCTGGGCATTGCCCGGGAAGCGTGAGGGGAGCTGCGGGGAGCAGGCACCAGCCGCCCGCCTTCTCGTGATTTAGGATTCGTTTGAATCGGATTCAGCTGAATTCGGCCGAATGCAACTTGCCGCGTGTGGATGTCGCTGTGAGTGCTCGTGGTGGGGGACACACACACACACACCAGGCGATGGTGTCTTCGTGTCGTTCTGGACAGATCTGCGGCAAGGACAAGGTTAGGCGATGCTGCCACTCAAAAGCCGCTTCAGTGTGTGGGGCAAGGCAGAACCGTCGTTTGCGAGAACGTTTTCAGGTGTGCTTTGCAACAGGTGTAAATCGCCCTGGGGACCCGGGGTTGCATGGAAAATGAGGACACTGTGACAGAGTTGCTCGGTGCGTGTGTGTGTGATGTCCTAAGCTCGCTCACAATTGGGAATAAAATACAAAGGTATTTAAGGATTTTCCAAGTCCCGCAAAGTCGGGTTAAATCTTAGTATCCCCCCCGGTAACTTGTGAAGGAGGGAAACATGTCTCTGCCCTCTTTGGAGAAGGACTAGACTTTGTGAGTTTGCTTTGTAGTCCTATGTGGTCCTTATTCCATGCTCTGGCCCCGGAGGGGATGAACACAGTGGTACTTTTAAGGAACTATAGCTGTGAGTGAGCTAAAAAAAAAGGGCAGCCAGCCCATGGGGGGTAAAACATGTGAGTTGTGCTGGTTTTGACTAACTGGTATTAAGTTTTTCATGACTTTTTGTCCCCACATGCCTTCCAACAATGTGTGACCTTGTGTTTTGCACTGGATTTTGAGGTGCAGCTGCATGATGAATCTTGAAGTCATCCTCTCTTGCCGAAAGGAAAGCTATCTGCTGAATTTGAGAGGCACATGATTGGGCTCTTGTGGCTCATCTTGGCAAGGGAAAATAATTCCCGATAGTGCCACCGTAGCCTCTTGCAGCTGGGCTGAAGATGGGCTCAAAGGAGGAGCCTTAGATTCGAAGCAGTGTTAGCTCCCAGGTTTTCTGTACAGATTTGTCTAATATGCATTTCTTGGGAAACAACACTCTTTGACAAGGAAATTCTTACTTCTCCGGGGGGTCCCTCAAGGCAGCCTTTCCCGCGTTCTTTTTCCTTTTCATCTCCGAGTTTCTTGGGTTGCTTTTGGTTATACATTCCTATCACGTTTTCAAGAGGCAGATCTGTGTAGTTGTTCAAGAGCAGCTGTTTTCCCAGAAAATCAATGGAAGAGCTGTCATTCAGCTTATTCCTGGTTTTATTTCCTACCCTTTTATGTGATTATTGAAGTAGAATATGCAAAGGGTGCTTGGATGGGCGCCTGTCTCTCTCTCCCTGGCTTGGAGAACCTTTCTCTCAGCCAGCGGTGAGGACAAGGAAGGCTGAAGCAGGAGGAGCCCTGTGAGCTGTCCTGTTGCCCATGGAGGAGCGATTTAGGAGTGGGAATTCAGGCTAGCTCTTCTCACCGTTATTTTGGCAGCCTCTGCTTTTGTGTCTGCCTTGTCTCTGTCTCTTTTGAGCCCGACTAGAGCAGAGTCCCTGTTGCTTACCCAGGGGTTGCCCAGCTGGCCCAAAACGGCATTTTCTTTGTGGCTGGTGAGTGCGTGGCCAGAGGTGGCTGCTCAGCGCTGCTCGTGCTGTGCCAGAGCAGGTTCACTGGGGAATGTGCTGCTATCACTCACTTCTAACCTGTTTTATTTTCCTTTGGTCCCTCAGGTGCCTGTGTCTACCACGGCCTCTTATTTGAGGTAGGTGAAAGCTCACACATGTTTTGCTGGGGAAGGGTTCGAGAAGGTGTTGTTGAACTTGAGTCTAGCCCTTGATTTTTGTCACCCCTGCAACTGGGATGCAGGTCACAGCTCTGTCAGTCTGCTGGAAAACAGCAGGGGAGTAAATACTGCCTGTGTCTACCTGGGACTCCTTTGGGCGAGCATGTGAAAGGTTGTGATGTGGGATATTTCCAGGTTCTTGGAAGCCACCTGAGTGACAAATATCCAGTCCTAGGCATGATGGATGGGATGCTTTGTAAAATATGTGGATATGTGTTTCTTTCCCTGAATTAATGACAACAGCTCAACACCTTTTCCTCTCAGCTGGTCATGATGAATCCTGTGTACCCCATCTCTCCTTTATAAACCCAACATATTTCCTTTTCTAGTGTCTCCTTTTGTGTGTACATAACCCATGAATGACTTTGTACAAGAATCACAGTTTTTAAGTATTTATGAACAGTGTTTTGCTCTGTAACACTCATCTGCTTTGCTCTGGTGCTTTGGGCTAAAAGGAAATGGCTGAGCAACTTTGTGTCTCTGGAATGCTTCTGGACCTGCCTCCAGTCCCACAGCAGACTGGCTCAGGGATTTGTTAGCACAGGCAGGGAGGGAGCAGCTGTCTGGGGTTTTACTTCTCTTGGAGCAACACTGGCTGTGTGCTCTGCATGTGTGACAGATGGCCACTGGGCACTGTGGAAACAGCTGGTGGCAGGTGGTTCCTTTGCCCTTCCAGTGTGGACTCGGGGTCTTGGAAGTTGTCGTGCTCCAAGAGGGGAATTGCTGGAGGCGAGTGTTTTCGGTGGGTGGATTGGGAGGAAGCTGAAGCAGGCTAAATGTGTTTGCTCTCCTTAATGATGTGCTGTGGAGGGTCTTGACAGCCACTGGACTGTTTAAAGATTCCAGCTGGAGTGAACTGGATGGCAGGACTCTTCCTGCTGAGCATTGCTGCTCTCCAGGGCAGCATCAGAGCAGAAGGGTTAGCAAGTGAGGGGTTCACATCCCTCATTACCAAAGATGTTTATTCCCTTTTGTGTTTTCCTGGTATTCTGATATTTTGAGGTGTTTTTTTCTCTGCTCTTTCTTTCGCTGCTGCTGTGTGTTTGAAATGCTGCTGTGGGCGCCTATAGCATCATTTGTACATGAGGACTAAGGTTATGTTTATTCTAGGTTAGATCATTCCTGCGTGAAAAAACTTGTTCCCGGTATCCTTGAGTTGGTGTTTATCACTGGTATTTAGTGCGATTGTTGTGTGTTTATTAATAAATGACTGTAGTAGTTGTCATTAGCTGCTCAGGAGGGCTGCTGTGCAGTAGACCTGGGGGCAGACACGAAGATAATGCAGGACACAGGATGCCTGTGGCACTCACAGAGCTGGTCACAACCTGCAAGAGAAACCTCTAGCAAGTTCTTTGGTGTTTAAACCGTGGTTAGAAACACTTTCTTTCAGTGTCTCCAGGATTTTTCTCCATGTTTCACTCAGAGGAGGCCACAGAGATTAGAGGGATGGAGCACCTCTCCTGTGAGGAAAGGCTGAGAAAATTGGGATCATTCAGCCCGGGGAAGAGCAGGCTCCCGTGTGACCTAATTGTGGCCTGAAGGGAGCCTAAAAGAAAGACAGGGAGGGATATTTTATAAGAGCCTGGAGTGACAGAACAAGGGGAAATGGCTTCACACTGACAGAGCAGGATTAGATGGGATATTAGGAAGAAATTCTTCCCTGTGAGGGTTGGGAGGCCCTGGCACAGGTTGCCCAGAGAAGCTGTGGCTGCCCCATCCCTGGAGTGTCCAAGGCCAGCTTGGACGGGGCATGGAGCAACCTGGGATAGTGGGAGGTGTCCCTGCCCATGGCAGGGGGTGGCACTGGATGATCTTTAAGGTCCCTTCCAAGCCAGGCCATGCTATGTTTCTGCCAGATTTTTGTAGGAATGCTATTTGCTGCAGAGGTCTCTGAAGTCACTCGGAAAATCCTTGGTGCATAAATCAGACCTTTAAGTGTAGTGGTGCAGGCACTGCAGAGTTGCTCAAATTGTTAACGCTGCAAAAGTTCAGCATCTTGTTTGACTGACTTGGCTCCTTGTGCATCCGGGGTCAGCTTGTGTTCATGGCTTTCCTCTGAGGAAAAACACCTCTCTGAGTGTGATTCCCACCCGTGTGCAGGTGGTTGGTGCTCCTCCCTCTGGCTTCACCTTTGAGGGAGTTTTCAGGTCCACACAACCAGCACAGCAGCTTCCTTTACTTAGCAAGGAAGAAAATACAGGGTATTTTTTCTTAGCTGGAGGGCACATTTGTGCCACTCCGAAAGTCAGGATGTGTGGGAGGTGTTGATCAAATCCACAGCGGGCTTGTGCCAGGAAGAGTTTTCAGCCCTGGGAGAAGGTGAGTGGAACACAGGGCTGTGAATTAAGGCGGCTTAAATGGCAAGTGTGACTTGATAAATGACCTCATGTCTGGTAGGCACTTCAGAAAGTCCATCTGAGCAACCTCCAGGACATTTTCATTTTGTCCTTGTTAAAACACGGATGTTGCCTATTGCACCAGCTGCTGGTAATGCACGTAAGGATAAATTTCTGCACTGACAGATTCTTTTGGAAGTTTCCTGAGACAGAAATATGGCCCTTTTTTTAACACTATAAAGCACTAAAGAAGCTTTTCTGAAAGGAAATATTTTTAATCTTGGGAGTTGGAATGAAAATTATGAACAGAATAAAAAGCCTGAACTTAATCCACAAAGTGTGAGGCAGCTGCTTGCTCGGCTTCAGAGCTGTTTTTTAAGTCATTTGGCTTATTTAGCACATATCAGTGACAATAAACCAGTTTGAAGTATCTGATGTGACCGACTGCACGTTCTTGTTCATTCAAGTATCCCTTTAAATCTGATCAATTCGGTAACATTTTGTGGTTACCTGTGTACATTTAGTTGTCAGAAGTTTGAAGAAAGCCTGATTTGATGCTTTTTAAATCAAATTTTCATTTCCATCTATAGCTTGTGCTGGACAGAAATGAGAGGGGAAAGGTAATAAATAAAAAATTATGGGTTTTTTCCCCCGGTTTTTAAATCTCCCACTCCAGATAGCTTCTACTCTGAATAAATTTAGTGACTATCTAAAATAACTGTTAGCAGGTGCAGAGCACTTCTGCATAGGGAACATTTCAAATTAGCAGTGGAAAATGAGCTTCATTTCAATTTCTTTAGAAGGAATAACAAGTTACTACTGGAAAATGGGATCAGAAGTGAAGATTTCCAATGAAAGGTTTGCTTGTTAACTCTTACAATGGTCAAGATGCTTTTGTTTTTAAATAATGTGACTTAAATGCCACTGTTTAGCCTGGGGCTGCATCCTCTTGATGTACATGAATGCTATGCAGTTAAGGTTTATTAATATAATAATGAGATGCTTCTCATGCAGCAAATCTCTTCTGCTCCTCGTGGGTTTCAGAAAGCTGGGATCAGCTGAGGATCAAAAATAAAAGTGCTTTTTGAATCAAGTGTGTGCTGCATGTGTGCTCTTTCTTTGTTTTGCTTGAAAACAGCAATGCGAAATGTGACTGGGGGTAGGCTCTTTATTTCATGGGACCAGGTAAAAGAAGCTTAGATGCAAGGTAACGATTTTTCTCCCACGGGTGAAGTGAATTCTTGTGCCTTGATCGGTAAAGAGTTGATTTTAATATGAAATAATCTTTCTTTTTTGTCTTGGTGGTTCTGAATGTCACTTTGTGGTCTGAGAAAACAATCCCTCATGCTCTAAGGACCCAGAGCACAGCATAGCTGGGAGTTGGTATGTTCTGGAATTATGACATGTTTCTTTGCAGCAGCTTGGCACCGGTGAACACCAATGACACAGTGAAAACTGGGGAATTAATCATGTTGTATATCACAGTAGACATGGCTTGATGTAGTACATGCCCCTGTGGAAGGGCTCTTCCTTGCCACATTTTCCATGAGCAAACAGCAATGGACACAAGTTGTGAGAGATACATTCATGCAGCACCAGCTTTGTGTGTTTGGGAGCACCGAGTGGCACTGCTCCTGGTTTTTCCTGGTGCTGTTCCCTGGGAGTAGCTGTATCGCTTTCTGTGAGGTGTCCAAGTAGGGATGAGGCAGATTTTCCTGCAGCTGTGCCTTAACTTACCCTGGTTCAACTGAAGCACAAAGTCAGCGTGTCTCTGCTTACCCTGAGGGGGTTTTTCTGCCCCGCTCACGCAGCGGGCTGCAAATACACTGAATTTATCATCCACTTCCCTTATCTTCAACTGTTGGGTGCATATGGGGTGTTTGTCGTTTCTCACAGCACACTCACTGGTCAGAAGTTGTTCTTTTTCCCTCCTTTCTGTGGATCTCACATTCCAGCAGTCCAGGGCCCAGCAGTAAAGTTAGGGTCCTCCTCAGTTGTCCGTGTGTGTTTAACAACAGCATTTGGCCCCAACTCTTCCCAAGCAGTCACACATAGCGTTTTTGGCAAGAAGAGGTTCTGAAGCAGCTCCTGTTTGCTTTGGGTAGCCCAGAAGGTACATGGAAAAACTGATAAACTCTGGGGTTGTGGGGATTTTTGAACTTAAGCTGGAGACTCGGTGCTGTCCACAAGGACTTTTCCTCGGAGCTGGGAGTGTCTACTGGCTGTAGTGTTCTGCTCCAGGGGTCTTTCGTCTCTGTCCTCCGTCCTGGCTGGTGGAAGACTTGTGCTTTAATCTTCCTGTGTCGTGGGAGGTGATCTGGCATTGGCTTTATTTGGAGATCAGGGTCTTTACAAGTGCTGCTCTGTTCCACATTTTCCGTTCCAGTGAGTTCCCGGATGGTGGCTGCTCAGCCACGAGCGCTGACTTAAGTAGATGATTAACATTTAATGCCATAGTTAGAGGAGCTATGTGCCAGAGCCTTGGCAGGAGATGTTGGGTTCCTCATGGGTTATTTCACCAGGATGACAGTTTTATAGTTACACGGCGTTTAGAAATTTCACAAGTCATTGTGCTTTCCATCTTTTCAGGGTGCCGTTGAAGAGCTTTGTTAGGAAATAATACATTGTAATTATTTTACTTTTTCTTTGTAAATCCCCATCGTGCAAAATATCTTTTCCCTTTGCTTGATCACCCCCTCATTCCTTCCCTTTCCTCAACCCTTTCAAAACCTTCATCAGGATTCCCATTTGCATTTTGACTTTAGAGGAAGGGCTGTGATGTCTGATGAACTGATAAGAGAAACGATAGAAATCAGGTTCTGCTAGTGGAAGAAGCCTATAATGCACTTCCAGTCCCTGTGAGACAGCAGGTTCTTTACACATGCATTTCTTCTGGATATTTGGGTGCCGTCTGGTTGGGCTACTGATGCCTCCTACTGGAGAATCCGAGTTGTTTGTGACTGATTGGATCTAACTGGTAAAACCAGAAATGATGTGAAGAAAAGGGAAATAGATAACTGAGGAAAGTGGGTCCCCAGCTCTTGTTGTCAATGACTGGAAATTGGGCACTTTGCTCTGTACTGGTGCTGGCACATTTGCCAGCCCAGGTGTCCTAGTTAGAACAGCTGGGACCAATTCATCACTGGATGGGTGTAACCCAAACCTGTGTATTCTATAGCCTTCC
>JAWMRA010000130.1:1022987-1113182 GCA_035584735.1 Pseudotriccus pelzelni | reverse complement strand
TTGTTATTCTGACTTATAATCTCTCTTTTGAGTTGAGTTCATTCCCCCTGCTGGTTAACTTTTAAACCAGCACACCAGGATATGTTTGAGACCTTGTTCTTCATCCTCAGAACATCTTGGTGGAGAAATCCTGAGGAACTGAATGTCTGCTCAGGCTTTTGAAGTAGATTATTGGTGTTTTAATCTGTCATAAACCTTAGGCACAATTGGACTGTGTCTGGACAGTGGTCCCATGTGGAAATCTTTATCTTTCAGGTTGGTTTCACTACATTTGTTTCCCCCTGTTTTTTTCTTCCCCTTAAATAACTCCTGTCCCCACCAGAAATGCCATTCCAGTGAAATTAATTGATTCAGTGTTGTCAAGGATAAATCATTCCCTGAGCCTTCTCGGCAAACATTAGCTCTCCAGTTGGCGCTGAATTTGCAAGGAGCCCGAGATATTCCTTTCAGGAACACAAAAAATCCCAGATCTGAAGCTCTTGCAGATGAGAGCATTGATTTTATGTCAGCACTCGGACCTGTCAGCCTTGGCAGTGGCTGTCAAGAGCCGTGTGGCGCTCAGAAGTTTATGGTGCCAGGGTGCCAGTATTTCTGCCAGGCATATTAAACGGCTCCCGGGGGAATGCAGGCAGCACACTCCCACTGGGAGACTGCTGTAGTTCTCCTGGTGCTGTGGTTTAGTGTTGAGCCGTGGATTAAGGAGCCCTGTTAGGGTAAAATACTGATAAATCCTGAGCACAATTCCTTCCTGGATTAATTTGAATAATTTAAACCAGATGTTTTATTCCTCAAAAAAAAAATTTAAAACCAAGTATTTTCCCAACCTGCTTTATGCGTTTTATGGAGGTTGAAATGAAACTGCTTGCAGGCTCAGAACTGAGAGATGTTAATTTAAGCATAATAAATTTTCAGGGACGTGGACAGGAGTCGGGGTCTTGCAGTGAGATGGCAAAGATAAGGAACTTGGGGTGGAGGCAGTGTTGTCATTACTGACATGCCTAGAGCCAGAGCTGAGGTAGTGGGTGCAGTAAATCCTTTCATCCACTGAGCCTGGAAAAGTGGTTTCAGGGGAAAACATGAGCAAACTTGTTAGCAATTTCTTTCCCGCTTTTTTTTTTTTTCAGTTTTATAGATTCTTCTTTATATGCAAAAAGCCTGATTTCCTGTCGTGCCTAAGGAATTAGTTTACTGTTGAATTCTCGGTAATTCAAAGTAAGAGCAACTTGGTACATTTTTATTCCGAGGGATAATTTTTTCTGTTGTTGTTTTGAGAATTAGAATTTTAAGTGTTCCATAGGTTTGGTTTTAAGTAGGAAGCACTTAAAAAACGACATCTGCTCCTTTCTATTTCGATTTTCCAGTGAAAATGTGGGATCACCATGCTTATGGAAAGGGAATCTGAAAGTGCCTCAATCTGCCATGGTGTGGAAACCTTCCAAACTAAAAGTGAATCACGTGCTTCCATTAGGTAACATAAGGAATAATTCTTAAGTCTCTTTTCCGTGTATTTTCCTTATTACTTTGATTCCTCCAAGCGGAGTTAATTAAGACAACATCGATCCCACCATTTCATATGCGGGCTTAACAACCCTGTGTATGTCCTGCTTTGGAACTGTGCAGCACAGGGTTTCTCTTGGGTACAGGATCCTTTCCAGGCAGTTTCAGGGGGATTTGGGAGTGGTGAGACCTGTGGATCTCCTCGCTCTTTGGAGAGGAGTGTGCTGGAGTTACCATGGATCCATCCATCTCCTCTGACCTCATTTTGTGGGGGAAGATCTAAGCTCACAAGATATAAGAGTGTCAGTTCTCCTTCTTGCTTCAGGCAGAGAAATATCTGTGAGATCAGAGGCAAGCCCCTTGAAATCCCTAGGAGAAGGCGTCATCCATGATATTTTGCATCCTAGGAGTGGGTTGTGATGCTTTTCCTCATCCTTTTATCCACTTGGCATTTTTGTCTCATAAAATCTGGCTGTGGGTACCTGCTGTGTCCAGGCTGCCAGGAGCACTGATTTGTGATCTGAAACCCTCTCATCACCATTTTTTTAATTACTAACATGATGCTGATTTTCCCAATAAAAATAGGAACTATCAGTATCAAAAATAAACTGGGAGAGCTGCTTTCTAAGCAGAATGTTTCTGCTGGGCTTTCACTGCTTATCAGCAAGGTATCAGCAAGCAGTGCCTGATGCTTTTGAGCCCGTGGCTTTGTTGAGAATGTGCAGGATTAAAATCTAGCACAGGGGACCACAGCTGTTTGCTAATACACGATAATTTCCCTCCTTTTAGTCTTGCATGGGAGTGTGGATTTTTTTCCTGCAGGTACCAGCCAGGGGGCTGATCCAATCTTCAAGGTCATATCTTTTCCTCAGAGTCCTGTTTACACAGATGTCTTCGTTAGGCTATGCAAATAGCTGCTAAATCCACATGTTAGGGCTGGGGGGATGATAATTCCTCATCTGGCAGCTTCCCCGAGCAACCTCCTTGCTCAAATCAGCAGCAGTCTTATGTGAGAGGCGCAGCGAGGTCTCTGCGCTTAATATTTTTAGTGCATTCTGTGTGATGCCAGAGTGTTTTTAACCTCTACTGAAGTCATTTCATGCTTCTGTAATTCATTGGGTTTTCAGTGTATTTATAGAGGCTGTTTTTTCAAGCGCTGCAGCAGAAGTGATGGGAGCATCTGGTTAAATCCATCACATCTTGTACAACAACCTCTGAGCGGCTGTTTGATGAAATAGGGGGAAAATAACCTTGGTAATTGAGCCTTTCCCCCTTTAGATGATTACACCGGTATTTTGAAGGCTTTAGATATTTAGTATCATTAGAGTGCCATAAGTGTCACTGAAACCACATCAGTCAGCAGTGACATCTGAAACAACAGAGCCACGTTTCAGCTCACACTCAGACCCTCGGCTGTGGTGATGTGGAAGCAAGAAAGCTGTGATTTGCTGGGATTCGTGTTTGGAAACCTCCCTGAGATGGTGTTGACAGCAGCATCTGTGTGCAGTGACAGAGCAGGGTTGTGTGGGGAGTGTTGGGCAGGTCACAAAAATGAGGAGTATCCTCCCTGTGCTGGCACGGAGAACGGATCTTGTGCTTAATCTTTCAGTCTCCGGAAAGTGATGCCCGAGTGATTAAGGTGGGGTTTGTAGACTTGCCAGTTTGCAGCGTTGCAGAGAAACCAGAGGTGAGGCCAGAGTCACTTATGGAAACACCATCAGCACATTTCTATTTGGGGAGCCCACATTCCTTGAGTCCTGAGCTACTGTAAGTGCTGCAGCTGCTTTGATGTCAGTGGAGCCAGGCATTTTACCAGCTGGGCACTTGACCCTGGCTCTCGGTCGGTCACTGAGCTCATTTAATACATGCGGCAGGGCTGCAGACACTGGTTTACCAGTTGGTGTTTTCCAGGGAGAGCATGGATTTACCTTTAACTCCCCTTGCAAGAGATTTGGAGACGGCTGCTCTGTCTCATTTTCTTACTTCATCTTGGTCCTACACGTGAAGTTCTGGCTCCTGTGAGCCAAACTCCTGCGTACACATATACAGAAATGATTTGGCATTGGGTCTGAGTGTTTGCAGAGGAAGCTGGCTTTGGGAAATGTGTTAAAGCAGATGAGATTTCCTTCCCTTGGCCATCTTCAGGCACCTTAATCCTCGGCTATCCCGGTTGGGAATGGCAGTTCCCTGTGTTGCTCTTGTGCTTATTAACCGTTTCTGTGGGCCAGGTTAAGGTCAGGGGTGGTGGTAAGTGTTTGGGACATTTGTTTTTCAGGGTGTCTGAAGGCTGAGGTTATGCCCGATGCAGCAGCATCGACACTTCTGTTGGGGTGGCGGTGTTGTGTGTAGAGGGAGACTCGTGGGCTTTTGATGTTCCCCCTCTGCCTTTTTTGGGACCATCCATGAACTACAGCAGCATGTTGGAATGTGAGTTACCCCACACTCTGCATTAATGCCGGAGTATTAGTTTCGGTGGGATTGCTCTTACCTAATCAGGCGTGCTTATCCAGGCCTCCCCAGGCACTTGGAGTGTTGGAAATCCATCCATGCTTTGCCTCTGGCTTCCCTGAGAACAGCTCCCGGCTGTGCTTTGTGTTCATGTCTCTGTTCCCTGGCAAGGCAGTTGCTGTGGCTGCTGAGAAGTCAAATGAGGTCCTTGACTGTGGTTTATTTTTTGCTTGGTGCAGTCACTTTGGTCTCTAGAAGGGTGATGATCCCCATGTGCCTGAAGGAACGGGAAAATGGTGTTTCAGGATTCCAAAGAAAAGTCCGTCCCTCCCCTTCGTTTCCCCTTTCTCTTAATCATCATGTTATAGAGACTTCCAGAGGATTATCTCATGAGCTTTTGGCCTCCTTGTGTTCCAGTTGGTACTTTATTGACCACACTGACTATATGAAATGAAAGCAGTGCAGTGGGACTGGTATGCTGGGGTCTTTTGCTATCCTGAACACAGAAAGTAAAAATTCACCAGTGACAAGGGCTTTTTTTCCACAGGGAAGTTCCTGGGATCTTTCCCTTCTCCCATTCTCTTTTTCCTATTTTCCACTTTCATGTGAGCCTGTATATGAATAAATAAAAGTTCCTGCAGGCATAATCCTTTTTTGCACTGCACTTTTAAGCAGCTGTGCTTACAGGAGCCTGTTCCCGATTTTGTCACAGACTGAGGGAAGGAAAAAGCCTCTCCACTGTCACCTGTGGGCTTCACACGTTCAGTGAAGGCCGGAGTGTGAGTCCTGTAGGAGAAGGCAGAGCAACAAAAGGGGACCTACCCTGGACCTTTGAAGTGTTAAAAGCAGGTGTGCACCTCCTGTGCCAAGCTCTTGAGGAAGGTGTGTGCACCCTTTAAAAGAAAACTTGGAAGCTGATCAAAACAGTGGTTGATTGTATTTTTGTGCCCTTAGGTTTCCTGGAGGTTTATTTTCTGCCAGATGTTTTGCTGTTTAGTTTGTGCACACCTAACCTGAAATGGGGGTGTCGGTAAACGTGGTGTTCTGGGTGGTTCCTTGGAATGGCATTGAAAAAAAATCAAACCCTACAGAATTTATCAAACAAAGGAGGCTGTGCATTTTGTTTTAAAATGTTGTATGTTTCAGAGTTTTTGGTTCAGTTTTTAGACCGGGTCTGATAAACCTGTTACCTCTGCTATGGTTGTAGCTGAAGGTGTTTGGGGGAGAAGCGAACACTTGGGCTGTGCCTTGGATCTGTCATTGACACCCTCCCTCCCAGCAGCTGAGCAAAGTCCCCACTCCCCTCCCAGCTCAACTGGCCTTTCTGCTCCCAGCTCTAGGTTATCTCTCTGACAATCACGGGCTGGCACTTGTTTGGGCAGGGACTGAGAGGACCCTGAGCCCCTCTGGGTCTCCCAAACTCTGTAACAAATGCACGATAGTAATTATTAGTAAAAGTTGCTGAGGGCAGAGATGCTTCATTTTATCTCACTTTGAAAGTTTCTTTTTAGCTTCATCTTGATTTCCTCAGAGCAGGACACACATTCCAGCCCCAAGGAGAGGAAATCTCATTGAACTGAGCACTCAGTGGAGAGGTTCAGAAGCTCAGGGCTTGCTCCTCCTTGTTTGTCCCAGCCAAACTGGAGCACTAGAAATGCCAAGCTAGGTCTGCTTTGGAAAGCAGTGATTGATGGTGTGGAGTCAATAAACATGTTTGCACATGACTCCTTTGGGAATGCATAATAGTTTAGCTTAGAACGTACCACAGAAGCACTCCTTCCTTCTTATCTTGCCCCAGAGGCCAGGGCCACTTGCACGTTTTTGTTTCTGTTCCCAAAGAACTGGCAGCAGGCAGAGATGGATTAGAGGAGAAATGGTCAGGGTCTCCAGGCCTTCTGATCCAGGGGAAATAACCCCATACACCTAAGTATTATTTCAAAAAAACCCCTCTGTTAATATATATCTGCCTCTGAATACAGGATACAAACATGCTGGCTTTTATTGGAAATAGCGTGGCAGCAGGATCAGGGCAGTGACCTGTGCTCAGCACTGCTGAGGCAGCACCTCAAATCCTGGGGCCATTTTTGGGTCCCTCGCTACAGGAAAGACATTGAGAGGCTGGAGTATGTCCAGAGGAGGGAAGGGAACTGGGAATGGGTCTGGAACATGAGTCTGGTGAGGAGCAGCTGAGGGAGCTGGGAGGGCTCAGCCTGGAGGAAAGGAGGCTCAGCGGGGACCTTGTTGCTCCCTACAACTCCTCGACAGGAGAGTGGATCCAGGTGGGGATCGGTCCCTTCTCCCAGGGAACAAGTAGAAGAATTTAAAAGCTGTGTAGATGTGGCACTTGGGGACATTGTTTATTAGTGCTGGGGGAATGGTTGGACTTGATGATCTTAAAGGTCTTTTCCAACCTGAAGGATTCTGAGGTTCTGTGAAACCGTTTGGGTGCTCCTGGTGTGTTAACGCCCGGGTGGTAAGGGGTGATATAGTTCCCAATATCGGGGGTTACGGTTCAGGGGGAACAATGTTACATTAGCTGGGTATTTGGCTTTGCTGTGACAGCTGTGGGAACATTAATCTGATTTCTCACTGTTCATTTGGTGGAGGGATGTGGGAGGATGCACAAGGATGGAGGGATCTGGGAGAGAGTCATGATTCCTCGGTACTAAAGACTTGAGCTCTCTCTGCATCAGTTCTCAAATGGAAAGTTAAGGGGTAATATGTAGAAGGCTGCAGAGGGAACACAAATTATTATAAAGAAACCTGTTCTGTCCATAGGAAAATGGAGTAGCCAGAAAATGAAACCTAGATAAATCCAGCTTAGGAACTAGGTAGACTTTTACTGTGAAGATAGGAAATCATTGGAACAATTTCCCGAGGTGTGCTATGAATTATTCTGTATCACCAGAAATCTTTAAATCATGGTTGGCTTTTTTTCCCCCCGAAAGTTATACTTACCTTAAATTGCAGCTTTGGGATCAGAATCAGAAATTCATTTATTTATTCAGCGCAGGCCTCCTTGCAGGCTGGGTTTTGGTGTGGAATCTGTGGGAGCACAGTGGGGTAGGATTCGTCTCCCCTGCTTTTTCATGTCACGCTGAAGGGGAGGCTGAGGTAGTTCTGTCAATATACACAGAAATGGCCCATTTATATCTGTGCTGCTTTATATCTTGCTCTGGGAAAAGGGATGGGAAAGAAAAAAGGAAAAAAGGAAAGGACTCCTGGTAACATCCAGTTGATTTACACCCTCACCCTATGAGTCTTGTTCTCCACTGACCAGGGTGAGTGGCCAAATGAATGCAGAGGGGTTGTGATGGCATAAAAGTGATGGGAAATCAGAATGATGGAGGTCATAAGCTTGTAGCACATTCGAAGCCCAGCTTGCAGGAACAAGCTGTGCAGCACTCTGGCTCCTGGGAGGATTAATTACAGATGGTGGCTGTGGCAGCTAAATCAAGTGCCTCTAATGTTGTGTAAACTTCATTAAACAAATGCTGTAGCAGGGCTGTAATCTATGAGAGATGGGCTAGGATGAGGAGGGTAAAAAAGGAAAATACTCTGTAGGAAGTTTAAAAAAAAATCTTCAGTGTCTAAAACCACTGAAGGAATTTCTTCTACCTCTCATGCTTTAATGGTAGAATTTTAAACCACAAGCTTTTAAACTTATTATCTGGTAAAGCCCTGGTAGCCTGAATTAATGACAACTTTCTGCTAATGTCTGCTAAATTCCCCTTTGTCAGCAAATCCTGGTTTATCTGATATGCTAAATCCTTCCGGATATTCGGCCACAATACGTATTTGATAATTTCTTTTTTACTTGTGGAAACCCGAGAGGAAGGAACAGAGACAATCACCTTGATTGTGGCTGCTATGGTTGGTCACAGTGCGTGGTGCAGGATTCTGACTTTGGCTGCAGGTTTTGGTTTTAATCTAAAAGTTAAGCACTTCTGTAGGTTGATATCAGAAGTGATGTTACCTAATTTAAAGAAAAGCCCAAGAAGTGCAAGTTGACACAGCTGTCAGTGGTAATGGGAGGGTGTCATTTCACCTTTCGCGGAATTGTGGGTACCCATGTGCTGCTGCAGGAAGGGGTGCTCACGTTTTCCGTTTTCCCCTGCCTCCCCCAGAGGCAGAAGCCTGAATCAGGGAAAAGTGACTAATTCTCTGCTGATTGAGCAAGTTAAATCTGCTCAGCAGAGAGTCCCATGAGTGGCAGCACTGGGGCTGGGAATTAGGGCACTGAGGAGGGACGGGTCCAGGGGGAGAGTTCACAACAGAGGCCACGGTGGGATTAATTCATCTGCAACTTTGCAGTTTCACCCTGAGCAACTCAATTACTGACATAGGGAGGAATTGAAAGGCCAATTAAATGACCTGAGCTTTTACTTTTCAGACAGGGAGAATTAACCAGGGAGGAAAAGCTAAGTGTCTGCTTTGAAGCACTTCTTAGTGGCCAGTGAAACAGTTTATGTGCCTGTTTAGTTCAGTAGTTTGTTTGGGATTGGAAAGCTGAGATTGTTTTAAACATTTCTGACAACAGATACTCACAGTGTGTCCCTTTACCTGGTGGAGAGGTTGTCCTTAAAGAAGCTACAGGAGATCTAGTACCTAGGAGGCTAAAGTTGGCTGTGGATTTAGGGATCCTGATAGCAGTTTGATTCTTTCCTGCGCTGTTTTAGCTGTACAGTGGGCTCCCCAAGCATTGGGAAGAGCCACCTGAATACAGTGTTTCTGGAGAGCAGCACTGAACAATTTGATGCATAAATTTAGACTCGGGAGCTTGACTTTACTTACCTGTTTTGGAAAGGGTATGTTTTTAGGGGAAGTGCTGGAATCTTTAGAACTTGTCATGAAAGACAGTCCTCAGTCCTGCTTTGTAAGTTTTTCTTGCAGTAGGAAACACAACACAACAACCAGATAGATGCTGCCTGTTCTTCCCTCCTTTTCTCTCTTTTCCTTGGGAATGGCTGGGGAAGTGCACATGTGTGTTTTATGCTCTGTGTATGAGTAGTCTTACAAAGCTGATGAGTGGAGTATCAATGGGATCTCTGTTAGCTCATTTTTCAGCAAGGAGGGACATGGCTTTCCTCAGATCCCGAGCTGGGCAAGCAGCCAATCTGCTGGAACAACAAAAATAATAAAACCATGCGAGTCCAAACCCAGCCGAACTGCCAACGGCTTGGGGTGGGGCTGAGGCTGAGCTTTAGCCAATGTGAGGATGATTTGGGGTTTTTTTCAGGCTTCTATCCCTTTTCCCCCTCCTTATCATTGTCTGCAGCCCCTGGACAGGTTTTGTGTTTCCAAACAGGGATTTTCTGTTCGGTGAGACAGGCAGGCACGTAATGCGTTTCTGCAGCTCAGAAGGGAACATGCCTATGAAATCCTGTCCCCTGTGCTCTGTATTCAGTTGGCAATCCCTGTGGAAAGGTTTACAGGTGATGTGCTCAAAGCCACTTTGCAGTCATGACAAATCTGAAAACCCATCTCCTGTAGCTGCTGGTCTGTCCTGCAGCCTTCACACCCATCGCCTTGAACTTTTCCACCCAGCCTTTTTATGGCTGTGTCATCTCTGTGCCCGCGTGCACAAAATGATGAATTGGTTTGTGGCTCCTTTCCCGAAAGAAGGAGGGATTTTACCTTCCTCCTGCCTCTCTTGCAGACCTTTCGGTAGGTCTGCAAAGCCCTCTAAATGCAATTACCAAGGTTGAAAAACAAATCCTTTGTTTGCAAGTCCAGGAGATAATTATGGTTTGAACTATTGCCTCTTCCCTGTAACCAGTGCATGGATTCTTTGGGAGGGTTTCCAAAAAGTCTCATGTCAGGACAGTTGGGTACTTTGGAGTCAGATCTTTTTTGTCTTGCTTTAAGGCTAAATTAGGTTTTCTGGCCTTCTGGGTAAACGTTGTCCTAATTTGCATCCCTTTTACCTGCCTTGGACTATGGGAAGCTCCAAAATGTCTCTAATTAGGGAGAGCATTGAAATGTAAAGCAATTAAAAAAGGGTTGTTTCTGATGAGGTTTTGACACCAGCGCTTGTGCTGGGAGTGTGATCTTTAAGGAGGAGGGAAGTGTATGTAGTATTCCACCCTCCAGGGATGGAATAACTGGAAGGGTTTCATGGATCTGGTTAAGCCACTGGAACACATTTTGCTGCTTCGGGCAGCACTGAAATTACTGTTGGCTCTGTGTTATTTTGTCCCAGCTCTGTGTGGCTTGACGATGCTTTTAATTGCAGGTTCCTACAAGTAAGTGGCTGGTAGATAGCATGTAAAAGAATTAAATCCTAATGGCCTCGCTAGATGATACAAAGGCCTGCGACAGCTGGATGGATGGTAATGGTTCCCTCAGTCACTGGAGGTGTAAACAGGCACTTCACACACCATTTTCCCGGCAACTGGGCTTTAAATCTGCTTGTAATTGAAGGATTGCTTGCCCTGAATTTAACCAGATGCGAAGCAGCAAGGAGAACAAAACGGGAGAGGGAGCCTGTACTGGCTCATGTGTCTGTAAAATGCTGAACACACACAGATCAAGTCACTGAGACAAGCCAAATGTTTATCCAAGGGCACTTCTAGTGCCCCCATCCTTAGTGGGACTGAAGTTCATCTTGCCTGGGGGAGAGGATGACACAGGATTGTAGCCCAGAGCCTTGTTTTATTTTGTTTATCTTGGGGGGAATCAAAGCAGGGCAAGGTGCAGCTTTGCTGCAGGGTCAGACCTGGGTTTCTGTTAAGTGCAGGGTTTAGTTTGGATTCATTAGCTGGACTCAGGGTGAGGAGAGCTTGCCTGGATGAACACCAGCAGGAATGATTGTTTTTCTGGGAGAAGGAGGGAATCTAACAGTGGAGCAAAGGGTTCCACTGGAGCAAAGGTTTGGCTGCTCCTCTCTGTCCAATAAAAGTGATTTGTGGGCATCAAGGAATATCCTCTCCAAGATTTCATTGGGTTTTGTCTCTTTTGCTGAAGTTGCCACCTCTTTCCTGGTGTGGTTTGGACCTGTGACGGTGCAGGGGTAGAGCTGACACTACCAGCTCCTTATGGGATGGCCTTCAAGCAGGAGTCATCATCATCCATTGCCAGCTTGCTGAAACAGAAGTGGAAAGCTCTGCTTTTCTTCCAGTTTTTAAGAGGTTCCCTGCTGTCTCCTGGCTTGGAATTAGTGCATTTTGCCGTTACTTCGGAGCAGTGGATGAAGTATGAGTACTGTGTGTGACAGGCTGCTCCTCCTAGGACTTCCATCCTCCATAAATCACTTCTCTTATGCCTCTCTTTAAAATTTAAATGACATCTGGAAGGAAGGGACTTGCCAGACCCATCCATCTGAAATATTCAGGTTGTTTTACATTACATTGGCATTGCTCAAATCCAAATCTCAGCTCTTGGGATGGGGTGTGTGACCAGCTGAAAATGAGGGCACAGTGTCCACGGGAGACATCTTGGAGAGAAAATGTGATATTATTTTTTCCCCTAAGCATGTTTGAGCTTTAGATTTTCTTCTGGTGTCACACTGGCTGCTGTGGCTCTTCACTGGGAGCAATAGCTACTTGCAGTCCTTGGGTTTTGGGGTCAGAAAAACTGACAGGTTTGGGTCTGCTTTACATTCTGATCCATAAAGAAATTGTCCCTTGTCCATTTGGAAACAAATGTTTCCATGAGGCAAAGGGGTTCACTGGTGCACTTCACCTTGTTTTTCCTCCAAGCTATTTCAAGGCAGCACTGAAGTGTCATCTCCTTTCAGAGTGTCCTTGCATTCTGGGAAACTTAAAAAACTTTAAAATAATGAAAGATAAGGAGGCTTTGTAATCTGAAAATATTGAAGAGGTTCCAATAATGAGGTGGCACCACAATGGCAAAATTTGGATTTTCCTATTGTCACAGTGTGACTTCCCAAAGCTGCTAAAGTTTGGAAAAGTGACAGCAAGTAGCAGAGCCCAAACCAAGTGGGAAAAGGTAAATGATGTCAAGTAGGCTGAATATTAAGATTTTTGTGCATGATGGCAATAAGAAACGGAAAAATAGTAGGGAGAAGAAGAGAGAAGTGACAGGAAGATATGAAGGATGCTTCCCTGCCCTCTGTTTAAAGCATTTAGAAATAACTTCTGCCTGCTACAAAAGTTTTACTGGGGTAGGTAATCCTCTTCCCAGAGAGGAGTCTCTTGTTTTATAAACCTCTCTTTTTCCAGTGAAAATTTGGGGATGGGGAGGGGTGGGACACGATACAACTTGTGCATGTAGCTCGTGGGCACATCAGTCTCGGTATATCGTGTCTGCAGACAGGGAGTGGTGCCCAGGTTAATCATACAGGAAAAGGTAGGAAAAAACTCCATGTATTGGCTTGTCTTGCAGCCAAGTGTGCTCTGAGCTGGGCTCTGGAATTCTGTCTCTCCCTGTTCCTCGTCAGGGGATGGGGAAGCTCTGCAGATTAATAAGGGGATAAGAAGCAATTTTTTATCCCTTGGTACTCCCTCATTTCCAAGAACAGCGTGTCTTGGCTGTCTTAATATCTCAGCTGGTGTGGGCTGGGGAGTTTGGGATTTCCCTGGAGCAATGGTTTGCAGGGAGAGCCCTGGCTTTCTCCAGCCTTTCATCGGGCGTCTTTCATCGGCCTTTGAAGGTGGTGGGGAGCTGGAGAATTTTTAGTGTGCTGTGTTACAAAGAGTTCCAGGTTTGCTTTCCTCTGTGTTCTTAAGAGTCTCTCCTCACTCTGAAGCTCCCTGGTGCATGTTTGGAGGGGAGGATGCTGGATGGCTGCAATTCCCACTAGGTCTTTCCCAAGCTGCTGGAAAACAGGCTGTCTTACCAGGACCGCACATTATGGCCATTTCTTTCCTGAGCCTCAGACAACATTGCCCAAGGTCCTGAGCAGGAAGCACCAGGCACAGGCTGAAGGCTGTGATTCGGGGTGTGCTCTCTTCTGGGTTGGTGCAGTGGTTCATCCAGGCGCTCCTGAACCAGGCAGTCACACTTGTCTCCCTGCAGGCAGGAAAGGGGGAGCCTGGCTGGCAGCTTCTGTCTGCTGACCCACATCACTTTCCGTCGTTCTTTTTAAGGTAAAAGTAACTAAAGGTGCAGGTAAGAATGTGGCCTCTGCGGGTCAAATCAAATGATGGATGCAGGTGTTTGGAAAACCCATCCATCCATCCATCCATCCACTGTTGTGTGTAGAGCTCTGGGAAGGGTGCCAGTGCAGAGGAGGGAAAGTGCAGTGTAGGTAAAAAAGTGGAGTCAGTAGTCTTGCATCTTCCAGCTCAGCTTTTCCCTTTGCTGGGGGATAAAAAAAAGAAGGGAAAGGAGAGGAAGGGAAAATACAATAGAATATTTTTCTAAATCCCCTCCCCTTTTTTGTTATCAGGTTGAACTTTATTTAATTTACATGCTGCTGATTTTAAAAGCATGGGGAGTAACAAGTAGAGAAACGTGAAAATATTAAAAGCACCAGGGCCTTGCTGCTGGAAATTCCCATCTCCCAGATCTTCAGAAGAGATGGTTGCACTGAAACAAGGCTTGTGGTTTGAGCTGCTCAAAAGTGCTTGTAGTTCTGGGAATGTTCCTTGGTGCTTTGCTGCAGTGTTCTTAGAAAATGGGGGAACCTCTCCTCTCTGCCCACCCTGGACTTTTCATTCCTATCCAATTCAGTAGAGAGGACACTTCCCTCAAAAGAGTATTTCATTTTCCCTAAACCTCTTCATTCTGCAGGGAAGCTGGGAATCACTCAGGGCACAGGCAACCCCCAAGGGTGGGATTCTTCTGAGACTTCCTCAAAGTAGATGGGGATGAAGGAAAACTAAAAGCCTCCTCAGGATCCTGCAGGAACCTGGCCTTAAAAGCAGTGTGAGGTGTAAAGCTTACAGGTGTTAAGCCCTGTAAAAACTATCTGAGCAAAATCTTGGAAAACGGGATTTCCTTCTTGGAGGGGAAAAAAATTAATTAAAAATACCTGGGCTGTGTAGCAGTCAATCTGTTTCCTGTCTTCCCCAAGAAGAAAAAGAAGATTGTGGGGAAGAGTTCCACTGTATCACGATGTGATTATTAAATTTGTAATGAGGCAGCAATTATTTCTAACCAAGCGTGAAGCAGCATGACAGGAATTAGCTCGCACCATGTCAGTGAGCAAACTCCAGCTTGGCAAATATCCACGTCCAGCACGGAGAGGGATGTGAGGAAAGCTCTGTGTTCCTCCTGTCACTGAATGAGTGAAGACACTGATGCCTGAGGCTTTATACACCCCAGAGACGTGCTTTGAAAAACACACCAACAGCCACTCCTTGAAGCTTTTTAAGGAAGCAGAATTAAAATGGTTAACAAAAGCACATTCTCAGGTGTTGTTTGCAGGAACATTCAGCCCGTTCTTGCTGCCAGAGGATGGAGGGAAGATGCATTTGCTTCCTCAGGCACAACTTAAGGGGTGCATATGCTTTGCCTCTGCTAAATATTTCATGGAGCAGCTTGTGTAGATGAAGTGAAGGAGCCAAGTGCTTTGACATAAAACTGTCCCTTTTTTAAATGGGGAGCATTGGAGAGATTTAAGAAGCACCCAGTCTGTTTTCAAGAGTCTAAATAAGCGTTTATTCATGTGCTCTCACTTACCCTTCCTTCTCCAGTCCCCATTACGGGCTTGCCATAGAAACTGTTCCCGAGCTTTTACCGGAGATTTATTCCGAGCAAGATGTTAAGTACGGAGAAGGGGGTGAGAGAGCAGAGGAGCTGCAGAGGTTGTGGTAATCTCAGTCCCTCAGCTTGCTTCTCTTCTGGACACTCCAGTTTTGTAAAATTGGTTTTTGTACAGGAGAAAACCTGTAGCAAAGGGAGCAAATTGGAGAGGCAGGCAAAGTACGGATCGGGGTTCAACTCCTGACACCTCCCTGCCTTTGTATTGGAAACCAGAGGCTCTTGAAACAGAGGAAATGAAGGCAGTCTGCAAAATTCCTTATTTCTGCAGGCTTTTTCTCATCATTTTGGTTCAGTAATATAGTCTTTGCGCACCAAGATTAATGACTGTGCAGGGATCCCCTTTCCCTTTTTAGGAAAAGAGAGAACCAGTTTATTAATCTTCTGCACGGGGAGCTGAGATGGAAGATAAGGACACAAAGGGTTGTATTTTCTGGGAGCTGTATGGGAGATTACTGTGCTTGGGTCCACAGTGATCCATAGTAGGATTTGGGGGGTGTGGTTCCTTGCTTTGAAAGGATACCTCCTAAATATCCAGCCTGGAATTGGAGATAACCTGTATATTTGCTGAAGTGGCTGGCAGAATTGCTCTAGAGTGGATTGCTGCCTTCAAGGAGTAGAATTAAAGTTAGGTTTCACCCAGTGCAGTGTTTCTGAGGGCTTGTGACTGGTACTGAAGGGCATTCCCTTTCCCTGCTGACTCAGCTGGCTGAGCTGCAATGATTTTTGTGGTCTCATGGAGGTTTTTGGTAGAAATGGGATAAAAGTTTGACGGCCATTCAGCTTTTGATATCCGTTCAGAAGTCATTTTTTTGGAGATTTTTGAGTTTTGCCATGTGGCACGTTAGGAAATACTTGAATAAAGGGGGAAGAACGAGCAGGAAGACCTCAAAGTGGTTTTTTTTCTGGATGCTAAGGAGAACTGCTGCTGTGTGCCAACCAAAAAGCATTAACCTTTCTAAAGGAACACTGCTGCTCCCAAAAATTGACCTATTGGTTTTAACGAAGATTTCTGTGTGCTGATTTAATTCCTGATTAGAACCAATGATTTTATAACATGGTTTTAATCCCTCTACCCTATTTGCTCAGTGCATTTGATTCTTTCCTAGTGACTGCTTTTGTGACAGTGGGAGATAGGATGAAGTTTACAGCAGCACCAAAGTATCTGAAGAATAGCTTGGAATATCATCATCTTCTCATCCCTGCAACAGCTCAGAACCACTGGGGAGTGTTATTTTTAGACTCCTGATTCTTACAAGGCTGGTACAACTGGTGGAAGATTTGACAATTAAAAAATGTAGAAAATCAGCAGAGTAGTGAAGCGTGAAAACAGTGCCTTGTTTTAATTTGTGTAAGTTTTTAATTCTTTGGTTGGAAGAAGGAGAAAAGCAGCTCCCGGTTCCTGTTCCTGGGTTGTTAATCGAGCCCTACACTCTGCCTGAACAGCTCTGTTCTCTCCTAGGAGTGTAGGGCTAGAACTGTTTCCACTGCAAGGAACTGAATTTCTCATTTGTGAGCCTGAGTCATTCCTGTGTTGTTCTGCTTGGGGCCTGCTGGAATAAGCCCATTAAAAGTCCATTGTCACGAGTTTCTGTTCTATGCCAGCAAAAATCAGATCTTCAAACGTCCTCTGCCGGGGAACAGCTCCCCGTTGGCAGAGATAAAACATCCAACCCAAACCCAAACGGACACCAGGAGCCCTTTATGTGTCTCTGAGTTGCTTTCATCTCTTCATTGCTCCATTAATGGGTATCCCCACAGACCGTGAGCTCTCTCCCAGCTTCCCCCTGGTTCGGGATTACCCTGCCAATTGCCTGGTTTTGTCAGGTAATTGGAGTGGAAATGAGAAACGCAAGTGGTGCTGCCAAGGCTCCTCGCTTGGCAGCCGCTGGGTGATGCTGGTAATTGTTACCAAAGGTGTAATTGCTCGGAGCTCTGCCTGCCATTTCCACAGAGCAGCCTGGAATTCCACCTCAGGGGCATGAGATCCCTGCCTTTCTTCAGCCCCGATCCCTGCCTTTCCTCTGTTGTCTCGGGCACAGGATGACTTGGGAGGTAAATCCGACCCGGTGCTCTCTTGGGGCCTCCCCAGTGCCCAGAGCAGAGTGCCACCCTCACACACCAGAGCAGCCCCATGGAGAGTTAACCACAGAATCTCAGAATAGTTGGGCTTGGAAGGGAGCTCTGGGATCACCTACTCCAACCCTCTGCCAAGACAGGGTCACCTGGAGCAGGTGACACAGGGACACATCCAGATGAGTTTGAAAGGTCTCCAGATAGGGAGGCTCTGGACAGCTGTTCCTGTGCTCGGCCGCCCTCATGGAAAGAAGTTCTTCCTCATGTTGAGGTGGAATTTCTTGTGTTTTAGTTTATGGCCATTGCTCTTCATCCTGTCTCTGGGCACCACCAAGCAGTCTGGCACCATCCTCTTGGAGGTATTTGTATGGATTGATGAGATCCCCTCTCAGTCTTTTCTCCTCCAGACTAACCAGACACAGCTCCTGCATTCTCTCCTCACAGGACAGATGTTCCAGAGCCCTCATCATCTTTGTGGCCTCTGCTGGACACTCTCTAGCAGCTCCTTGTCTTTCTCGAGCTGTGAGTTTCACTGGTGTCTCCTCAAGGCCGGGAAGGTAATCGGTGGGGTACATGATAAGCAGCAACCACTACCTCATTTTTGGCAAAGATTTGCAGCTTCACTCCTGGCTCACGTGAAGTCTCCCAGCACCCAGTGACATTTTAGGGACTGACTGGATATTTTCAGGGAGCTGGAAAGGGGACACAAAGCAGCTGTTGTATACTTCTTATTTCCCCAGAATATTGCACCAGAATAGCACACAGACTGTTATCTGGCATGGCGAGACCCCACGTTAAGCAGCATCTGATTAAATTACTGAGGTCTTTTGCATATTAATAGCAGACTCTGATTATTTTTGATTTGTTGGGTGGGTTTCTTTTTTTTTTTTTTCTGAGGTAGAGAAGGAACAGGTGCAGCTGTCAGAAGTTATGAGGGCCAGTGAAGATTTAGGTGTTTGTGTGCTCTGGTTAATATGACAGTGTGACAGCAGCCAAACACGAGCTCTCACAGCTGCTCTGGGCTCCCTCCGTGCCAGGTCTGCTCTTTTTCTCTTTAGCTCATTCTTTGCTTCAGCTCTCCTTTGCTTTTACTGCTGGTTGTGCTCTTCCTCCTTTTCATATTATTTTCTCAATGTGCAGCTCTCCTGCCTTTTTTCTAAATCCTCATTTTGGTGTTTTAGTATTCAGCTGAATTAGGTATCATGTCTTCTTTTGATGTAGGGAAATTCGAGGAATTAATAAATTATAAGGGCACAACTTGGCTCTTAAGGAGTTCTTTCTGTCTTCAAAGTGCACAATATTTCATTATTTATACTGTTAATTATATTAGTACTTGTAAGGAAAAAGCCCCTTAAATTGTTATTGGTAAAAATACAGTTTCAGCAGGATCAGAATTCAGCGCTTCAATGGCAGCAGATGATTTGTCCACTGAGGGGTACAGGGCCTTGGAGAAGATGCCAGGTGGATTTCCAGCAGTTCTCTAAGTCTTGCTTTATGTTTAAAAGAGTCTTTCCTGGGAGGTTTTTAAAGCATCCTTGTAAGTACTTCTGGGTGACGACTAAAAGCCTCACAACATGCAGGACAGGTGGGTGGGATTTGGACTTTCCAAACTGGAGCTTAAGTCTGTTGCAAGGAATTTTAAGGTAAATGTTGAACTGTCCAGAAACCTGGACACTGAGACACAGGAACTGTGTGGGAGACTCTCATATCCCCAAAAATCAGGTAATAGCTTCCTGACTATTAACTTGATTCTGAATTTTTAAAACTCTGCAGAGCAGTGTCAGTTTTGAGCTGGTACCTGACAAAGGGAATTCACTGACGTGTGTAGATGCTTCCAAGTGACTACCGCATGGATTTAGAAGCAGGTGATCTGAGCCTGCAGGGAGAAGACCAAAAAAAGGGTTTTCTTGCCAGAAACCTGATCATTTAACTCTCAAAATGTGGGTAAGGATGGCTCTGTGCTCACCCTGTGCCAGGCTTTGGCCATTATCCCACTGTGGAAGTTATTTTGGGTTTTATTTTTTCATAAGTGAGACAGGCCACAGGTGAAGGTTTAGTAGAGCCAAGAGATGAGGCACTAAATCTGCCCTTTCCCTTCCCACTCCTGGTTTCCCTGCAGGGAGCTGCCAGTTTTAAAACACAGGCTGCTGCTAAAGCCAGCAGGATGAGTTAACTCCAGTGTGTGTTTTAGCTAAAGCTTGGCACACATGTAACTTAACCTTAATTTCTTCTCTAACTGCACCATAAATCTACTGGCAGAGGTTTCTGCTCTACAGCCCTGTGTAAGCAAGAGGAGAACCAGCTGTGTTCCAGAGCAGGAATTACCATCCCTCTTTGTCCTGTTGGTGTCCTGTCCCAAAGGGCTGGACCCTGTCTATAGTGAGTGTTGCCACCATCATTCCCTTAACAGGGAATCCCCCTTAATTTCTGATGCTGCCAGAGTGTTTGTAACCTGTGCATGACCTTCACCACAGGAGAGGAGCACAGCTTGATGGGGAAGAAATGCTTCTGTAAAGCAGGGAAGATACACAAGGATTTTTGAGCAATATCTCCATGTGTCCCAGTGTTTGCAGACTTCTGCTCTTGATCCAGCACCTGACAGCTTCTGTGGAAGTGCCTGAGCAAGTGGCCAGGTTTTTCAGGATTTTTATCTCTCATTAAGCACCCTAATGGGCCTTTAAGGCACATTTCAGTATTTTATCATTAGGCTTAACAGTTTTAGTGGTTGACTCTAAAAGTGCTTGTAGTAGTCCACTGTTAATCATCTTTCCATGTCTTAATTTGCCTAAGTCGTGCTTTACACTGTGAGTAAATTGACTTACTGGAGCAAATCATGGAATGTACATCATGGAAATGAGTAGCAATGTCTGGTCTACATGCAAATCCATTAAAAGTGAGGCTCAGTGGCTTGGAGAGGGGCTGTCAGTGTGCTGTGAGTTTAGCCCAGTGTGCACACAGGGGTTGTCTGATGGAAGAGAGTTTTTCGGATGAGAAACTGATCTTCCTCTTCCCATTTTCTTTTGATGGCAGCGTGGGATCGTGACCTCAGCATGGAGGGAATGGGAAGGGGTCAGGCACGGATGGTGAAAACCCTTGTGAATTAGCTGTGGGTGTTCCAGCTGGGTGCACTGATCAAGTGGTGGTGACAGCTATCTCCACATCTGTCGGACCATCTGCTTGGCCTGAGTGTCCTTGAGGGTGTTTTGGAATACACGTGCCCTGGTAGGGCCTGTTCATCCCTGGCCATGTGTCCGGGAGTGGGCTCCTCTGCCTCAGCCCAACCTGTGTCCATCCAGGAGCTGCGGCTGGACAGTCTGAACTCAATTACAGAGAAGTTTCCCAGAGATGCTCTAATCACCTGGAGGTTGCAGGAGGTTGTGTCCTATGGACTGTCTTGCCATCGGAGCCGATTATTTGCCGAGCGTGGCCTTGTTTTTCAGCTGCGAGTTTGAGGTTGTGGAGTGAACGGTGCCAAAGTTGGGCCTGACAAGGCTGTGGGAGGGAGGCTGCTCTGTTCCACTCTGTTTGCATTGAGCTATTTGAGCCATTTGCTGCTGTGTGAAACAGCACAGGCCTTGTGTTGTGTGGGTCTCACCTCCAGCTTTTGCCTATTTGCAGAATAACACGGTGTGGAAGCCAGATTCCTGCCAGGACTGCCGCTGCCGGAGCGGTGTTGTCACCTGTGAGCCCACGGTGTGCAAACCCCCTCAGTGTGACTTCCAGAAGGTAAGGGAGAACTGCAGCAAGTGTGTGTGGCTGCCCAGGGTCAGGCACCGGCTCTGTGCCCTTTTACTCCTCATCAGTGCAAGAAACACATGGTAAGGGAAGCCTTTGTCTCCTTTGCCACAGTCCAGCCAGAGGCCTGGTGTTGGAGCAGCTTGATCCCAAAGGAAGCCCCTGAATTGGGTTCAAACCTCCCAGCAGGAGCCCAGCTTCCAGTCCCCCTTCGTTTGAAGGTGGAGCTGGGGCTCCCTCAAAGATGCAGATGGACACTTTCCACTCTGCTGAGCAACAACAGAGCTGAGATTGTCTTGCAGCTTCTTCATCCTCGTGATGCTTGTTGAGCTTTCGTTGTCTCCTGGTTGTCTTTGTCTGGGCCTTCATTAATTGGCCACGGAATCGGTCTTGCAGTAACATCTGGATTACTGGGGCAGGATGCATAAATGAGAACGAAAATGAGAGTTTTAAAGAAGCACTGCCAATATAATTACGTGGCTTTGTGAAGCAGGTTAAAATGTTTTCCAGTATGACAGCACTAAGGAGGAAATAATTTTGATTCTTACCGGTTTTCCCTTTTATTATCACTGTGTATTGATTAAAGCAAGACTGAAATATTAGGAATTTTTGTGCTAAGAGGAGAGAAATTAAAAGAGCGCTGTCATGGCACATCTAATAATGAGTGTGCTGGACAAGATGATAAAAATTAAGGTTGCCACCTTTTCATTTACCTAAAGCTCATAAAGGGAAATAGATTTGTAGTGAGAAATGAATCTGTGTGACTCCGTGACATGGGCTATCTTCAAAACAGTTTAAGTGTTCAGTAAACATCTGGTCACTTAAACATTGAAAAGAAGGATCACCAACGATCTCAGAAATAAAAAATCTGGTCATTCCTCAAGGCTACACCACCCTTTGCTGAGCAAGGTGAGAAATCACCACCCCTCTCCATGGTTTATTTCTCATCTAGTTATTTATTTAAGATTTTTGTAAGTGTTGCTGATCTTGTTACAAAAAAAAGGCATAAAGAAACCCAGGCAGGCCCAGCGATCTAAACATTTGTGTGTGAAACCTACTGCTATGTCTACAGGATATTTTCAGTGGGTGGAAAATCAACAAACATTATAGCTTAGTGGTGTGAGTCAGAACAAACCAGCAACCGAGACCGGATTCTTCAGGGCAAGACCACATTTTGGGACTTCCCTATTTTACTGTTAGGGATGTAAATTCTTCTGTTGTTTGGAGAGAACAATGGCAAATACGCAGTGATATGTCACCTCTCAGCAAAGGCATGTGGTGTAGCAGCGTTATATATTTAACTTCAAACTTTTCCTTTTTAAACTGGGAGCACCAGGGCCATGGTGCTTTACCTTCATGATAAAGTCTCAGCTTGATGTCACGTGTTTATTGGCTCCTCTGTCTTTTCAGGGAGAAGTGCTCCGAATAGCCTCCAACAAGTGCTGCCCTGAGTGTGCCTCCCGAGCGGAAGGATTTTGCCGGCACGAAGGACAGATCCACAGTGTGAGTGCTCCGTCCTGTTCCTCAGCAAGGACAGTCCTTACCTGTGTTTGGTTCTGTTGGGGTCCAGTCGGTGAAGGATGCTGAGCAGGGGAAGGGTAGGGTCACTGTCAGATAATGGAATTTAGCAGGAGTTTGGTCAGCAGGGTTTGAAGAAAGGGAATGTGTCACTGAGCAATCGTGTGTCCTGTGAGGCTTAAGCAGAGAAATTTTCCCACTTGTTCCTTCTCTTTGCTGCTTCTGTGGGTGACTGAGGGGAGCAGAGCACAGTGAATGTGACGTATTAGCTGTCCTGAAAGAAGGCTTTTCTCTGAGCAGCCATCTATGCTCTAGAGATTGATCGCGGTTGTGCGACCTGGCCTCTGTGTTTTGTAATCCTGAATTATTCAAGAGGCAGGTTCCGGGATGTGGTTTCACCCAGAGGGGGCTGAAAGGCCAAAACAATCAGAGTAAGTGTCTGCAGATAAGGAAAAAATAAAGATTCATGGGTAGCAGTTAATGAATCATGTCAAGCATTAGGCAAATGTAGAAAAATGGCTCAAAAGCGAACCCAAGTCCTACCTCTGGTCTCTTACAGCCTTCTCTGTTTGACAAGAGGCAAGTTGGGCCTAAATCTCAAGAGATATGCTAAAATTCCCCAGGCTCATTTGCATATCTGAACTGTACACTCTGCACCTGTGATGGATGTTGTAACCCTCTGTTTCAGCGTGAGGCACGACCAGCATGAATCTGTTACAAGCTAGACAAAAACTGGAATGGAGGGGTAGCACATCCATCCCTTTCTCGTATTGCTTTGTGCCTGTGGTTTGGATGATACTAAGTTATATCAGATTGCGCTATATTTCTTCTTGTTTGTGCTGTTGCTGCATTTTCCTGTGCTCTCTTGCTTTTGTCTTTGGCTCTCTGTGAGCCCGTTCTCTGGGTCGGTGTCCCCACAAGGATGTGGACATAGTGGTGCCTGTAGTCCTATTTCCCTGCCAGCTGGTCATAAAGCAACGTTTTGTCAGTGCAAAGTCTCATCCTGATGGGCAGCACAGATTTCCTGAAGGAAGAACTTTCCCCTGTTGTCAGCCAGCCAGCGCCATCCTTCAGGACCTGACCTTCATTCTGCGAGCATCCAGCTGGCAGTGCTGGCCCTAGTGAGGAAAATATGTATCCTCTGTCTGGAAGGAGCTTGTTTACTCCCTGCCTAATTCAGTATTGCATCTTTTGTAGAAATTAACATTCTCTCTTTGTTGGAAAGTGTTGCAACACACCAGCTTGTTTCTTCTTGGGGCCAGATTTTCCTCCCCACACCTCAGGGCAGAGAGGTATTTGTTCCTGCAGTAATGAGTAAGCAAATCTAATTAGATCTGACTCACAGTGCAATGTGTTAGGTACTTGGGGTGTGGGGTGTTCACCTGCCCACCTTGTGGTCCAGGTGCATGTTGGGGCCTATACTGAATATTTCTCTGAAGAAAACAGGTCTCTAAATTTCGAGTTTGCCCTGCAGAAGGTATAGTGGAGAGGGGCTGCATCCAGCAGCCTGGGAGTTTCACCGGGAGGTTAAAGCTGATTTAGGGGGGCTTGGCAGGGGAGGGAAGGTCTATTTCCAGGTCTCACTGTGTTTCCTGTGCTGCAGCATGACACGCAGTGGGCCAGCTCAGGATGTGTCCAGTGCTCCTGTGCCCACGGGAAGGTGAGCTGCACCCCCAGGACCTGCCCAGCCCTCACCTGTGCAGCAGGGGAGCTGCAGGACACACCCCCGGGGTCCTGCTGTCCCAAATGCATGGGCCGTGGCGGTGAGTACTGTGTGGGAATGGCTCCACTGATCCCAGCTGGAAACAGCCTTTTAGGCCCAAATCTAGAAAGCTTTTCTGTTCTGTCTCACTTTTATTGGGATGACACTGACGTGTGTCTTAATTCCCTTTCTGTCCTGCTGTCATATTCACATTTTTAACGACGTTACCCACGGGAGGGGATAAGCTTTAAGCAGTGAGCAGATGTGTCTAATGGGTCCTTATTTTGGAGATTAAAAAGATCGGGGGAAAAAAGATGCAGGTATTTCCTATGCACCTGGACTGCAAGTTCCAAAAGTGCTAGAGGTATTGGATACCTTTTCTCATGGAAGTTCAGTTGGAAGAGTGCATTCCGGACCTTTAATTCACAAGTCTCAAGCCCTTGGAAAGTGGTGGAATTGTTACTGTCTTTGCCTGCTTTGACAAACAAGATTTTGGGGTTTAATTGCGGGTGATGGGAAAGGATTAAAGGGCTTTGGAAAAGAAAATTTCCCTTTGTTTTCCTGTCTCTTAGAGCCTTGTTCCTTTGATGGCCGAGTGTTCCAGGATGGGGAGGGCTGGAGCCTGGGCCACTGCTCCAGATGTGTCTGCAGGGATGGCACGACTCAGTGCTCTACAGCTGCCTGCCAGCCCCTGCTGTGCAGCCAGGTCAGGAGCCACCAGCCTTTGGGGACACCCCTCAGCACTCTCCTCTTCCGTGCAGAGCTTCTGGGTGACAAGTGGGCAATTTGGAAAAGGGATATTTGATCAGTGGCAGTGAAGTTGTTCCCAGATTTCTGTTACTGGGCCAGATGTTTGGGCAATTAACACTTTTTTTTTTTTGGACAGAAGGAAAGCCCACCTGTTTGTGTGCACGCTAATGGTGTTTTGCTTTGTCCTGAGATACTCAATTAGTATTCATTTGCTAAGCAGTCTGCATTAAAACAAATTCATGCCTGCTTTAGATTCCTCCTTTCCCACTGCAAGTGGACTGGTATTGCCTGCTGTGCCATTGCACTAATGTTTAATCAGCCAGTCATTAGAATTTAATTTGTGGGAGCAGGAACAACTCTGTTGTTGCTGTGATGTGTTTTGAGAGAGTAGTTGGCTGAGAACATCCAAGTTAATGTAGCAGAGAGCCAGTTCTGGTGGTGTTCCAGATGTTTCCTACCAAGGACATTTCCCAGCAGAAGGGCATTAAGCAGGATGTGCAAGGAGCCTGTTCTGATCTCAGTCACACCTAATATTTTCTTGTACATGCCTTTATCTCTGGCCCTTCCTTCATTCTCCACTCCCTGTCAAAAGCCAAGACATAAATTCTCCCAGGATTAAACTTCCATCTTTCAGAAAACTGTGTTCTCCCTTAGGCTCTGAGGGAGAGGAACTGCAAAAATTCCCGTTGCAATGAGTGTCCCACCACATATCCCACCAAAATCCAGGACAGAGTTCTTTTAACTTTGCTCAGAAATCTGTCCTTGATAACTTCTGTACGAAGTCTTACACTCTTTCTTTTGAAAGCCAAGGGTTTGGCTAACAAAGATGAAATGATAGTGCTTGGCATTTCCACACTAATTCCAGCCCACCAGTCAGTCTTCCCATCGTCCTGATGTGGCTGGAGGGAGGTGCTGGTGAGCAGTGCTGTTCCAAACTGTTGGGTGTACATGGGTTTGTAGCAGCGGAGTTACTGACACATTTTGCATGGATGGAGTTGAGGCCTGCATATTGATGTGAAGTGCCAGTCTATCCCAGCATGATTTAAATCAGTCATAAAAAAAATTTAAATTGGGAAAATCCATTTTTTAAGCATAATTTAACACCTGTACAGACAGTATGGACGGATTTAACTAAAACAGTGCAGATGCCTGAGGGATGGTGGGTGTAAATCACGCATTCAAAACCTCAAAATGTGGCAATACCAGGAAAAAAACTCCTCTCATCCATCTCCTGCTTTATGGTGCTTCCCTGCATAGCTTTATGTATATTTTTCCCTCAGTGTATTTGTATGCCTGAATATAAACACTTTATCTTGTGTGGTGTCTTAATCTGCATCTGTCCATGTGTTCAGTTGCCATCCAAAAAAAGCCCAGAAAATGAGGTGAGGGAAAGATCCTTCAAGCCTTTTACATGGACCTCATGCTGCTTTTTGAGCCAAACGAAGCCTGGAGTGACAGTGGGTTATTCCATGGCCACTAAATGCCTGGAATTCCATGCAGTGATGGTGACTCCCACGTTAACTGTTCATGCTCTTATTTTCCTTGTCTCTGCTTTCTGTTTAGGATGAAGCTGTGGTTCTGCCTCCTGGAAAGTGCTGCCCAGAATGTGCTCCAAAGCCCTGCTCCGTGTCGGGAAGAGTGTTCCAGGTGACTTGTGACAAACCACACCAAAAGGCAGTTGCTCACAGTTTTTGGCACATCATTCCTTCCCTGCTTCTTGACATCTGACTTTCTGCCAGCACTGATAGTACAACCATTGCTTTTTTCCTTCCTGGAAAGCCAGGAGGGTTGACAGAAATCGGGGCTAGATAAGAATTTGCTGGCCAGCAGAAAGGAATTCTGCAAGATGAAGCACATGAGACGCTTGCTTTCCACAGTTTTTGAAGGAGGAAAGCAAAAACCACCGGTGGACAGAAGTATTTATAGCTTTCATTGTATCATCTGGATTTAATTTAATGCATTATTTAATGAGTGTATGTATGTGGGATTTTCTGTTAAAGGTTATTTTTTGCTAATAGCAGCAGTTAAGGCCTCCCCAGTGCCACTAGTTTGCAACTAATAAGAAATCCACACCGCAGTGTCCTCTGCACCTCATCCCTCCTCTTCCTGTTTGCTGATGATACAGAGATAAGTATTTTTAAAGCAAAGTTTGTTATCTGATACAGACATACAGAAGGACACATCATAAGCAGGTTACCAGAAGTAATTTGGCTGTTTTCCAAGAGTGTTTAACCGTTCTCTCCGTGTTCTTTTTGAACAGCATGGGGAACACTGGAAAAGAAATGCCTGCACTGCCTGTGCGTGTCACAGAGGGGAAGTGAGATGTGTGAGGGAGACCTGTGGCCCTGTTACCTGTGAGAAGGTAGCAACAGCTCCCCCACCTCTATCCCCTTGGCTGCACACCGCTCTGCGCTCGTGCCGTTGGGGTCAGCCAGTCCTGCTCACTGCCTGCTGCCGTTCCGCAGGGGGAGAGCAGAGTGCAGCGTGCCGGGAAGTGCTGCGAGGAGTGCGTGTCCTCCCAGGGGAGCTGCTCGGACGGTGGCACCCTCAGGTACCACGGGGACATGTGGAACAGCAGCCGCTGCCACTTCTGCCTGTGCGAGGACGGGCAGGTCACCTGCCGGGGGGCAGAGTGTGCCAACGTGGAGTGTGCCAAGGTGAGAAAGGCGTTTCTTCTCCCCAGGTGTGTCTGTCAAGTCTGAGGATGGGGGCTTCCCCCCCCCCTCCCTTTTTCTTTATTCTCGATTTGAGGCACTGCAAGAACCGGCCCTTCTCTCAGGGCTTGTTTAGTGCAGCTGCCTTGAAAACATTTCCCAGGGCAGGAGAGCACACTTGGCGTTTTCCATGCGGGTTTGCACAGTGGGCTTGCACTGTGAGGCCAAGCAGTGTGAATCAGGGAGAAACTTCACTTGGATTCCCTGCTGTGCTGAGCCGTAGTGGAGGGTCAGACACCCAGAGCATTCAGTGCCTTCACCAGGATCTGAACATGGGGAGAAACGTACCGGTCAGAGACAGTTAAAAGCTTAAGAAATGTTCCTTTTATCTCTTCGTTCTCCATGCTACAGTGGCCCTCAGTGAGGTATTTGGATATGGAAATCAATGTTCTACTTTTCTCCCTTTTTTTTCCCCCCTGCCATTCTTGGTATGGAAGTAAAGCTGGCAAGGTGTTTATTCCCAGTGCTGTTTACTCCAAATCTCATATCCCCCCAGCCAGGTTTTATTTGCTCTGCAGTGCATGCACAAAATGCATTAGATAGGCTTGAATGCTTCACCCACACATGGACAGATAAGTTTTGAATTGCCTTTTTTTTGCAGTGGTCTCTGCAAAATCGGAGAGAACTGGGATTGTTCAGCCTGGGGAAGAGAAGGCTTTGGGGTGACCGAATTGTGGCCTTCCTGTGCCTCATGGGAGCCCACAAAGAAGATGGAGAGAGACTATTTATAGGGATATGTACTGACAGGATGGCTTCAAACTGACCATAGGTTTAGATTGGATATTAGGAATAAATCCTTCCCTGTGAGGCCCTGGCACACAGAGAAACTATGGCTGCCCCATCCCTAAAAGTGTCCAGGGGCAGGTTGGGCGGGGCTTGGAGCAGCGTGGGATAGTACAAGGTGTCCCTGCCCATGGCAAGGGGGTGGAAGTGAATGATCTTTAAGTTCCCTTCCAGCCAGATCCATGGCCTTTGAAACAGCCAAAATACAGAGTTTGAGGCCCAAAGTCATCCCTGCTGCTGATCCCCTGACCTCAAGACCGCACAGAGGGATTTTGCTGGGTGAGAAGTCATGGTTGGCTTAAAATCTTGTGCACTTGCAGCTGTTTGAGTGAGGCTCCTGCGTGCTCCTGGCTGTAAATTGGATCATTTACACTAACGATGATGGCGTGCTGTCATGGCTCAGTGGGGAGGGTTAGTTAATATTCATGCTCACATCTTGGGTACTGACAAAAAACCCCCATTATTCAGGAAAGCCAGGGTTGTTTTCCAGAACAATAGCTGGAGATCTTAACATACAGGGTTCAAAACTCCTCAGGTCATGTTCAGTTTACCTCAGTAGTACAAGGTGTGCATTAATTAATTACAGGAAAATATTTATTCAGAAAACAAATGCCATGCTTTCTTCTTCCTTTGCTTTTTCCTTGTGGAGTTGCCGGTCTGTTTTTTTAGGCACCTGCCTCAGTAAATCAGAGCCAGTGTGAAGCCAGGAGCATTTGGATTCATCTCTTCATCAAGGCACCATTAGTTTTCTGGTCACATCACTCTACTGAAAGTGTAATGAGGCCACAGATATGAACTGCAAATCCTGGACAGCTCGACACGAAAGGAGGGTATGGGAGAGATTTAGCTCCAAACCCTTTCAAACAAACATGTCCAGCAAAGTGTCCGTGGTGATTCTGACCTAATCCTCAAAAAGCCATTTTCAGCAGGTTAGGAGCCAGGAATACATGTTCTCAACCTGAAATATGATGAATCTCTGTGCAGAAAAGCCACAAGTTATCTCCCATAGCCTCTCCCTTTTCTGAGTGTTGGCAGAGCAGCATTGTAGCAACTTTTCTTGTTCCATGGATAGTTGCTCTCAGTTTTCCTATACTGTGTGTTTGTGGATGAGGGTGGGGATGTGGGCAGGGATGGGGGTGGGAGAGTTTACAGTTCAGAGTGGTGACATGAGATCCAGCCACTGCCAAGGGCATTCTGAAGCAATGATTGAAGAGCAGAAATGTGTAGAAGCAGCAGAGGTTCAGGCTGTGTGTGGTCCTCAGTGACTAAGAACCAGGTGGTTTCTCTCTTCCCCTCCTCAGGAATGCACTGGAGGTGCCAGAGTGTAGCCTGGCTGAGGTGTTCTCCCTTGATGAATCTAATTCCCTTACAAAAATTGAGTGTGCCAATGTGGCACAGTGAAAATTGTCCTGGAAAATTGTTCCTGCTGGAACAGCTTCACGGTTGGCATAAATCAAAAAAAAGTTATTTGGTAATTTTGGAAATTGAAGCTGTTCCTTTTGAGCTGTGTCCTGGTTCCCTAGGGACAAAGTTTCCCTATTTTCTAAATAATGCAGCTTCCACTTGGGCACAAAGAGTTGTGGTGAACTGGGGCACTTTATTCCTTTCTCCTGCTGCTAAATTCTTATCTTCAAACTGAAGTTATTTAAGTGGAATCCATGGAGTTGTGACGAAGAACAGGCTTTTTCCATCTGGGATAAATAGAGCATGTGCTTTGAAATTCTCTTGGGGGAGAAAAGTAGAACGTTGAAAATGAAGGTAAGCTTCTATGCATCGAAATCCTGACAGTGGTCCAGCACAATCCTAGTGATCCGCAGGAAAAGGAGGTGGGGGGAGGATCTTTCTCTGTGGGATTTAGAGATGAAGTAATGGCTTTATCGCTGAATTCTGTGGCCTTTTCTGAGGTTGGTTCTGCAGCTGCAATGTTCACTAAGCACATTTTTCAAGCTATACCTACAGAGATGAAGTGGGATAGAGAGAAGATAAGGTGAAATTAGATATTGCAGATTGCATTCCAGGGCAAGAGCTGTTCTGCCTCTGCATTCCACAGCGTTTTGGGCGATGTTGGTTCTGTTTGAATTGCTGCAACCTTTCTCTTCCAGGGTGAAGAATTAGTTCACTTCGATGGGAAGTGCTGTCCTGAATGTATCTCCAGTCAGAGTTACTGTGTTTACAAAGAACATACCAAAGCTGTGAGTATCCTGGTACTTGGGAGTACGGAATAGTGAGTTCTGAGCAGAAAGGTTTGGAGGGATTCTGTTCCAATTCTGAGAAGGATGTGATTTGAAAGTATAGCAGAAAAATAACCCATTAATATTGTCTGCAGATTGCTTTTGCAGTTTACGGAAACACTTGTGTGCATCTGCTGCAGAATTCCAGTTTTTCTTGCTCTCCTTTGTGCACTGCAATCAATCATTTCTCTTTAATATTTAATATCTCTACTCATGAGTTCCCTGCACATTTCACGGAGTCAAAGACATATGATTTTAATCCTGTAAAGTAGAAGCTACAGAGCTGGGGCAATGTGTGGCTTTCTGCCTATGTATCCCACTGATTATAATATTTACTGCCACAGGAGGCCATTATTAATGTTTCCAAGGAACTTTCCTCTAAAGTTGAAGAGAAAGGAAACATTAAGAACCTTGGCCTTCTCATTGCTCTGACAGATGAGAACTTTTAAAAACTCTTGTTATCTCTTTTTCATCCGAGTCTTCATGCCTGTGGTATTTCACCCAGAGATTTCCATGTGTGGCGAAACCACTGTGTGCCAAGGCTTTCCCTGGCTCCTGATGGCCGCGTGGTGTTTCTCGTGCAGAACGGCGAGACGTGGGAAGAAGGGCGGTGCAGAGACTGTGAGTGTCGGGCAGGAGAGGTGACCTGCTTCCAGCGCTCCTGCCCGCCCTGCCCGCCGGGCAGCCTGGCTCTGGAGGTAAAGGGGGACTGCTGTCCACGCTGCCAACCAGGTACAGGTCCAGTACTAATCCCCTCCTCGTTCTGGCATCCCTGCAGCCCTCACTCCCTCGGTACCCTGCCTGAAATTTCAGCTTGTCCAGTTTTCAGTTGCTGATTAACTACTTTTAGTTCTTAGAGGGCTTTTGGGTCTTATCCAAGGGCTCCCACTGACTGCCTCCGGTTCAAACACAGCTTTCTTTTGCCAAAGGAGTTTCTCCCTGGGCTTGGTGTTTTGGAAATGGTTTGTCTTTTTCTTTTTTTCTTCAGCTGCTCCTTCTGAATCCTAACATGGAGTTTATGGGCTCCTGATTATTTCTTGGGAGTGGAAGGAAGAAAGAATCTGCTTGCACTGTTATGCCACAAGCTCACCTGAGGCTGAATGGCTGCCAGTTAATAATTGTTTGGAAAGACTAGGATAGCCTTAGCTTGTATGTTAATTTTGCCTGTAAATTCCTTTTTTTTCTCCAGGGTATTGCCATTCCCCTGGGTTTACATTTCTCAGTTGGAGGCTTTAGCTGTGGGTTGCTAGTTTTTTGTGTTGGTAGCTCTTCTTGTTGCATTCATATAACTTTGGCTTTTATCAGAGTGCTCCAGTTAATGTTTTATCTCAGTAAAAGGAAAATAGCTTCACAGTTTAATTGTGCTGGAGTGCCTGGGCACATTTGCCATCTTCATGTTTTAAAGCTTGTTATTTACTGCTAATGAAAATGCAAAGCACTACAGATTGAAGAGTGGGGAAAACAGGGCTTGGATATTTCAGATGAAATTGTCTTGTATTTTTGAAAGAGAACAACATCTACGCAGGCTGCTGAAGAGGGGACAGATGATACAGTATTCTCCTCCTTATCAAGAAGTGCCACTGGCTACTGGTTACTCTTGAAAATCTGGTCATTTATCTTCCATAATGGTATCATTTTTGGAAAACCCAGGCTTTGAAGTCATGGCATTGGACGTACAGAGCCAAGTGAAATTGCAAAAACTTGCCTTTTTTTTGTCCTAAAAGGTAACTGGCAATTTCCTTTAGCCAAGCCTGCTGTTTTCCCTCTGTGCTTCTCTGTCTTGCAATGCAGGGGATGAGAAACAAATGTAAAATACAGCCTGCAGCAGTTCAATCTGTGAGCTCAGAACATCATCCCCTGCCACATCTGCTCCCATAAAGCCAGCAGAATATTGATTGCTGCTTCTGAGAGATGTGCAGCAAATACTCCCTCTCACTGAGAACTTTTAGCTTGGAGCAGAGGGGATTTTTTTCTACTTAGGGCAAAAATTGTGCCATTCTGTACCTCTCTACCTGTAGTCAGGAAGTACTTCTGAGGTGCTGTGACATCAAGGTTTTAACTGGAGGGGCAGTGGTGTTCCGCCTGTACTCTGACCTGGCATGGACACACTCCTGGCTCACTGCGGGGTTTGACTGAAGGAAACTCAAATTCAGGTTGTTCCAGACCTGTTAGTTCCTGATAACTGAGGATTTTTACTGCTGAGAAACGGTGTGGGCAATGACTCTCCTTTTAATCAATAGCCTCAGAAATCTGAGTCCCTATAACAACTTCTCACATATTAAATAGAGCAATAAAATATTTAGCATAACAAGTACATATTTACATATAAAACAGTACCCCTGCAAAACTAGCACACCTTGGACCATCCAAGGAAACAAGGCACGAATTTCACTTGGAGTTTGGAATGGCATTGTTTTGCACCCTCCTGACTGCAAGCCCTGCTGCTGCTTTCCCCCTGTGCCAGGTGGGTGCCACCCAGACTGTGTGAGCTGCTCCCGGGCCTCCGATCACTGTGACGCCTGTCAGGATTCGAGGAAGCGGCTGCAGAGCGGGCGCTGTGTGGAGACGTGTGAGCTGGGCTTCTACCAGCACGGGGGCACCTGCTTAGGTAATCCCTGCAAGGCCTTACGCCCCCTCTCATGACTCTCTTCTCCGTTGCATGCTCTGCTTTTGCCTGGAGGATCCTATGGGTTTATCACAAAGAGGTTGCCAGGCTTTGCTTGGAAAAGCATTCCAGGCACGTGCTGAGTGGTAGCCATGAGACTTCAGGAGGTTTCCGATGGGACCCCCTGAAGAATGCAAATTCTCAAACTCTTTGCCAAAATGAGGCAAAATTATCTCATTTTACCTGAGTAGAGGGGGGGGTCTTGCTGCATCAAGACATTTGGAATTGATACATCTTTCTTCACTCTTCCTTCTCTTGGAAGCCTGCAATGAAACCTGCTCAGCCTGTACCAATGGATTTGAGTGCTCCTCGTGCCAGACATCGCTGCTGATGAAGAATGGGCAGTGTGTGCCTTCCTGTGGGAAGGGATACTTTCAGGATCAGCTCCTCTGCACAGGTACCTCAAGGCAAAAAACGCTGCAGCACTTTGTGATAGCAAAAGAGTGTGTGTGTTTCTTTGACTGCTCATGCCAGACCTTTCAGGAGATGGTACTTTGACGTGTGTAGAAAATTGCTTGGAGGGGTGGGGGTTTGATAGGACTCAGAAAATACTTCTGAGGAAAGTTTTCTGCTTTGCTTTGCCGTTCATTTGTTTCATACTGCGCAGTTTTCCTGAGAGTTCGTTGGACTCACTGTTCTCAGGAAGCATATTTGCAAAGGAAATTAGTAATTCTATAAAACACTGAGCTGTGTCTAAAAATCCTTAGCAACTGGAAAGTCTGAGAGTAAGACTGGGAAGTTAGTTTTGTTTTTGATGGAGCTATGACAGTGCTTTTATGAGCTTCCCCTGCTCCTTTGAAATACTCTTAACTTTTCCCAAACTGTAAAGCAGCTGCTTTTTTATCATGATAGTTTAATAGTTGTCTCTAAAATTAGCACTTTTTCCCTGTTAATTTTGGCCTTTTTGGAAGACTTCTAATTATTCCTGCAGCTCTAATTCAGCAGGGGGGTGGAGCAAATGCTTCACTTCTTGAACCATCGCTTTCATTTCCTTGGAACTAACTCTCCTGCTAAAAATTAAATACAGACTTAGGGCTTTTGGCAGGTTTCAGGGGAAAGCACTTTAGACGGTAAGTCCAGCTTCCTTTTCTGAAGTGGTTTTCCTTGAAGAGCTGACCACTTGTTCCAGGTTTTGAAAGTCTGAAAAGCCCCTGTCCTGCAGCAGCCACTACAGCCCAGGGCACCATTGTAAACGTACAAAAGGGGAAGAGAAACTCAGTCCAAGAGAGTTTATAGACTTAAGTATCAAATAATCTTCTACTTCATTTAGTTTTATTTTGCCATTTCCTTTCCACCTGCTCCTAGTGTTTTAATTGGCAGTGCCCATGTGCTGCTGAAGCTGTAGGGAAAGGGTAATGTTTCATTTTATTGCTGGTTTGTAGATTACTGATTGTGCACTCCATCCACATTTGCAGTCACGCATGCTTGCAGCTGAAAGTTGCTGGGAAAATTTGTTCCTCTCTCCTCAAGGGAATTAAACCAATTTGCTTTAGTTCTGCCTGGCTGCATTTTCTGCATAAAGTCAAACCAGTGGAGAAAGTCTTAAATTTGGGATATGCTTCGTAATTCATTGCCATTCACTTCTTCCTTGAATCCTCTTTATTTTTACAAATCTCTAATCAGATTGTGGAGATGAGGCTCAGACTGCTCAGAAAGATTTTTCTCATAATGGTTTTAACATCTACAATAAGCATGTTCCAAAATCACAGAAAAGATGAACTAGACTGTGTTAATTGCTATAGTTCCAGTAAACTCCCTCTTGAGGAATTTGCTCTGGACTTGAAAGAGGCTTACATCAGGTTTCTTACTCCATTCTCTTGTTGGAACACTGTTGTCTGCATTGTAGCAAAACACAGTGAATTAGCCTTTCCTTTTGTTCATGTTTTATGACATCTGCTCTAATTGAATCTGTTTTGAATTTCTGATTACAGCGGTTTGATCTCTGCCCTATTTTAATCCTGCACCAGGGTTGTTTCCTGCCCCATCCCTCTGCCTGCTTCTGTGAAGTGTTGGTTAAAATCATTAAGAGAGAGTAAATTTGAGAATAAAAGGTGTAAGTTTGAGAATGTAACAGTTCACTTAAAGATCACGGAGCAGTTTGTGTCAGAGCAGAGTGGTGGGTTCTTCCTTGGCAGAAACAGGCTATGGAAGCAGTTCAGACCTGCCCCCCCCCCAAAGGCAAAGCAAAGGGAAGCAAAAATAAACGATGTCTGCCTGGTAGAACAGAAGGGCTCGAAGGACTTGCACTGTTCAATGCTCTCACTGCATTTTTCTAACTCAATAATTTATGTTTTCGAGATTATTCAAAAGCCCAGGCAGAGCTTGAGTGTTTCTGCTTTGATCTCCCAAAATGGGAATGTTGAGATGTGTAACTTGACACTAACAGACCCGGCTCACTCCCTAGCTTGGATTTTTGCTTGCTACCTGTTGTTTTTCCCTGCTGTTCCTGGCTGTGGAGGCTCACCCTGAGGATCCAGGACTGAGCATGGCTAAGCTGAGCTTGCCCACCTCACGGTGAGGAGGGCAGGGAGAGGTGGTTGATGGTACCATGCGGCACAGAGCGGTTGGACCCATCTGTGTTTTCCCAAAGCTGAGCAGTGACTTCTCACTGTGCTCTTACTGGCATTGGCCATCCTGCTGGGAATGCTTCACATGTTTGCAGAGGAGACAGGTTGGTGGGCTGCAAGACAACCTGTACAAATCCAAACTGGAAATAGCCAGGGAGGGTGGCAACAGTTTCGTGGCGGTGCAGTCACTTGTGTTGATTTATTTTCAAACAGCCACTTAGTTGCTGCAGGCAAAGATGTTTTAGCTGACAGTGGCTCATTGAATGCTTCCATTTTTTCCCCTGCTCTTTCAGAGGAGTTGGTGCCTGGCTGTTTGGGTGAGGAGCAGCTGTTGAGCTTGGCAGTGATCCACTGCTGAAAGAGCCAAAGCTTTTGCAGGCAGGGCGTGTGTGAGGGCGTGGAATCACAGAATGGTTTGGGTTGGAAGAGACTGTAAAGATCATCTAGTACCTACCCTTCTGCCATGAACAGGGACACCTTCCACTAGCCCAGGTTGCTCAGAGCCCCATCCAACCTGGCCTTGGACACTTGCAGGGATGGGGCAGCTACAGTTTCTCTGGGCAGCCTGTGCCAGGGCCTCCCCACCCTCACAGGGCAGGAGTGGGCTAGGGCTGCTCCTCCAACTGCCTCCACCTGGATCCTGCCAAAATCACTGCAGCTTCTCAGAAGGTCTGATGACCTCTGGTAGGCCCAGCTAGGAAGACATGCAATTTTAACACAACAGCTGTCTGTCTAGAAGGCTTGGAAGCTACTGTGGATTTGCAGGGTCTTTGCCAAGGGCCAGCGCGAGGCCAGCTGGTAACTGGAGTACTTGGTTTAGTGCAGGCAGCAAACGGTGTTTGGTGGGAGCCAAAGCACCTCTGCCCAACTGACCTGGCTCCCGTCAGAACTGTGGTTTTAACACAGCTGTGTGCAAGGCTGCCTATTTGAAAACAGAGCCAGGAGAGAAAAACGTCCCATGGAAAGGAGCAGCAGCTCTAGAGAGGACCAGAGAACTTTGCAAACCACTGGGTATGTTCACATGTGTCCACATAGTGAGGCAGGTTAACAGCAAGGGGTCCCAGCAGTGGGAAGTCTGTCATGGAAGGATCCAGGTCCTGGAGTCCACTCTTTCAAGAACATGTTGAAAGTTAAAGTGAGCTCAGACAGGAGCAAAACACTGAGGTCTGGAAGGTGAAGCGAGGACATTCCAGTACTAAGGCATTTACAGCATGAACTCACACCCTGCTGTTAACTTTTGAGTGCAGACGTGCCCTGAGATCCATCCAGCCAGGAATGAGATGCAGGATTTTTGTCAGCAAAGGAAGTTATCGACTAGAGAAGAAAAATGTGCACAAGCTTTACCTTGGGGTGGGATGCTTGGTATCCATTGTGTTGGGATTCAGCCACAATTAAACACATATGCATGTTGAGGGGAAGATCCTGTTTGGCACAGGATGCCCACTGTCCTTATAAGACACACCTCACGTTGGAATATGGACTGGGAGCACAAGTATGTACCTGCCTTACTGTGAAATAATAAATTGAAGAACATCTTTGGAACATACCTGGGTGTAATCAAGAAAAAAAATTTTAATAGCTGAAAGAAGTGTAAATTGCACAGCCACTGCAAGCACTGGTAGCACAAGATTTGACAGGAGCCCGTGTCCCAGATTATATAAACAGTAAGCATAGTGAGCTGGATTTCCCTCCCAGGTGAACTTCTGTACAGTTTTGAATAAGGTGACTCGTTCAACAGCTGGTTTGGGAGGCAGAATTGCTCTCCATACAGTTATTAGTTTAATTGTAAGGTGCCATCATGCTCAAACTCACTCTGTTCTGCCTCTGTGCTCCTGTGCCCGGATGCCACAGGGAGGGCTTTTACAGTGCCTGCATTGGAGGAATGGGATATACTTCAGGAATATCTGAACCATTACTGTGTCCCAGCCGTGATCCATGGCTGATGGAAGTGGATTGTTGGGTAATCCTGCACTTTTCCTCCCTGCAGCTTGTCACGAGTCCTGTTCCTCGTGCTGGGGACCTGCTGAGAGCAACTGCCTGTCCTGCAAAGACACATCTCAGGTGCTGAAAGCAGGGCTCTGCCTGGCCAGCTGTGGCCAGGGGTTCTACCCAAAGGAGGGAATCTGCACTGGTAAGTACCTCTTTGAGAAATGCTCTGCAAAAAAAAAGGAATCAATATTTCATTTAGCTGTGCAGCAGCTGGGATTTTATTCATGTCTGACAAGGCAGCTGCACCTTGTGCATTAATACAGGGCGAGGAAAGCTGCTGTTTGTTTGTGTGATTATTAATTCATTTAAGTTAATCAGATGATGAAAGGTTTAAGGGTTTTTTTCCTCTCTGAACAGCTTGAAAGCCTGAGTTGTTTCTGAGGGCTTGACAAATCCATTTGTCTGCGGAAAGAAAAATGGCCTTTGCCAGCAGGTTTCTGTAAATTTAATTATAATTCAGCATCACAGTAACTAATACCTGCACAGCAGATGCGCCCTGGGAGCTGGGAAGGTTTGCTGGGAAAAGGAGAAGGGATGGCCAGAGGGAATTAAAACACCTCAGTCAAACAGATCGTGAAGGGAATTTCTCAAAACCCCAGAGCCGTTCCTGGAAACCTCCAGGATTCAGGCCTTTCATCTTCTACCAAAACCAGGCATATGGTTGCCCAACTGGAGACCTGTAAGCTGGTTTGACTGGTGAAAAGAAACAACTGGTTGAGTAAAACACTTGCCCCTTCTAAATATCCAACAGCATATTGCCTTAGGGAATAAACACTTGCCTTATGGAGCCAGAGTTCCGTAGTGCTCTCGGACAGCAGGTCAGTTCACTTCAGAGCTGACTGCCTGGGAGGGCACAGCCCACAGGGGTTGATAAGAAATATTTTCCTGCTTCATTTTAGCTGCATTTTCCCACATAAAACTTTGATGTGAAGAAAAGCGGGAAGGGGGGGACATTACCATTTTTTAAATCAATTTTTCCTCCATCCTTGGCAGCTTGTGGCCACTTCTGTGAAAAGTGCTCCTCAGACCCAGCCAGGTGTGTGACCTGTGCTGCAGGGAAGCTGCTACATGATGGGAAGTGCCTTTTGGAATGCCCAGATGGATACTTCCCAGGCAGCACTGGAAGATGCAGAGGTGAGAGACAGATTTGCCTGACCTTTTCTAGAGCCCTCAAAGCACCCTCCGCATGTTGCCAGCTTTTCCCAAGATGTGGGGAGGGAACGGTAAGAGCATGGAAGTGGGAGTGGGGACAGGGAATTTGATATTTTTTCTTGTTCTCTTCGGTTCACTTGTGATGGATTGTTTGAAATAACCTCTTTGCCTTGTGAAGCGCATTAAGACACACTGAAAACACTGTGTGAGTGAGAGTTGTTGCTGTTAGTGGTTATTAATACGTGTGCACTTCTGCTCTCATTAGTTCACTTAGCTGAATATTATTCCAGCTTGGAGTTTTCCACAGCTGGAGGAGGCTGTAGTCAGCAACACCACTCTCAGGGAGAAGAAGTGGGATATTTCAGTTCTGTGTGCCCTTGTTTTTTTACCAGCTTGCCACACTTCATGCTCCACGTGTGAGGGACCTCTGGCCACTCACTGCACCTCCTGCTCCTTCCCTCTGGCATTACAGGAGGGCCAGTGCCTGCAGGGCTGTGGAGAGGGTTTTTACCAGGATCACAATGTCTGCAAGGGTAAGTTGAGCACTTGGAATAAGTTCCCCAGTTGCTGTAAAACGGATTTTGTCGGGCCTTTATCCTGCGCTGAACCGGTCAGTGAGAAATTCCCGCCCTTCCTTGCTGATTGTTTTCTACTTTGAAGAAAAAGTGATTTTTCCCACACACTTTCTGCCCTCACGCCCTCAGGATTTAGTGATCTGAAGGACTTTTTTTTCCTCTTCTCTGTGTATGCTGCTGAAATAAATGTACATTGCTTCCAAGTTTTTCTTGAGTTAAGAGGTGGATGAAATTCAACATACACCTGGTATGAAATTCCACAGACAGCTGGTAGGTTTGCAAAGACTGAGGTCATTGTTGCAGCAATGGAAAGCCCGAGAATTCGGAGGATGAACTGATGCCTTCTGTGAACCCTTCAGACTGCCATTCCTGGCTGTCCCTCCTAGAGAGATTGTGCTCACCATTGTGCTTCCAGAAATTAAAGGACGATTGGCTGCCTGTGGCACAGTGCTGCAGTTTTTCACTTGGTCACCAGCTTCACTCAGGAAAAGAGCTGTTATTTGGGGGTGGGGGGGGAACGATGTCCAAGTGCCTTTTTAAAATCTCTGTTCCGTTACAGAAAGCAGGTGCCCGGGTTGTTGGGCCTTGCCCTCCTCCCTGGGGAACCTGTCCCTTGTCCTTCTCCCTGGGAAGACTGTGACCCTGACGGCTCTGTCCCCTGTGCCCAGGTTGCCACCCTTCCTGCCGTACGTGCTCCGGGTCCGGGGCCGCTCGCTGCCTGCAGTGCCGGGTGCCCGAGGACGTCCTGCAGCCTCAGCTGCCCAGGGAAGGAGCTCTGCACGGCCTCTGCCTCTCCCACTGCCAAGCTCGCTTCCACGTGGATAGCACAGGAGTCTGCAGAGGTGAGCAGGGATGGGAACAGCTGTCCAGAGCTGTTCAGGTGTTCAGGGTGAGCTTGTACCACATTTGATCTGTATGTGCTGGGAGCTGCGGTGTTTGCCTCGTGACTGCCATCAGTGTTTAAACTCTGTAACTTTCACAGGGCCACATACTAGTACCTTTGAGGGAAAACACACTCTACATGCTGTCTGTCACTGAAGGATCCAGGTACTTTTTTTAAAAATCACTGTGTTGAAGCCTGCACCATCTGACCTCAGCTTAGCTTCCTTTTCATTGAAGCTGGGTACGTGGTATTTAGCACTGACTTGCTTTGAAGCAGGATCAGTCCTTAAATCCTTTTCAAAAAAGACTGAGCTGTCTCCCTCTTAGCCCTTGGAGCAGGTCAAGGCATCCCAGAGCACTCTTTGCTTTTGAGGCAGCTCTTCTGCTGTATGCCCTGCAGCACACATGCCATCACTGCTCCTGAAATACCAAGCAGGAAGCATTTCCATGAAGACTAGAGTTTGGAAAAGAGAGTAAGGTGATGTCCATTGGGGAGATATGTGGTTTCCTACTGGTCATAGAGACAGTGACTCTACAGCCCTTAAGTAAAATAGTAGTTGTAACAATGTAGTAGTAACAAATAGCATCAACACTACTGATGGCTGTTTCTTCCTGTTGAAAAAATCCCCACATTTTCCAGAAGTGAACGTACTTTAATATCCATTTATTTTGATTTTATCTCTTCATCTCAGCTCTATGGAAAGAATCTGTACAAGCTCATATTTTGCCTTAGGAGATGTTAAAAAGGAAGCACTGGCATTTTTTTGGTGGAACAATTCTGTCTTTTAGCAGTGACCTGCACAGACCATAAAGTATCCAGTGCTTTGCACTTTGTTCCTGAAGGCATTATTGTAGAGCCTCCAATCCATGCAGTGGCTGCTCCTTGGCAGGTGGTGGGTTTTCTTGGCTGAGTCCAGGGCATGGTGTAGAAACTGAGTGAAGGAATCCATATATCCCTGCCTCAGGTGGGTGAACAGGCCCGAGCAGAGCTGACACCTCTGGATTATGTCATGGGACAAGAATCCCAGCACAGCTCTTGCTCCAGAATGGCTGACGATAACCATGCAGTGATGTTGGATAGAAAATCCTTCCTGGAGTAACTGTAGGGTGGTCAGAAAAGGTGATTCCAGCACCTGGTAAGTTTGTAGAACCCCAGAACTCTCCTAGGGAGGATAGTGGTGTCACACAGTGTTGTGATCTCAGCTTTGCATTTCAGAAATGAATTGTGTAGGTGCAAAGAAAGATGAAGTGTGTAGCTATCTGTGCTTGTTCATTCTCTTCAAGGACTGTGCTCTGCACTGTACTCCTTCCTGTAAAGGAAAAACATCTTCCTGTCATCCTTGGGGAGACACCAATATGACCATACTCTGGGACAGTAACATCCAGAATAAGCCAGAACTAATTTGTGTCTGAATTTCTGTCTTCTCTCCTTTTCCCTTCCTTGCAGAGTGCCACTCCTCCTGTGCAGGCTGCGTGGGGAATTCTGCCCAGGACTGTACGGCTTGTGTGGCTCCCCTGGTGCTGCTGGACGGCAGGTGCCTCCCTGAGTGCCCCGAGGGGCTGTTCAGCCACGGGGGTCGCTGCTCCTGTGAGTTTGCTGCGTTTCATTTGCACTGATTTCATTCCAGCCACGCTTTGGGGGCCACATCCCAGTGTAATTAGAGGTGCTGTCAGATTTATATAAAGCTGTTTAAGTATTTCCAGGGGAGCATAGGATAGTCCAATTTCAGGAAATGGAGTCTCCTCCTAATGGGAGAGAGAGACGTACACTAAATTATAATCAGTTTTGCCCCCCTGGCACATTTCCCTGAAGATACTTTGCTTTTGGTCTCAGGAGTCTTAGATGGTGTTTTTAGCTGATGCGCTCTGGGAAAAGAAGTCTTGACTGGACAACACTGAAAAATTAAATATTCTTATTAGACAGAGCCTCAAGTTTAGAGAAAAACCCTTTTCTAAAGTCCATTGCTCTATTTATTCAATTTATTCAGCCGAGGAACAACTCTATAAATAGATTTATTTGTCAGGGCATTGTAAAGATTCATCACCTCTGAGGTGGTGCACTGCCACTGCTGAGGGAACTGCTGAGTGCTATGTTACACAGTTTCGGACTTATGGAAATACCTTACAAACAGAATTTCAGTGGCATCTGTCAAGTCCTGTGCTTTTATTCATAGAGAGATTTAAAGGTAGTTTTGAAGAATTTTTTTACTGTTTCTTAGCCATAGTAATTTTATCTCCCTCAGATCCGTAGCATGGAAATGTGACATCTGTCTTTAAAGGTGGAAGAATACAAAAGCAGTCTGTGAAATAGTTTTGGGCATTCTTAGCCACTTGCTATGCCACCTTTTTGTTGAGCTTTCAGCAGACAGAATGGCATGGAGAAGTCATGCGTCGGGTTTCTTCTCATGCATATCAAAACTCTTGGCGTAGTCCCAAGGGCAGTTTAATTTAACCCCCCTGTGCATCCCACTCTTCTTATATGCCGGAGAGAGGAATAACAGGGTCAATCTCTCTCTATTTTATGTTGTGTGTGGATCTATACCTTGATTAATGCAGGGAACAAATCACATTTTTTTAAATTGACAACTCATTCCTCATCTTATTTGTTCAAAATGAGGATGTAAGAGCCTTCCAAACCACAACCCTGCAGCCCCTGATGATGAGAATATTTTAAGTCCATGTTTTGTAGGAGTAAATGATTGTAGGAGGTGGTGTTTTGGGGAGGGGAGAGGGAAAGGGGGACAACACCCAGAGCATAACAAGTGTTGATTTTCTTGTGCAGCCTGTCACCCCTCCTGCAAGACGTGCCTGGGCCCTTCTGATGGGGAGTGTTTAACCTGCCATCCCCACGCCAGTCTGGCTCGTGGAAAGTGCAGGACCAGCTGCAAGGAAGAGCAGTACCTCAACCTGGTGGGATATTGTGTGGGTGAGTAAGAGGAGCTGGCACTGTCTGGGCCATTAACCTGCTACTTCACAGCCAGCATTGCCTAGGTCCTGCAAAGGGAGTTGAGGAAACATTTGTGATCCAGAGAAGCAGTTTGTGTGGCCCTAAAGGAAAACTGACACAGTTTTTTCCATTGCTGTGTGCATTTTTGGGAGGTAATAGGCTTTCTGTGTAGGGGTTGTACAGTGTGGGTGCTCAGTGCCTGCACTTAAGCCCATCATCTGAAACCACTGATTGCATTTATCTGTTTAAAAAGAAAAATCACTTTTAATCCGTCACACAGACACGTATAAACATATCCTGGGAACTGCTCCAACAGTTCCTGAGCTTTATCAAGCTGTTTTTTTTGCTTTATCAGAAAAAGCTATGGTGTGTGAGGCTTAATCTAGGCTTAGCAGTTCCAAATGAGATAAGGAGTCCTAAGAAAAGGGGAAAATGCGTTTGAAGTAATAAATATATCCGTTGAGAGGCTATTGTTCCCAGTTTAACATGATTCCCCTTCACAGGGACCTCTCTTTGTTTACATCTATGTCTTGGATGGGTTTTTTTATGAAAGACTTGTTTCTTTGCTCTCCACAAATTAATTCTATGAACCATTTCTTCATCTTCCTTTTAAATGACAGTAATTGTTCTGTCTGCAGAGACAAGGGGGAGAGAAAGTGTGTGAGGAGTAGGAAAACACCCTAAAAGTATTGTACAGCTCTTTAGGAAAATCAGGTTGGGGAATCAAGGTGTTTGCTACAGTCAGGTAATCACGATCTGGAAATAATTCAGCATTTCAATGTCAAGAGATGTCACTCTTTGCAGACTTGTCTTCTCAAAGTAGAAACACATTTTCAAGGCTTGGTTCACAGTGCCTGGCATCACTGAATGCCTGTATTCAGTGGCTTGGATCTGCGTCCTCCAAACAGGAGAGGAGACTTAATTTATGGCTGGTGTTTAAGCAAAGGATGTGTGCTGCCAGTTCCGCTGGGCATAAAGAGCTCCACATCCAGGTTGTTAAGTTTCACTCATTCTTCTCATTCAGCACTGATTGAAATGCTAAATTTGCCCTTGCAAGTTATTAATTACTAGTTAAAGAGCAGCTGTCCTATAAAAGAGAACATTAAAACCCCTGACACTCTCATAAGATATGATTTGCATCAGGATCTAACAAAGCTTTTCCCTTTGCCTCCCAAAGCAATATATTTTTACAATTATCTTCCCATTTATCTTTAATTCCTGACCCTGCAGGAAGAATTGTGTTGCAACTTATAGGGCCTGCTGTGCATTATAGCCACCTGCCATATTTTATGGACCTGGAGGGGAATATCTTTCACACAGGCTGGAGAAAACCTACTGTCACCTGAAACCATTGCCTGGGAATTAATGGTGTTATTGTACATGTTACTTGAATGAGGGTTGGAACATTTGCCTTGTTAATAGAAAAGAAAAAAAAAAGATCTTGTTTTCAGCAGTTAATCAAATAAGCATTTCAGGTGTAAGCAGAAGAAAGACATCATGTCCTCAAGTTCCAAGAGATCAGTGAGTTTCGAAGCTCCGTTTTGGGCACGAGTTGTTTGTGCCAGTCTTCTCTGAGAGTGCTCAATTGATTCAATTTTGGTTTATAGCTGAAGTGTATGTACAGGAATGTGTTTGAAGCTTTAGCCAACTCCTGTTGAGTCTCAGAGCTTCTGTAGGTTTTGTTTTCCCAGTTTGAAAACTCAATCTGATTATCCTCTCCCTCTTATCCAAGTCAGCTTCAGCTCCAGGAAACGTTAGTCACCAGGCTGAAAAATAGCACTACTGCTGTAAGTGCTGTCCTGCTCCTAAATCCCTGTCCTTGCTTTTATTTCAATAAATCAGGGGCCTGTCTTCAAGTTTCCTCTTAATCTTGAAGCTTCCCTGTTGATCTTTTCCTGATTGCATGGAAGGTCGATTAGAAAAATCCGGAGGGACTGGTATGAAAGAAAACTCCAAACACGCACTGATACAGTATCTGCCAGGATCCTGTCTTAACTTCCAGCTGCATCTTCCCTGCAAGGGAACTCCCAGTCCCCATGTTCCACAGGCTTTGCTTTCTTAGGCTCTGTGCAGTTGGGAAGATGTTCAAAGCTAAACCAGAACAGCTCACCCAGGAGGGTGCTTGTAACAAGCTCTGTTGCCTTGCTCTTAAAATTCCAGAAGGGACACACTGACAACAAGAAATATATTCAGTTCCTTGTAAAATTAATGAGTTGTTGGTGTCCTTTTAGAGAGACACTGATACCATCACCGAGAGCTGGAGTTTGGCTGAGCAGAAGCAAGAGGGGAACTGGGGGCTTAGCTTCGCTTATTCACTGGGGCAGCCTTCTACAGAAATTGGCAGCTGAGCTGCCAGAGGAGGGAGAGGGAAGTTCACTTCCCTGCTTTGATCTGGGCCAGGCACCATCCAGGTGGATTTCCCACCTCATGCTGCCTGGAGCCGCTCCTGCCCCTTCAGGGGATGCAGGCAGATCCCCGCAAACGCCACTGCACTTCACCAGGAATTCTCCTTGCTGGTTTGGGGGACAAGTTCCCTTTCAGGTCTTTGAAAAGAGAGGCAAGAAATCCCTTCCAACAACCAGATAAAGCCAAAAATCCTGGTCAGTGCTGGGTATCCTTGCAAACCAACCATACTGATTTTCTGTCTGGGTTTACTGTAAGGTACCAGTGGGTGGTGTTTTCAGTCCTCACTTCAAGTTGTGCTCTGCTGTGCTCTCAGACCTTCCCTCAGAGTGCAGCACAAAACTTGCATCAGGAAATAAATACTTTTTTGAAGAGCCCCTGAGAGGGGAAATGTGTTTAAACAATATGGGTGGTTGATTGCTTAGCAAGTGGTGGAGCTGAGAGGGAGAAATGCCTCTGGTTTCCTTTATGAGCATTCACAAACACTTCAGAGGTGATTTTGTCTCCCCAGACAGCCCTCTGTGTCTTGGACCAACCTGTAATAGATACTTTCCATGTAGAAAGGGCACTGTTTTCTTGGTTCATTTGCTAGGAGAAAGCTAAAGAGGGCATGAAAGCCAAGTAACTCTGGAAATCTCTCTAATTCCATTTTACTTAACAGTGAAAATTGCTGTATAGGAAGATCAGTGGTAGGGAAGGCGGTTGGGTTTATTTCTACATAGAGGTGAATTGACAAGGAGGGAATCAGAGCCAGCTGAAGAGGAAGCAGGAGAACTGTTTGGACAGTGGGAGGCAGTCTGAGAAACACGAGTTGAGAGGCACTGGGACTAGGAGCTGCCCTGAAGAATCCAGTTGGGATACTGGAAGGAGCCTAAGGGAATTAACTAACTGTATTACACTGGCCTGCAACCAAGGGGGGATGTGAAACCTCCAGAAAGCCAAATCCCACAGGCAGTAACATGCCTGCTGGCTGAGCTGGAGGGAGGATTGACAGGGAGGAGGCTGAAGCAGGAAACAAATAGAGCTGTGTGGTGTTACTGAGAAGCACAGAGAAAACACTCCCCTTCTGTTAGTCCTGGCTTCAAAGGGAGCCTGCTGTGAAAAATTGAAGTCATCTTTTCCAAAACAAAGCACTTCAGTTCTTCCCTCACTCTCCCACTCATTCCCTAACGTCCCTCAAATTCACCATGAGCGTCAGCTCTGGGTTTTCAGTTGGTGCTGTGTGCTCTTTGATCTCCAGGCTTGCGAAGGAACAAGAGACTGATGGGGCTGATTCATCCTAAAACAGTAACTGAGAAAACTCTTTCCATGCACAGGAGCAAAAACAGAGGCTCTGAAGAGAAAACTCTGCTGCAGCAGCACATAGTTTTGTAGATATTTAGATTTTAAATGTTATTTACAGGAGGTTGTTTGGACGCACCAAATTTTCTCTGTCTTGTTTTTGTGCTGTGTTTATGGAACCTTTTGCCCACAGGCTGGGGTTAGGCTCCAGTCACTGATGACTTCCTGCAGGATGCAGAATTCCTCCAGGCTCCAATGTGAGCCTGTCTTCAGCTTGTAAAATTAGATTGCCTGGCAATCCTAGTACTGCTGTCACAAGAGACAAAAGACAGAAAGTTGAACCTTCAGCGGAGACCTGACAAGAGGCCAGGTACTCAAATCAAGCCTCATTATTACATTTCTTTCAAGACAGTCGTCATTTCCTTTATAATTTTCTGAATTACCATAATGAGGATTAATTTGGCTTCCAGGTTGCCTTACACTGCACCTTTGTGCACACAAAAGGCTTGTTGTCAAACCTTCGGAAGCACCGGAGTTCAGGCAGAGGTCAGGAGACACGAGTGTGGTACTGCTGGGGAAAAATGGGAAAAGTAAAGGGTTTTGAGGCACTGAGATGTTGCTCTTGACTTGGCTTTGAGGGCTGCAGTGGCCTCCTCAGGGGATGGATGTCTCGTTTGCGTGGGAAAATCGGAACAGCGGGAACAACAGGAGAAGGTCATACAGCTGTACAGGTTGTGCTCTTTGTTTTTCCACAGTGGGAGCAGAGGGAGGTGAATGCTGACAGCTTCCAGTGGAATTAAAGATAAACCTGTAGGCAGAGGCACCTAAAATCAGTGAAAGGTTTTGGGAAGTGAAAGATTTTGAGCTGGCTTTGCACAAAGCTTTCCCAAGCTCACTTAAGGATGGGGAAGAGGATGCTTTAACCAGGCAGGAGAGAGACAGAGGAAAAGTGAAAATGTGATGCTCAGGAAGAACACAAAATGGGGATGAGGCAAGAGGAAAGGAATCCTCCTTGGCTGCAGGGATTTCTGGTCACCTCTCTCTTGCAGACATCTGAATTGCAGTGGTTAGCACCCGATCCCAGATAGCCAGGAGGGGCAGTGAACCGTTACATCCTGAATGCCTTATTTCGTGCTCACAGGTGTGTTATTCTCTTCTCCCTTTAGACTGTCACCCTCTGTGCCAGCAGTGCGTGGCCAACCTGCGGGACACGGGCAGCGTGTGCCTGCAGTGCCAGAACTCCCGTCACTTGCTCCTGGGGGATCGCTGCGTTCCCGACTGCCCAGCGGGACACTATGCCCAGAGCGGTGCCTGCAAACGTGAGTAGCTCCTCCAGGGGCCTCAAGTGGCTGAAAGGAACCACCTGGGAGACGTTCCACAAAACTGCTCCTATTTAGTAGAGAAGCTTTGCCCAGCTGGCGGGACACTGTACTGGGAGCAGAGCTCTTGCTGGTAGGAATTTCTCGGGATTTTTTGCAACCTGAGATGGAACATCATCCAAGCCCTCTCACGGGGGATTATCTTGCTCCAGTAATGGCCCAAAAGGTGATCGTTTGTCGCAGCTTCTGAAACAAAAAGCCGGTTTAATTTGGCTGCGTGGGGGAAGCTGCACCGATGGCACATTTTATTTTATAACCTGTCCCTGCAGCTCCCCCGCTTTCTGTTGTTGATGTGGTTTCATGTTCCAGTCATTGTCTGAGCTGCTTTATGTTCCTTGGGACGCTTTTCTTGTTCTGTGGCTGACAGAGATCTGGTAGAGCCCAAAGCTGAGCACGGGACACTGCAGTTTCAGAGAAAGTAATCAAGATGAGAAATTCAGGACTTTAAGATTTAAGATACAGATGCTCCCTTTGCAGGAAGTGGCATTTCCTCATCCAGTCTAACAGCTGATGGATAGTATTTCAAAGCTTCTCTCCAGCATGCCAGGAACTGTGCGTTTATTTACCTGTTTTTGACAAATGAGGTCTCAGAGCTGCATGAAATATTCTTCGTGTCACTTGATTGGAAAGGCCCCTGGGAAACAGATGTTGTCTTCCTGGGAATTTAGGCCTGGGGATAACATTTCTTCCCTTTGGTTTAAAGGCTTCATTTAAAAGGAGTTTTGCATTATTCAGGCTATGTCAGAGCTCATATGATGTGTCGTGCTGGCTTTTAAGATCCCCAGCACAGCGCAGCGCAGTCACTTCTCTAATTCCTTTGCCCACTCTCACTCATGATTAATTTGACCTGATAGGTGTAATGATGGCATCAATCTTTAGGTAAAGACCTGTCAAGAAATAAAACAGACTAATAATTTTTGAATTTACCCTCTCTGGAGAAATTAATAGGGTACACTGGCCTCATCCACTGTGGTATTTTACATGTCTTCAGTCAGGGTAAGAAGCAGAAGAGGTGAGCCTGCTTTTCCTTGAACAGAAACCCTTGTTTTTACTGTCCCTGCAGGGTGTCACCCCTCCTGTAAAACCTGCACTGCGGAGGGTCCTTTTGCCTGTTCTTCCTGCAACTCCAGCCTGGTCCTGTCCCACATGGGCACGTGTGCTCTGAGCTGTTCCCCAGGATACTACAGGGATGACAGGCACACCTGCACACGTGAGTGCCTCTCCCCAGCCATCTCTCCTTCCTCCTTTCCTGACATGTCTTTTCTTGTTCCTTTGCTTACCATTCCCGTTGCCTGGAAAAGCAAGATTTCAAGTGCCTAACACCCCGATGTGAGTTGACAGAGGTGATCAGCTGCCTCAGGATCAGGGCCTGCGGCAGGGCTGAAATTTGGAAACAGTTGCAGTTTTGCTATTGACCCCAAAGACAGGAGGATTTGGGTCCCACGGTGAAAATCTGCAGGAGAGTTTGTGCAGGATGGATTCTGGGCTTTGTGAAAACTTGGCGAGTTGAGACGAGTTTTAATCCACCCTTATGAAGGCAAACCCGTTCCCCACTGCACTACCTGCTCGTACATGCCACGGGAGCCGTATTGTGGCATTTATGTCCATTTTTCCACACGTGAAACCCCAGTAGAAGCAAGGTACAGCTTGGTAGGCACAGCCCTGACAGAGCTGAGCTGTGATATTGCTGCCTCCCAGTGATCTGGTGGAATTGATCTGCTTTAAGTCTGGTTATGTTTGATCCTACTCGTGCCGTCCCTTGTGAATCTCTTGGGCCCTCTCTTTTCCTATGTTCTCTCTGGCCCTGGGTTGTTCCTCCGTAATCACTGGGCTTGATGTTCCAAAATGCAAAATGATGTGGCCCAGAGACATAAAAAATGGGAAAAAACCTGCTTGAATTGTCCCACTATAATACACTCACCTAAAAATGAGTGAACTCCTAAGTGGTTTGGTTGCTGTGAACCTGAGCACTCAGAGTGGTGAAGTCCTGCATTACCCTGATTTAAATTCTCCTGATTCATGATAAAATGACTCTGTTGCACTGAGCACAGGTATCAAGTGTCATCCTATCCAGACCCAGTTTTTTCACTGATGAGGTCCTGTAGGAGGAAACCGATGTGGTTGTCAGCTTTACCTGCCTTTTGTTGAAATAGATGGTTCTCCTGGAACTATTATTTCCATCTGATCAGCAGGTATGGAGACACCTCACATAAGTTCAAGGAAATAGCTGGAAGACTTTGTACCATTCTTCTATTGATAGGGAAAAAAAAAAGGCTACTCAATAATAATGAAAATAGAAAAGTAATAAAAAATAGGAATTAAAAAAAAGGCTTCTCACTCTCCTGGCGAGTTTCCTACAAGCTCTACGAAATATTCACTGTTTTCTCCTGCAGTGTGGATGCTCTGTGTTGCTAACTGCACCAGAATATCTCCCTTCCTAATTAACATGCCCCTTTCTAATGAAACTTTCCTACCGATAGCTCCTGCCTCAGGACATCAGGGTACCCGTGGAATGTTCCTGAGGCCTGCACTCTTCCTGAATCTGGTTCAGGGGCTCAAATGCAAATAGATTTTTTTGCAAGCAAATTCAGCTTCTCTAATCTCCTTATTGCAAATGGCTTTTTAAGAAGTGTTTGTAATCCTTGGAAGCAGGAGGCTCAAAGCCAAGCGTGTTGGCGCCTTGGATTTTTGTCATTCCAAGTGTCACTTGTGCCTTTTCAAGTGCTGCTGATAAGGCAGGGAGATATAAACTGTCCCAGGCTGCTGGGAAACTGCCACTTGGAGGGAATGAAAATTGTTTAATCGGAGGTTGGCTGTTAAGCTGAGAAAATTGGGTCTCTCTTCAACGTTTATTTTAGTTTCATTGCACTTTTGAGGAACTCGGGGTTGGAATGAAGTTCAGGGAGATGCTGAGTGCACGTTTGGGCTCTGGGAGGTATTTTTAAACTCAACAACATCCTGGCCCAGGAACATCACAAAGCTTAACAAGTCCTTCATGGGCTTAAAAATGCAGATAGGGAGTCGTGCTGATAAAACAAGCAGGCAGGATTGCTTTCAGATGCAGTTTTGGCTTACTGTTCTGGCATGCCTCCCTGAGTAACCTGATTTCTATGGATTTAGACCTCATTTGGAATGTTTTACAGTCTTTTGAATAGTTGGTTCTTTCTAGCACTTAGAAATAGTAAATTTTTTCATGTATTCTTAAGTGAAGTGGAATCAGACTAGCACCAGAGCACCTAAAAACAGCTACCAGTTTCTTCAGGTACACGTTTTGCTGGAAATCATTCGCACCTCAGTAAAACCTTCTGTGACATTTTTTTAGATGAGCTAAAACAATTAACTCTTTTGAGGAACACTGGGTCCTTGCTGCAATGAGGGCAATGAAGGTATTTTCATGTTTACTTTGGTATTTGGAGGTTTGTTGATTATGAAAGCATGTCAGTATTTAGCACCTGAACTGTTAGTACAGCCTCCTGAGAAGTTTGGTTCCTGGACATCAAAGAGGTGAGTTGAAATATTCTGAACCCCTGGACTTTGATCCTAGATTAAGTAAATCCCTGAATTATTTTTTTCCTGGCGTCTTTGTTTCTTCCTGCAGCTCCAGAGTTTCACACTGCATGCAGATAAAACAGTGGAAATGTTAAGAGAAACTAAATGGGCCTTTGGACCCACCAAAGTTTGCTGCCTGGATTTGCAGCAGTCTGTTCTGCTCTGTAAATTTTTGTGTTTTTGGGTAAAGAATTGTATGAAACATAGATTGATTAAAGGAAGTAAGAAAAGCAGAGACAGGGAAAGCTGCTATTTGGGGATTCAGATGCAGGATCAATGTTGTACCCTCACCTGTCCAGAGGAGAAGAAGCATTAGTCTAAGAAGACATAACCAGTCTTTTCCAAATAGAAGGAGGCTCTTTACATTTTGGGGGCCATCAAAAGGAACATAACCAGGCAAAACTCCAAAATCTCCACACGTGTCTGTCAAAGAAGACAAGAGGAGTAGCAAGACTGCGGGATAATGCCGTTTTCACTTGTACAGTTGGCTGGAGCATCAGGAATTTCACTGATTTTCTTGTCTTTCCACAGCCTGCAGCAGCCAGTGCTGGAGCTGCGACTCGGCTGCCGGCTGTACTTCGTGCAGAGATCCAGCCAAGGTCCTGCTGTTTGGAGAGTGCCAGTACGAGAGCTGTGCTCAGCAGTATTACCTGGATTTTTCCAGCAGTACTTGCAGAGGTGAAAAATGCATTGCTGCTTCCAAGAAAGAAAAAAAAAAATTTAAAATAAGTCATTAAAGTGCTTTGGCTACGAATCTGTTACATGGCAGGTGGCCTGCTTTAAAAAGGGGGAAATTGTTCAGTGACAGGTTGCTTGCGAGGTTTTTGCAGTTTTTTTCTCTCTCTTTGGGCAGCCTGCTGTCACATACTTGAGCCTTTCAGTGAAACAAGATTTTTGCAAATCGCTCTCTTGTAAGTGATTCAGTGATTCAGTAACTGAGCCAGCAAAGTTTGCAGGGGTCAGGTCCAGCAATTCGTTTAGTCACGGGTCAGCTGAGTCACGAGTGAGCTTGCCAGGAGAAGGCTCTTTTAGGGTGTCTGTCAGGCCTCCTGTACTTACCTGCCTCTCTCTGTCTTATTAAGTCCTGCATCACTGGATGGCTGCAGGAACAGTAGTTTGGAATGGTTTTAAAGACAGGTGGCTTGAAAGGTTTGCAGAACTCCCCAGCAGAGTGTTTCATAATGGAGTTAAGTGAGGAAAAGGTGGTGGCAGCCTGAGGAGTCCCTGGGTACCTGTGCGTGGTTGGGACTCTGCTGAAGACTAGAGCAGGAATAGTACAAGGGCTTGTGAAGGCAGGTCTGATCCCAGCTGGATCCAGTGTGTTCCTGGCCAGTGGACTTTCCAGAGAGACATTTAGTCTGTGAGGAACAGCGATACCATTTTCTTTTGGTCATGGTCCTTTGAAAGCATGAGCTGGGTGATGCAGGATGAATAACTAATGAGCCACAAACTCCATGTTGGCAGAAGAGGAGCACTGCTGCTCCAGGGATAAATTCACTCAGCACAAATCATGCTTTCTCTTTCTTTTTCATATTTTAACAGGTTTTACTGTGTTCTTTGCTCCAAGGGCTTATGTTCCCTTAGTGCAGGGTGAGCACCCCAGGAAGGGCCACCCTGAAGTGACTTCTGTTTTTTTGCAGAGTGTGACTGGAGCTGTAACGCCTGTAAAGGTCCCCAGAGGACCGACTGCCTGCAGTGCATGGAGGGCCATGTCCTCCACGAAGGAGCTTGTGTGGAACAGTGCCCTGCAGCTTTCTACCGGGAATCAGACACGTGCCAGAGTGAGTTCTTCTGGAGGCTGACATGTTCCCCTGCTTGTCTCCAAAGTGGTGTCGAGCTGAACTCTTTGCATGTGACTTTTTTAGGGTGTGGCCAACCCTGCCTTCAGTGTCACCGAGCAGCAGACGAGTGCAGCCTCTGCCAGGCCCCATTCTTCCTCTTGGACACTCATTGTGTTCCCAAGTGTGGGGAGGGATATTATGCAGACCATACAAAGCAGAAGTGCACAGGTAAGCACAGAGGGAGCATGATATGATGGCAGTGGTCAAATGAGGCGACTCTAACTCTTTGCCCCTTACTTTGACTATTTCTGTCAGGTGGGTAAGACACAAATAGCAGTGTTTCTGTTCTGTGCACCAGTGGCCGCATTGGTTTTGCAGTGTCTCAATGGGGTTGTGCTTTCCATCTGCTTCAGCTTGTCCTCCTGGGTGCCTGGAGTGTGACAGTGACAGCCTGTGCCACCTCTGTGACAGCAGCACGTTTCTGAAGGATCACATTTGTGTTTCTGCCTGTGGCCAGGGTTTCTATGGCAATAGCAGGACCAGAGAGTGTGAAGAAGGTGAGTGTCTCTCATGACAAAGTGACTGCAGGTTTCCAGCAGATTTTAAGGCCAGAAGTGTTCACTCAGTCACATTTTTGGAATTCACTTTTGAGCATTTTTCTGTTGAAAGTCAGCAACTCTTTTTCTCCAATTTTTTGGTTTCATAAGATGTGCACGTACGTGGTTTTCTGAGTGAAGTTACCTGGCTAAGTGTGGAGGCACATCTTTCCAGCAGCATCATTTATCATCAGTGTAAAACAAACAACAAAATATCTTGGGGGAAATCCCTTCCTAAAGCAACTTCAGTTGTTACTTACCCTTCCTTTATTCTAAATGAAGATTTACAAGTCTGTCTTGCAGGGCAAGCCCCAGAGTATGTTGTTCTGTGATGGGAAATCAAGATGGGAAGTGATTTGCCAAAGTCATGGTGAGGTTTGGGATGGATTGCAGTTCTTGAAGGTAGTGTTTCTCCACCTGGGTCAGGACCGAACAGGGCATTGTAAGGAAGGGTCTGCTCTGTTACCGCAGTAATGGTGGTGACAGGCACGATGCCAACGCTGCCCATGATGATTCCTTCAGTAACACTTCTCCCTTGTTTCATTGCAGGCAGGGAACATCCCTTGAGCGGCACCCTCACCGTAGGGATTGGCGGGGTGACACCCCTGCGCCTGTCACTGCTGGCTGTGTGTGATCCGGGCGGTGGCACGGGCCAGCTCCTGTTCCACATGGACAGCATTCCCTCCAATGGCAGGCTGGTGATGGTGGTGGCTGGGCAGGAGGTGCTGCTGAGCCCAGGAGACCACTTCAGCTGCAGGGATGTGCAGGAGAGGAGGGTCCGCTTCGTGCACAGCAAAGACAGACCCAGGTGAAACTTCTTGCTGGGCTATTGCCTTAAAAAAAAGGGATGTGTCTTGAAAACACGTATTTCCTCCTTCCTTGGAAGCATTCCTACAGGGAAGCCCACCTCTCACTGCTGTTAATTCAACTACCAATTTACTTATGCTCTATCATGCTGTAACTGGTGGTTAATCCTGGCAAGTGGGAGCTTCTGTTCTGAGGACAGATGAGTGACTTTTTCCTTTTGCAGCAAAGAGCTGACATTTAGAATTGGCACTTCATCTTGGAGATGCCATCCGATGTGGATAACATTAGTTAAAGGGAAATGAGGGTGTATTATTACAGAACTAAAGGTATTTTATTACATGTTGTGACTGTTGTGAATCCTCAGGAAAAAATACTATAAAAACAGAACTGAAAAACTTGAGTTAGAGCTTGTGTCATCGAGCCAGTCATTTTTACTGAATATATAATATGTTTATCGTTGTTGAGTCCTGCAAAAGCACTTCATTAATTTATATTACCCTGTATTTTGGCTTGTTGGGGACTTCTTTAGGAAAGGAAAGTTTTCCGTCAAGGTCAGCGATCAACAATCCTTCTCCCTCCCTGAGGTGATCAACATTCAAGCATTTTCAACACAGGTAAGGTAACTAAGCTTGGAAACAACCCCGAATTTTGTCCCATTTGGAGCCCTGGTTTCTTGCAGGGATAACAATGGAACTGGGCAGAACTCAAGCTGGAGTTCAGGTCAGGCAAATCAGACTCTGCTCCCCTTTAGAAGAGGCAGCCAAGAGCCACGTGGAAGGAGGGGACATGGGGAAGTGACTGAAGAAGTTGGCCTGTGTCATTTTGCTTGTGCAGGGAGTTGCAGCTGTGCAATCATAGAGGAATTATCAGGGAGGGTTAAGGAGTCCCTGCTGCTCCAATTATCCTTTGGATCTGCAGATGCTCTAGTTCAGCCTCTTACTGCAGGGCAATTGAGGCATGATTGATCCCCATGGCAGGGCTGCTTTGACACTCAAGCTTAATGCTCTGTTCTATGACAGCTGGGAATTAAATCAGCATGATCTGTTTAAAGTATGTCCCTTAAACTGCTCCCCCCTTCTGGGCAAGCTGATGGTACTGCCAAGTGCCCATGTCTTGTATTAGGGTTGTTAAAAGTCTGTGGAACGCTGTCGTGGAGGGGCCTCACCCCAGAGGTGCTACAGGCACCTTAACAGGGTCCAGGTTTCCAAGGAGGCTTTGCAGCTTGAACTGAGCTTTTTCCAGAGTGGAGAGCTCGAGCAGAAGTTGTGGCTACTTGGCCTATTATTACAAATAAAGAGACTTTAAAGTGCATCCTCAGAGAAGCATTAAATGTCTTGATAAGAACTCTTTTAGGGCTGAGTCCTTCCTGCCTACAAGTCTTGCTCAGCCTCCATCCCCACCATGAGTAATTTATATTCCATATTAGTCATTCCCATCATTTCTGGAAATTAGAAGTGTTCTGGTTTGTCCTTTAGTGTAAGACAAACTGTGGATTTGGATCCTGCCGTGTGTATATTGATTCTGGCTGGCACTGAGGTCTCGGCTCTGTCTAATTCCTGTTTACCCCAGTAGGACGTTCACTTAAGTAAGAGCTGCAGTGGCTGCCCCAGAATACATAAGTGAGGTTTAATGGTAGGAATTTTGCCTGTCGATCCCTAATAACCCTCAGAAGTCATGCACAGGTGATGTGGCAGCAGGAATGTTCTCAGAACTTTGGCTTTGTCTCTGTGGGATCTCCTCCCTCCTGAGGCAGCGCGTTCCCTGTGGCAAAGGATGTTTATTGAGATCAATAGACACTGCAGATTTAAACTTTCTTGACAACTAAAAGTAAGGAACTAATTTAAACCAATACTCTGACCTCGCTGTCACTGTCCAAGCTTGCTAGGCCCTGGCAGATGAACCTTAGGAGTAAAGGGTGGGACCAGCTCTGCACAAGCTGAGCCTCACCTGAAAAATCCACTGCGCAGGCTTGAAGGGTATATCCGTGCTTGTAAAGCCCTGCAGCGACAGGCGAGGGACGAAACGGTAGGTGATAAGGTGCACTGGGAGCCGCAGTCCTAACCCTGCATGCAGGAGGTTCAGGACATTGGTCGCCTGACACTGACCCCGGAGATGACAGTCTCTTTCGGCAGCATCCTGAATGCCTTTTGCAACCGGACTTGTCTGTCTCTCATTGGCCTTTTTAGCCATCAGCACGCTTGTAGCAAGCGTGGGTAGAGCCCTTCCCGAATCTTTGTTCGCGAAGCCTAGCCATGATGAATTTAAACCAGCAGAAGTGCGGGTTCTGGCTGATCTTTGGTGTAGGTTGAATAATGCTGTGGGGAATCTTAGAAATTAAATAACTGCTGATGTTGATGACACCCAGTTTTGCTGTCATTTCAAAAGGCTAATGAAGATCATGTGGAGTCGGATGCTTTCTGTATAAATGTCCTAAGTTTTTTCCTTTCCTAAGCTTGCTGTGGCATGAGAATCTTCTTTTAATGTGACTAATTCAGTCTAAATGCTAAATATTCTTAGATCTGCCCACAGGGGAGAAAGGTGTGGAGAGTGATTTTCTGCTTCTTAGAAATAGATTTCCAGGGATGAAGCGAGCTGGTTTCCTTAACCCCAAACTTTTCGTTCCAGACTTTGGTCATGATCCAATCTCCAAGGTTTAGCAACCACCTCAGAGCTGCTTTTGTGTTTCAGGCCCCATCTGTGATCAGAAACGAGCCCCTGCTCATCGGCAGAGGAGAAAGCGGGATGATAACAGAGCTGTTGCTTGGTGTGAGGGACAGTGACAATCCTCAGGATGTTGTGCTGATGGTTGTGGAGCCCCCACGTCATGGGCAGCTGATTAGAGCTCCCGGGGACTCAGCATCTTCTGTCCACACGTTCCACCTGGATGACCTTGTGGGGGGCCGGCTGCATTACGTTCATGATGGCTCTGCCGCCCGGGATGATGCTGTTCTCCTGCAGGTGAACGATGGCTTCCACTTCCAGAACATCCTGTTCCACATCAGGATCACTCCTGAGGTATGTGCTGTGACAGAAACCCTGGCGGCAAATAAAAGCCTGAAACCACTACTGCATCCTGCCCTGACATCCACATTTCAAGTACCTTGAATTAATATGGGGTAAAGATTTGGGGGAAAAAAGGCACAGGAATAATTTGGAGGCTAGAAAACCCACCAAGTAGCAAAAGGTTTTGGTGGATGCTCAGAGAGAATGAGGGTGGTGATAAAGGACAAAATTCTGGAGGGAGACTCAGGTCAGGAAGGTTTAGGGTCAGCGACAGGAAATTAGGAGTCACAGGATAAGGTCAGTTCTACAGGCTCAGAATTGGGTCTGAGGGATACAGGTGAAGGGTGCACAACCACCTCTGGAAGCAGACAACCAGGGTGGGATGCATAAGAAATTCCAGAATACTCTTGATCCTTTTCCCTTGAAAATCGGTTTCTGTCGGGGCAGCGTTCCTGACGTTCCAGTAAGCCTTTTCCTGTTGTCCTCCTACCCGCAGGGTGACAGGAGCCCTCGGCTGGTGACAAATTCCCTGGTGTGGGTGCCTCAGGGAGGCATGCTCCAGATCTCCAAGACCATCCTGCACGCTGAGCTACCCGGTACCCAGGACTCCGACATCACCTACATCATCACTAAGGACCAGCCTAAGCATGGTAAAGATCTTTGGAATTCTCTTGTCAAAGAGCAGCTTTCCATCCCACTTCCATAGTTTTTTGTCCACATCCAATAGAATTTTTGGGAATATTTCCTTATAATCCTGCATGGGGTAAGTGCTGCTAAACTCATCTTTTTCCACTTCAAGTGGGTGTGCAAAATAACAAAGCACTTTTGCCCTGCCTGGTCATCTCATCCTGTCATTTGTCCAGTGGGAGAGAAATCCTGGTGGATTTACGGCCCTGAGAGAGCAGAATCTTACTGCCAAAAGATACGATTCTACAATGAATGCCTGGTTTAAGAGGAGCACAGGGTAATATCTGTCTCTAGAAACTGCTGAGCAAAAGTTTACCTTGAAGAATTCCCTAAATTCCATGACATTTGATTTAATTTGTACCAATGGAGGGCGTTGCCGGCTTGAGCAGGAATTGGTGACATTTGTATCTGTAGATAATTCTTGTCCCCAAATTCCTTTGGGGAGGCTCTGAGCTCATCTCTCAGAACAATGACTTTCCCCAACAACCCTGTGCTTAGAAAGCGTCTTCTGGGAACAGGCTAAGGAGGAGCATGGAAGGTTCTCGGATTTGTGGCTGAGCAATAAATGGAAGGAAACTGGATGGACCAGAAAAGGCAACGTATGTGGAGGGGAAGAAAATACAGAGAGGAAAGAAAAATGTTCTTTTCCCATTCAGCTTCACCATTTTCTTCACTAAAACCGTAACTTTAAATAACATATTTTGCATTTCTAAGAAATGATACCACATTTCATTTGCTGAGCCAGAGAAAATGAGAGGGTCCCTCTAGCAACATCCGTGAGGTTTTTTTGCCTTTTGCTGTGAGGCCAGGCTGTTTTCCGTAACAGCTGCCAGCACCTGATGGAAACAGAGATTATGCGAGTTCTGCAGGTTGGAAGAGAAGTAATTCATTTGTATTCCCCCTTTAGTTTTCCGCAGATGAAGGTCTGTCTTCTCAGTTTTAATAAGCATTTACATAAAACCAGGAATTTTTTCCCTGAGGAGCTTGTCTCCTGCTGCCTAACCCTAACTAAAATTTATAATCCTGTGTTTGTATCACCGTAATTATCTCTGCTGTGATTAATTGCAAGAACACAAACGGGTTTGTAGCTGCAGGTGAGGAATAAGCAGCAAAAATCAACGATCTTCAAAATGTTATCTAAAATACTCTTTTGTAGAAAGGGAGGGAAAAAATTAACAGAGAGAAATGTGGAAAATGGGTCCTGAATCCAAGAGGGCTTATCTGCCTAACTTAGTCTGTGACTGATGAAAATGATGTTCATACTTGTAGAAAATACATAGTTTGATTTTTAGATTTTTAGGGGAACTCCCATGAGCAAACCCATAAGATTTGGAATGTAATTAGGGCACTGATAAGGGAATATTAGCACAGAGTTGGCTGATCAAATGGAAGTGTGATATTTCAGCTTGCTGAGTTATTTTCTTGTTGCTCCAACTGTTCGAGGGTGGTTTAGGGAAATGGGATGGGATGGATATGAATGATTAATTATCAATCAGCAGAATTACCAATCTGTTTAGCAGAATTAATTAACAAAATGCTAATTCTGATGCGAACCTCATGAAGTTCAAGAAGGTCAAGTGCAGTTGGAAATTTCTGTCCAGAAAAATCCATTGGGTGCACTTTTTGGCATAATAAGTTCCCAAAAGAGCTAGAAAAAGAGCTGACCTTGAAGAGGTGAGTGTGCTGCATTCTGTCCTCGAGGCTGTGTCCTGGAAGGGAAGATGCAGAGCCTCCAGCAGGGCATCTCTCCCTGCTTGTGTTCTCACAAGTGCCCTTTGCTTTTCCCAGGGGAAGTAGTGCTCCTGGTCCCAATGCCAGCGGACGGCCCCGCAGACTCGTGGCAGCTTTTGCCTGATGGAAGAGCAGCCTCCCCTACTACCTCTTTCACCCAGCAGGACATCAACGATGGCATTGTGTGGTACAGACACTCCGGAGCTGAGGTAGAGAGCGACTCCTTCCAATTCCAGGTAGTCCTCATCAAATTAATTCCTGAAGGGAATTGATATAAATTAGTATAAAAATAAATTCCTGGAGGGTCACGTGGCAATTCTCTGAGATTGCTCCTCTTGCCGCTCCCTGTATCCTGTGATCCGGGGTTTTAAAAATGGCACAGGTATGCGTGTCAATAAACACTTGTGTTTGCACACAGACTGGTGTGTTTGTAGGTACGTGTTGGGTGCCTGAAGATGATGTGCAACCCGTATCCCGCGTGTTTGGACCCCTTGGTGCTGCCTCGCAAATACATCACCCTCTCCTAAAACCTGTAATATTTACACCAAGTGTTCCAAGTGCCTTTTTAAAAATGGTTTTGCAAGCTCCAAAGCCACACAACCCTCCTGCTGCCTCCCCCAAGCTAATAATTTAATTTTGGCTAGCGAGTCCTTCGTCTTGCAAACAGACAAAAAGGTAGAAGAACTCTGCAGCAGCTGGAAAACTAAAATAAATCCCACCTTCCCGCAGGTTTAACAGCCATAAAATTCCTCAGACAGGTCCTTGCTGTTTGCTGGGGAGGTTTAACAGCCTCTCCGAACGCTAAGCCCACGCCAACACTTGCACTCAGTGTTTGTTACATCTGGTTTACAAGGCAGAAGCAATTACTGTAGCACCGGAGAGGCAATTAAGGTAATTTCTAAAGTAATTAACATAAGTGATAATGAGGAATTTGTGAGCGTCAGTGTTGAACAAGCTAATCTTTAGCTTAATTGCTGCGTTCCTCTTATAGACCATGCATTTTGCATGAGTTGGATGTTTGGGTTTAGTATCTCGGAGCAGGAGCAATGATTGTATGGAGAACTAAGAAAGGGAGCTGGGATTACTGGGATCACGTAGGGGCACTATGGCAGACCTGTCCAAGCCTTGAGCCCTGGCTTGGGGCATCTCAGAAAGGGCCAACACGTTTTTTTCGTCAGTATTGTAACAGAGCAAGTGCAGCAAATGGCTAAAGTCATGTCATTCATGATATGCCTAGGCTGCAGACCTGCAGTTATGAGTTAGGTACCCTTGCCTTCCGGTGTTATAGTGGTGTATGGAAAATATTTCTGGATCTGTGAAACACAACCTGCCGTGGAAGCTGCTGGGATCACAGAGAGCCACTGCTAAGGCAGTGCCACTATTAAGAGACCAGCTATTTTCACCTTTGTCAGCACAATCTCATTTTGAGGGAAGAGAGGAGGGTTTAAAAAGCCACTGTTTTTGCTGTTCCTGGGATGAAAGGCTCCACTAAGCTGCACAGGCAGTTGGATTAAAACTCAGGAAATCTATGGCAGGGACTGGGGGAAGCAGGAAAGAGAAGGTACTTCTTTGCCTTCCTAGACCAGGAGGAAAGGAGAGGGAAAGTATGAAGTGCAGTAGAAATGGAGGAGTGTTCTCTCAGGTATCCATTCACATGATCTTTCCTTCCCAGGTGTCCAGCTCTGCCAGTCCACAAACCACCTTGGAAAGCCACGTGTTCAATGTTGCTGTCCTGCCCCAGACACCCAGAGCACCTCAGCTTTCCCTCGGCTCCTCTTTGCACATGGCTGTAAGTGGTGCCCCTGGCAGCTGGAGTAGGAATGGGCAAACAAGACAGGTTAGAAGAGTAAATGGTGGGGAGGATGGAGAAAATGCTCATGGAAGGCTGAAAAACTTGGTATTGAAAGTGATGAAGTTCTAGGCTGTGTTAATACAAAAGGTGAGCTTGAAGTTTAAAGTTGGTTTTGTGGGCTCTCAGACTTGGGGACAAGCCTTCTCCATGTGTCCCCATCACATGAGGGTGAAGTCCAGCCTTCCCTTCTTCTCCTGCTGTCTCTTGAATGCCAGGCCAGGACCAGGAAAGGCCAAAGGAGGTGGTGGGAGAGGGGTGAGTGAAAAGTCCCTGGCACAATGGCCTTGTCAGGGTTTAAAATAGTGGTGACCTTCCCCATGGTAATAAAACATGCTCAGACTTCTACTTGAAGCAGTGTATCTTTCTGCTCCCGACTTTCTGTTGTTGTCGTTATTGACGAAATTGATGGGAGAGATGTCTGGCAGAGCCACGAGGAGCTGGGTTTTATAGCTAATTACACACCGCAAAATTCAGTAGGGCCATAAAGTACACTTTACCTCACCACCTGCAGGTCCTACCTTTGGGAGAGACAAACAGGCCTTGGAGGCAACTGGGAAGCAACCATAACCTTAAATCTTTCCATCATAGAATTGCACTTCCTTGCCTCATTGTGGTGGAGTTCTGTGCATTTGTCTTCAGACTCCTTCCGAATTAAGACTTGCAATATGTGAAGCCTTCCCATCCCTCTAGTCTTGTCTTTGACTTGTCCTGCTGGGAAAGGTCAGAAAAAGTTTGGTGACTCTTTGGTGGTTAAACTGGACATAACATAGATACTGTTTTTTCTTCAAGGTACCTGTTCCCCCCATGTTGGTAAAAGGATGTTATTCCTATTCCTGAACCTTTCATGTTCCAAAACAGATTAATTGCTTGTATCCTTAATTTAGCTCGTGTTCTCCCTATTTTGCTCAGGATTATGAAATGAGCTGGATGCTTTTCATACCCACTGAGCTGTTTAATTCAGTGACTTCTTGGAGCTGTTAATTCTGCAGGCTTAAGGTTCATGAACATATGCAAATAAACTGCTTTTGGGCACCTAAGTCTTTTCATGCAGGCCCCTAATTTCTGTAATGCCCTGCCTGCCTTTGGCTCATAATAATCCTGTTATGGAAGGATCAGAGCAGTTTTAGACAGGTTTAAAACAAAGGGGGAAAAGCTCCTCTTTATTCCAACGAAAGGGCTGAGTCATTTTTAGGATTACTCTTAGAAGAAAATCAAGTCCAGCCACATCAGACTATATGAGAAAACTATGTAGGCAATGACTTACATCTTTTTGTTCAGGGAGGTTTTGATCAGACTAGGTTTTTCTTTCTCTTTTTTTAGTTGCTCTAGGTCAGAAGGGAAACCTGTCCACCTGTGAGTGTGGAGGTTGTGCATCTGCAGGGTACAGGGTGTCAGCTTTAGGTTTAAGAACTGGGTCTTTACATTCAAAGACTGTCTTATATTTAACTTGAGCAATTCTCTTTCAATGCATTTTTGGGTGAACCTTCCCTTGTCTCTGGCCTTGATGCTCTTGGTCTAATGTGTTTATTGAGGTGCTGGAGGACCGTGTGACAGTGATTGAGCCCCATCACCTCTCCTTTGTAGACCCGGACGTTCCCAGTGAGAAAATCCTGTTCAACGTGACTGTCCCTCTCCTTCCTGGCCAAGGCAAGTGAACCTGTTCAGAACACGGCAGAAAACCATGTTTCCTGAGCACAGCACATTTTTCCCTCGGGTGTCATCCTGTGGAGGCACCTGTTGATCTGTTCAGCCTCCTTTTTAGCTTCCAAACTCCTCCTTCCTTAACCCCACTTGCAGCCGTGGAATCAGGTGGATTCCTCCTGTTCACGCTGGTCTCTCTGCCTCTGTAGGTGTTGTGGAGCACAGAGACAGGCCTCTGTCCCCTGTCAGGTATTTTACCCAGGCAGATATAAACCATGGCAAGATTGCCTATCGCCCACCCACCGCGGCTCCTCACCTGAGGGAGATCATCGCCTTCTCCTTTGCAGGTGAGCCTCCCCACCTTCCTTGTAGGGCCTTGCCGAGCTGCTACAGGGAGCTGGACTGCTGCTGTTCCTCCTTGGGCAGGAGAGACTCCTGTCTGGCTGAATGTCAGCACTTGCTCTCTCCAGAAGTCTCTTTCTGTCCTGACCACAGTGACTCTGTGCTTGTGTTTGTCCCTACAGGTCTCCCAGAGTCCGTGAACTTCCGATTCACAGGTATGTGAACCACTTGCTCCTTCCTGGCCAAAGCAGTTTTTATCCGTCTGCCCTTCCCATTGCCTGCTACTCCTTGGCCTTTCATCTGCTGCAGGCACACCTATGGGTGCTCAGTAGGAATTTCTGGAAAAACACATGCCTGGGGAATATTAACTCATCTGAGTCACAGCAGTGTTTTATAGAAGCTGAGCTGCAGCTTTAGTAGAGACATCTTTTTCCAGTGGTTTTCTGGATTCCATCCTAAAAGCCTGATTCATTCCTCTTTCCCCCCAGTGTGAACAAGGAGTTTTATGCTGTTGTTTTTTTTTAATACAGCATGGAGACACTTCTGCAAGTAAATTGCCACAGTAAGGTGCTTGCTTGTTTAACACATCCCTCCCTTTCCGTGTGCTTTCTGGCATATTCTGACTTAGGAGCACTGCTGATAGGTGTGTAGAAAACAGGATGTAAACGCACAGAGTTTTAGAAGAGTTGAGTTAGGAGCAAAGATAAATGCTCTTGTCAGGTGTGAACTGTGTGTCCATAGACAAAGGTGTGGCTTGGAAAGGTGGGAGAGAAGTCAGTGACGTCGGCTGGTGGTTTTGTACAGAAAGGTGAATTTCCCATGCAAACCCATCCCTAAAACGCTCAGCCGTGGTTTCTGTCTGCGTGCAGTGTCTGGTGGAGAACACACAACCCCAGAGATGGTGTTTGTCATTCACCTGCTCTCTGCAGAGCAGCAGCCTCCGGTCTTCCAGATCGCGGCACCGTTCCTGGAGGTCAGCCAGGGTGGCAGAGCCGCCATCGGTGAGTGTGGGGCGAGGTTGTTTGGGATGAGGCGCTGCTGCTCGCGTCAGGAGGTTTTCGGGGGGTTTGTAGATACCCCTCTGCTCTATGAACATGTGCACATCTCTCTCCTAAGCCGAGGCTTTGCAGAGGAGTCACTTGTGAGCCACAGTAGCAATAAGTCTTGATCTGGACATTGTCAGGGGACTAATTATTTCCGTGAAACCAGGAGCGCTTGGCCTGGGGTAGCTCCAGAATTATTTTACTTGTCATGTACTGACTGAATTACATGGGTTTTGGCTCCAATTGCAATAACACATCACAAACCCTGAGGGATATTCCCAGTGCTGTGTCTGAGGAAGCTGAAGCCACGCTTTCTTTCCCTGGCACAGGGATCCAGTTGGCCGTGAGTGACACGGATACAGCTCCTGAGGGTCTTTTCTTTGAGCTGGTGAAGCCTCCCCATCATGGCATTGTGCTCAAGTACAGTGCAGGAGTGCAGGAGCTCATGAGAGCAGGTGAGTTGAGTAGGAGTTTGCCTCAGTGCAAGTGTGTGCCTGTCCACATGGCTGGTTTAGTTGACCAGGAGTAGAGTCAGATGCCCCTGGCAGATAAGGATGCATCCATAGGGAAGCCTTATCTGGCTATGAGCTCAGAAATCAGCTGGGAAGAAAGGGGGATCAGTGCCCTCCCTGAGAATGTGGAGGAGTCACTGTGGCTGTGGAACTTGGAAGTTTACAGCTTTTCCTTTGCCCTGCCAGCCCCTTAATAAATGTCCTCATAACTCAGCCCTGTAAGGATGGGATTAAATGCCAGTTTAGTACTTGATTAAGTCTTCTGCTAAATTGGGGCCTTAGGTCATTCAGATTGGATTCCTGCTCTGAGCAGAGTCTTCCTGACTTGTGCTGTTTGCTTTTGGGAAGGCGACACCTTCACCTACGAGGACGTCACTCGGAATGCTCTGCAGTACGTGCATGATGGCTCAGCAGCAGCAGAGGACAGCATGGAAATCTCTGTCACCGACGGTGTCACCACTGTCACCACGGTGCTGAGGGTGGAAGTGTCCCTGCTGGATACTGATGGCCCGCAGCTGGTCCCAGGCTGCTTGCTGGCCGTCACCGTGCCCAGCAAAGGCTCCGTGACTCTCTCTCGGCTGCACCTCGCTTACAGTGTAAGTTTTTATCTCTTCCTGAGCCCAGGGAATGCTGCCAGTCTCCCTTCCCTTATCCCCCACAGCCCCTTCACCACACAGCTCCCTGCTGTCAGCGTGGATTCTGCGTGGAGCCCGAGTTTTCACTGCTGCCAAAAGAGGGATAACAGACTCTTTCATCCCACAGGGATTTAAGGCTATCCCTGTTTGACTGTAACAGAGGTGAACTGCCATGCTGAACATGAGAACAGAGTTAATCCCAGACTATTCTATCAAACAGACTTGCTAATAAAGCACATGGATTTGCTAAGTGTTAATCCTTTGAAAATTTCAGCCCCCTCACCCACCTTCCAAAATTGCCTGGTTCTTTTTCTGGGCAGATTTGAAGGGGGAAGGATTAATCAAGCCAAGATGCTGCACTGCTTGGTGGCTTGAGTTGGTCCCAGGGGTTGAGTGCTGTACAAAAGTTACCCAGCTGGTGACATTCCTAGGAAAAATGCTTTACTCCTTGCAGATGATTTGGCAGCCAGTGCATTAACAGTGGGGTTTGGGTCTGAGATTGCAGTGCAGGTGTGAAGCTGGAGAGATCTGAGGTGGCGGCTGTCAAGAGAGATGATTGGGGATGTTTTTTCCAAGGGATCACTGGATAAAAGTCTGGGGTCTGTCCTGTTTTCCTCTTAAAGAGGAAGGCTGACAAGGGAGTTGTTCGGGTTTAATCTCAGTAAGAGGACAGTTAGGGAAAAGAGGATTTCATTCCTGACCCATATGGTGATCTCTGCTCGGGTCTCATTTTTAAGCCAACCAGCAAAAACTCTTCTCAGCATAGATGACATCTGTGTGTTACAGATGTGATATCATAGAGGTGGTTGTACTTAATGCAGTTGAAAAGAGGCAAAATCAGCTTTTATTTTAGCATGAGGTACTCTGAAAATGAAAATATCAGGTTTATGTCATCCACGGATCTGACCCAGCTAGGCAGATACAGTTCCCTATAAAACACTTATTCTTCTTTCCATTTTTAGTGGAGGAAAACAATGGCTAATTTTGCCTGGTTTGATTTGGTTTGTTCCTTCATGTGTAGGATAACAATTCTCCCGACTCAGAGATAAGAATCCAGTTGATATCTCTGCCTGCATATGGAACCCTCTTACGGACGTTGGGCACCCGTGATGAAGACCTTTCCAAGGTTTATAATTTCACCATGGAAGACATCAACAGCCAGAGGATCAGGTAGCAAAGAGAGCTATTCTCCTTCAAGCCATGCCAGTTAAAAGCTCCGTGGGTTTTCCCCAGGGATCTCTGGGCTATGTTATGTTAGTGCAATGTTTCAAAGGTATTTTTCCCTTTCTTGTCTCTTGTATCCTCTGGGATTATGGATAAGAGCATTTTCTTTGTGCAGAATTAGGTGTTTCTGCATGTCTGAAATGCCAATGGTTGGTGTAGCTTCAAATTAGGGGCATTTTTTCTGTGTCTGTGATGTCATGGTGGCACTTTAGGTAGGCAACACCTAAACCGGTGATTTAAAAGAATTCAGGGAATGAACATGAGAAAGGGTTGGGAACTGAGATATCACCTCTCTTCCAGGAGGCGTGTGCTTACCTCTGACTGCAGGGACAGGGTGTAGTTTCCTGACTGTCAGTGAGACTCTCTGACCTGTGCTGTGTTTGATTCCACAGCTACTCCACCACATTTGAGACCAGCAATCAGCCCGTTACGGACATCTTCCACTTCGCTGTTCTTGATGCTGACAGCAACCGGCTGGACAGGCAGATGTTCACCATCACTATCACACCTGCCCACACCCTACCATCACTCATTGCTTTTGCTGACCACATCACTGTAAGTGGCTGCCCAGGGTACTGTAAACAGAGAGAAAAATGGCTTAAAAGTGAGGAATTGGACAGTTTTCCTGGACTGAGGGGGAATCACTGAAAAAATAGGGTGCTTCACGTGCAATGCTATGAGTGCAAAAGGTTAACAAATCACTTGGAGGACAGAGGAGACTGACAGTGCACCTGTATCTCTGAACCTCCTCTGCTTACACCTAGTCAGGAGATGGTTCTCCCTAGGGCGCCCTGTCTATATCAGTGGAACAAGTTTGATTTATCCCTGTCTAATATTTCATCCATTATTTCACCAGCCTGTGTGTAAAGTCTGAAAACACCTGGTGCTTTGGACTGACAGCATTTCACTTTCCTTATTGATGCCTTTTGAAGCCACCTCCCTCCTTTCCAACTTTGCATTCCCTCTCCCTTGCCTTCAAAAGGCTCTCCTCAGACAGAAATGCATTTTCTTGCCTTCCAGGAGGTCAGAGTGACTCTGCCAGTTCCCTTCCTGCCCTGATAAAGCCCTCACAGGCTCCTCTTGGGGGCCAGGCAGGCTTTGTTCTTCCCATCCCACCTCACCTCCCAGCTGATTTCCTGCCTAACAGATCTAGGGGAGTAGGGGACGGCACTCCAGAACCTGGGCAAGCCTCTCCCACGGAGGCAGCCTTGTTCAGTAAGGATTTGTGTTGTGTGCTGTTGTTTTCCAGGTGGATGAGGGGGGCAGGATCCCACTGCTGGCTGGTCACCACTTAACTGCTAATTATGATACTGCTGCCAAGGAAGACCTGAGGGTCACAGTTGTCACTCTGCCTATGTATGGCTACATCCAAAACACCAAGACAGGTAAACTGCTTGGCTCTCTCCCCTTCCTGCTGGGTGGTTTGTAGTCCTAACAGGATCATACCTATCATATCCTGTGGATGCGATCACTTGTGCCACACCTGAACCTGCAGCTTCCTGAATGCAGCTTCCACTCTAATGCAGCAGAGTTTGCTTTCCTCAAAGATGTGGAAATCCATGTTGTAGGAATTAACATCTGTCCTTCTGCAGCCTTTACAATGTGCCATTCTTCTCCTAATCCTGCTGCTTTTATGTTTAGTTTATCAGTGACTTTGGTTTATCAGAACACCCCTTCACTGGTGATATTCTGGTTTGCAGGTGAGAGTTTTGGCCCACAAAGTGAGTCTGCTGGGACCACAGATGCATCCTTTTCCCTTCAAGATGTTCTGGAGAACAGCATTTACTACTTCCAGAGTGTCCATGAAAGCATTGAGCCCACGAGTGATGTTTTCAGCTTTTATGTGAGTGATGGCTTCAGCCAGTCTGAGGTGCAGAGCATCAACATCACAATCCAGGTACGCCTGTGCTTGCTGGCTGCCAGAGCCCTCTCCTTTCACACAGGCACTTCAAGTGCAACTTCGCTAGGCTCTGGCTAGATTTGAACAGACTGGTGATGTCAGCACCAGTACTGTCATTTGGGAACTTGTATTTCGTTCAGGTGGGTCTTTTCCCTGTGTTCATTTCCCTTTTTTGACTGTATTTCGTTGTGCAGAGACAGAACGATGAGCCCCCCAGGATGGTGCTGGAGCCTGTTCGAGTGCAGGGGAGTTCAGGAGTGGTTGTCACCAATGCCTCCCTCAACCTGCAGGACTTGGATACCCAGAACAGTGAGCTGGTCATCGTGGTGAGCAAAAGTCCTGAGCATGGTAAGTCCTGACAAGCTGAAGGGGTGAGGGAGAGGGAGTCTTTTTGTGTCAGTGTCTGCGTGTCTTCACACCTGCGTGTGTAACAGCCCCTGATGTGAGAGAGGAGCCTGGCATGTTGGTTAAAGTTCATTTGGACCAGCAGCCATGGGATTGTGCTTCAGAAGAGCCCTATTTGAGAGTTGTCCCTCGCTCTTTGTGGGAGGAGAAAGGGGGGCTTCATGCATTTCCCTGGGAAGTTCCCTGTGTGTTCCCCACTTTCCTCTTGTCAGGTAGCATTGCCCTGCAGTGGCAAAGCCAGGCAGGGTGTCAGTGAAGGCTCGTGTCCCCAGCAGGCTGTCTTATTCCCATCATTTCATCCATCTGTTGTTTGCCAGGTCACCTCCGCAGGAGACAGAGCACGGCAGAGCCTCTGGAGCATGGGCATGTGCTGTCCAGGGGCTCTTCCTTCACCTACCAGGACATTCTGGATGAGCTGATCGTTTATACCTGGAGTGGTGCAGCAGCACAGACAGATGAGTTTGGCTTCGCCATCACGGATGGGCTCTACACACAGGCAGGGAGGCTGGAGTTCTCCCTGGAGCTGCCCAAGAAGCAGCCACCCATGTTAGCTGTCAACAGGGACCTGCAGCTCCCAGCTGGTACGAGGAGAATGGCATTGCTTGGTACTGCTGGATTGTCCAGTCTAAACCAGTCTCTTTGCTGGGCTGGCTGAAGCTGACTGTGCACTTCTTTCCCTGGTCCAGGCTCTGTAGCTCCACTCACAGCTCAGCACTTGAAAGCAGCAGCTGGTTATTCAGGGGACTTGCCGCTTAGATTTGTCCTGAGGAGGGATCCCAGCAGGGGCCGTCTGCAGCTGAGCAAAACTGATAACCCAGTCCAGATCTCTGCCAAAGGACCCGTCAGAAGTTTTACCCAGGCTGATATAAACCAAGGTGAGAGTGCTGGATTTTAGATAGTCAGTGCAAATATATGTGGCTGGTTTAGGGAGTCCTGCAAGGAGCAGGGAGTTGAACCTTTATGGGTCCTTTCCAACTTGAGATAGCCCATGATTCTGTGATCCTTACTGAGAGGGGGAGGAGGAAGCAGAGAAGGCAGAGGGAAAGAAGTTTGATAAGGTTGTTAGAGCAGAGCAGAGAAATGTGTCATTAAGCAAATGTTAGAAAGTATCTCTCAGCGGGGAAAAAGAAGAGGGAAAGTAATGAAACCCAAATCCAGAAGCTCTGTCAAGTCCCAAGTCCCTCAGCTGATGGTGCCTGCTTCCAAACTACAAATGAAATGCAGCAGCCTGTAACAAACCACCTCTTTTCTCCTGTCCCTCTCTCCAGGGCAAGTGGTTTACAGCCACAAGAAAGGGGATCCTGGCGGAAATTTCCCCTTCACCTTTGATGTGATCGATGCAGACGGCAACAAACTGACGGACCAGGTTTTCCATATCCGTGTGTTAGGTAAAAGACAGTGCTGAAGTTATGTCGTCTTTGCTGCAGAGCCCAGGACTTCACAGATTCCCATCCCACATGGATGGCAAGTGAAGATGTAGTTCTTGAGGTGGAGTTTTGATGTGCTGTCAGTTCAAAGGCCTTTGAAGTGAGGGGCATGGGGAGAGTTTCAGGGTGTAAGGATTAGTTCTCTGACTTCTGACAAACTCACTGAACAGATAGAAGCATTCCCCTTAATATCTTCATGCAGTTTAGATTGTCTTTTAGGCATTCTTATGTTACCATCCCCTCAATTAATGCCAAGACCTAAAGTTCCTGTTTCAGAATTACAAAATGTTTGTGTGTGTGTTGTCTTTCACTTGAGCACAAGTACCTGATATGAATAACAGCGAAGGAAGGAGGGTGACTGTCTCCTAACTCAGCTTTGTATTTAACCCTTCCAGAGAACAGATTTCCCCCCTCCATCATCACTAACAAAGGGCTGGTGTTGGATGAGAACTCGGCAAAGACAATCACAACCCTCCAGCTCTCGGCCACTGACCAGGACAGTGAACCCACCCAGCTCCTGTACAAGGTCACCCGGCAGCCACAGCTGGGGCACCTGGAGCATGTGGCCTCCCCAGGTGAGCAGGGAAGTGTTTTACTCTATTGGGTCTTTGGAGCAGCAAGGCTTTTGACCCCTAAAGATTCACTGCAGGAACAACGTGCTTGGAGGCTGCAGCACAGAATTCTGTTTCCCATTAGGAATCACATGGTCATTAGCCCAGAGAGCTGGAGAATAAGGTGAGTGGAGGCAAGGCAGCTTAAGAATCACAGGTGAGGATTTATTCAGCCTCTGGGAGAATGTATGCCCCTATTGCTGCTTCTGCATGACAGGAAAGCATTCAGCCTCTGCTGTGGATAGCACAATGCCCCAAAGAATCCATCCCTTCATGTCCATGGAAACAGAGCCTACCTTGGGGAACAGACAACTTGTTTTCCATTCTGTCACCCTCTTGGCCAATATGTTCCTCAATCCCTAAAAGCCAGCCTCTTTCCCTAACTGTGCCTTGGAGAGGGGAAGAGAACTATCCACGGAGTTAGTTTAAAAGGAAGCTCTGTTGGGGTGTGATGGATATGCTGGATAATGAATTCTGGTCTTTCAGAGAGGGGGGTTGGTCAATCCTGCAAATGTGATCTGAATTTTAGAGCTGCCTTCTATGCCTGCTGACAGTGTGAGTGTGCTGCCCCTCTCTGATGAATTCATCCAGATCTCCGCTGTCATATAATATGCTCTTCTGATTTAATTATACTCATCTAAGATTATATTTCTTTTTAGCATTAGATTCCTCATTAACATGAGATTAAAGTGAAACTAGCTGCTGCGTGTGTTTTCAAGATATGGACAGTCCCTGTACAGCTAAGTTTTAATGTGTGGTTTGCCTCATCCTCTCATGTTGAAAGGGCAGGAATAATGAATGAAAGTTATAATAAGCAAACTCCCTGCTGAGAGTAAATTAAAAACTTGCAATATTCTTGTCTGAATTGCAAACTAAACAGTGAATCTTGTACTTTGGAGACCTGGGTTAAGGATTTTATTCCTCCTATTATTTAAAATGTGATGATTCTGATTTCTGTGCCTTTTCCTGTCTCTGATGGACGGAGAAAGATAGTGAGTCACAGACTGGGGAGGAATTGTTCTCGTGATTTAAATGACCTAAATCTAAGGAGAGAGTACTGGAGTGTTCGAAAGAGAACCCAAACCTTTAAAGCTAATGAGCACTGAGGAAATCTTGGCTGATCATTCTGGTTTGGCTCATTTATTTGTACCAGATCCTGCTATCTTTTGTAGTGTGGCCAATACTTGTCAGTAGCCATTTCGGGTGACAGATTGGTGGCAAACTTTTTGTCGGGGTGTTTGTTGTTGTTAACAGCAGTAAAACTGTCAAACACAGCAGTGACAGCTAAAAAGCTCAAGTGCTCTTTAAAATGCTTGTCATGTCCCTTTCTGTGGCTGTGTCACACCTAATGGCCTGTAAAGATGTCACTATAAATCACTGTTGTAAATGGGCCTTAGTCTTTCTAAATGCAGGGGTACAAGGAAGGGCAGAGAGAGCAGAGACTTGGAAGGCATTTTGGAAAACTGCTGGGAGGCCAGGAGACCTTTGGCTCATACTCGGTGTTGCCATGGTTGGGTTACTCCTGCCCAGCAGTGACAGTCCAAGTGTTACATGAACCAGTTTTCTTCCAGCTTCTCTCTCCCTCAGCCCCCAGAGGCCCATCCCCAGCAGGGTGTCCTGACAGCGTGAGGTGTCTTCGTAAGATTGTAATCTGGGAAAAAGCCTGGACTTGATTTTGCAGTTTTCAGGAGGTTCTGTGCCAGCTAAAACCCTGGCTCAGCTGAGGTTCATGGGACAGATATGTCCAGCTGCCTATAGTTTTTCCCTGCCTTGTTCTTTCTATTACATGTTTTTTTTTCCTATTATGCTTTTTCCAGGGATGAGAATTAATTCCTTCAGCCAGGCAGACTTGGCCTCTCGCAGCATCCAGTACGTCCACACCAGTGACATGGAAAAGCACATGGATGCTTTCACCTTTTCTGTGTCTGATGGGATGAATGAGGTGAGTCCCAGTGTGGTTTTTGCCCAAATAAGAACAGAGGGGGCAGCTCTTACTTCTGCTGTAGGAATTCCTACATCCCACAGGGAAAGGAGCGAGCCCTGTGCAGGGAACAGGGAGCCACCTGCGCTGCGGCCTCCCGAGACTGCTTTACCAAGATCTGAGTGTCTGGTTCTCAGCTGCTTGCCAGTTGCTCCTGGAGCTCCGCTTTGATCCAGTGCACTGACGACGTAGTGACGAAAGTCAGACCCTTGGGAAATGTCTCCTTCCTACTTTCTGAAAGAGGAAAATCAGAGCTGCACATAGAGGGAGAGGGACAAAGTAGAATGAGAGAGGGAGGGAAAGTGGATGCCCATAAATACCACAGAAAGAGGGAGAACTAATTAGTGGGGAGGGATGGAAAAGGTCATGTTCACATGATCTGGGCTTAGAAGCTCAGATGTACTCACTTAGACAAGGCTGAAATAAGTGACCCAAACTGGGGATCACTGGTCTTGCAGTGGAGTTGTACTCTTGGAGGGCTGAATTCATCACAAGAGCCTTTTCCTTTTATTCCAGGTGAGCCAGACATTTGACATCACCATAAACCCTGTGGATGACTCCTTACCCATAGTGCAAAGCCTCGGGATGACAGTTCAGGAAGGGGTGAGAAAAACCATCACCGAGTTTGAGCTTAAAGCAACAGATGCTGACACAGAGGTAAGGCAGGACTCCCCCTTGCCTCCTCCCTCCCCTCTCCTGCTGCATATCTGGGCTGTCAGGAAAATGGGCTTGTGTTTAAAGACTTAGGCCTGGCCTTGACACTGAGTTTATGCCTGGCATGGATAAAAATGACCTTTCCACCTGCTGAGTCTGGCTGAAGGGCTCGCTCTACTTCACTGCTACTTCTCTGCAGCAAGAGCTCTCCTGGCTGCCTGTTACTGCTCTGAGCCAAAATCCTGCCCTAAGGGGTTTTGCTACTTCTGCACTCGCAGAAGTGGCAAGGGACATGTTGCCTGGAATGGCTGCTCTTGTGTTCACAGAGCCGTCACAGGGGTGGGAGCTGTCTCAGACCAGCCAAACCAGTAGTTTGGTGTGATGATTTGTAGAGAGCCACCTTGGGAGAGGGACGAAGACAGGGCAGGGCTCAGGGGGAATCTGTTTGGTGTGCAGGGCTGCGTTAGGCCTGGCTGGGGACACTGTGCTAGGGAAGCTGTCTGGGCAGGGAGTCCCTCTCCAGGCTGGAAGGACATGCTTGTCGTGGTGCTGCGGCCACATCCCGAGCTTTGCCACTCTGTGTCTTCGGCGCAGGTTGAGTCAGTCACGTTCACGGTGGTGCAGCCGCCCCGGCATGGCCTGCTCGAGTGCAGCAGCGGCGGGCAGCGCCACCAGCAGGCCGCCACCTTCACCATGGGGGACATCTACCAGAACCGAGTCAGCTACAGCCACGACGGCAGCAACTCTCTCAGGGACCGCTTCACCTTCACCGTGTCCGATGGCACCAACCCCTTCTTCCTCGTGGAGGACGGGGGGAAGAAGGTAAGGGCAGCAAACGGGGCGTGAGGGAGACCTTGATCCACCTGGATGGATGAGGCGCTGACTCCCAGAGCAACGTCCGCCTCTCTGAACTTCTGTCAGGTTGTGACAACAGCACCGCAGCACTTCCAAGTGGACATTGTCCCTGTGGATGACGGGACACCCAAGGTGGTCACCAACCTGGGTTTGCAGTGGCTGGAGCACACAGATGGCAAGGTAACTGCCTGTCTGATCTCAGCTTGGATTGTTTCTTAGGCTGTTCCTGGGGAAGGAGCTTCGCAGGTAAACATCCTGATCCCTTAGCGTTTTTATTTTTGTGACAGAGAAAATCCCTCCCCCGGGTATATTTTCAGCTTTGCTGATGGTGGAGAAGTCTTGATGATGTTCTGCAGCAGCCATGGCAGAGATACGTGGCTTTCCAAGGATATGGCGTAGGGATTTCTTGCTGTGGCGTGCCTTTGTTTTGCTGAAGTCCAAACAAAACCCCAGGAGGCTGTCTCTCTCGGCTGGTTTCTGAGGACCCAGCATGAACTGCAAAGAAACACTTTGGTTCTTCCTAAGAAAAGAGATTGGAAGACACTGTAGTAAGAAATTGTAATAAGAAGTGGCTATCTCAGCTCAAATTCCTGATTTAAGGAAAAGCACTCCTGCAGCCTCGGGCAGTTCAGTTCTCTCTCTTTCTCCTGCTGTTAAAGGCATTTTCTTTTAGAAGAAAAAGCAAAATGTGGTGGAACTGAGTCAGATCCACATGAGAGCATTTGAAAGAGGCCCTAGTGCAGGCTCCCCAGAGCAGCTTGAACTGTCCTGAGCAAGTTCTTCAACTTGAGGCTGTTTGCAAATGCTTTTTGCAAAGCCAGGCCTCACCTGAGCATCAGCAGAGTTCATGGAGGAGAGCTTTTCAGGTGAAACCGAAAGATTTGTCCTAGCTTTTAGCCCCAGCTACACAGGGCTGGGCAGCTGCTTCTGAATCTGCTTTTCTTTGAGGCACATGTTGATTTTTTTAATTAAATACACCAGATGTGAGGCAAAATCTGAATTCATCCTGCACTGTCAAACACCTTGAGAGGTGTCTGTCTGTTCACACTGCTCTTGCTTTCACATCCCTAGGTTTTCGCTCACAGAGAACTGTTTGACAGAGGGATGGTTGGGCTTTTTGTGTGAACAGTCAAGCAGACTTGCACTGCTGGGGCTCCAGAGTTTTACTCCCTTGGTTTGGCTTTAATCCAGGCAACCAACGTCATCACTAAGAAGGAATTACTGGTGACAGATCCTGACACAGATGACAAACAGCTGATCTATGAGATAACAACTGGTCCCAGAAATGGTCATGTGGAGCACAAGCTGAAACCAGGGACAGCTGTGACCACCTTCACACAGGGTATGGAGCTGGGCTGTGTCCTGCTGCTTTTTTACTTCCTTTTGTTAAGGAAAAAGAATACTTGGGAAGGGAGAAGACAAGGGGCAAATCTCCAAAGTGTGTAGAAAATAAGCGTTGGACTTCCCTTTCAGTTGCAGAAATCCTGTGATTTCTTAATAGATGCCAACCTGTGTCTTATAGCATACCCAGGTTCTCCAGACTTGTTTGAGCTGGAGATTTGACTTGGAACAGTAAAGAGGAGTTATAGATCCTCACACGGTCTGGTAGATGTGTAGCCAGCAGTGCAGAGCAGTGTGTGGAAAGCTCACTCTTGCAGGGCTGAGAGGCCCTCCATCAGGAAGGGAGGTGAGAGGGTAACTGCCTCCTGTGGAGACCCCGATCCTTGCGGTGATTTATAAAACTGCCATTGGATTTCTGTGTTGTCTCACTGGATGTCTCCTCCTGCCAGAGGATGTGAACCAGGGCCTCATTTGGTACGTGATGCATGAGGAGAAGGCTCAGGAGACCATGGACAGCTTTCAGTTCCTAGTGAAGGACAGCAAACCCAACGTGGTCAGTGGCAATGTCTTCCACATCCAGTGGTCTCTCCTCAGCTTTACACACACCAGGTAAGTGTAATTGGGCCCTACAGTGTGGGAATGAAATTCTGTCCGTGAGGAGAGGGGCCTGCTGGGCTAAACCATGGAGTGGCTGCCCTCTGCCCAAGTCCCTGGTTATTAGTGTCCCTCGGATTTTTCATGGAGGCCACGCTCACCCTGAATCCATGCTCAGTATCACAAAAACACACAGGGTTTGCTCCTCAGCCTGTTATTTGTATCTGCTTGATCCCTTTGCAGCTACAAGGTCAGAGAGAGCTCTGGCTCTGTGAGTGTCACCGTGAGGCGGGTCGGGAATCTCAACCAGTACGCCATTGTCCTGTGCCGCACCGAGCAGGGCACAGCCACCGGTGGCTCTGGATCACAGCCGGCAGTGCAGGACTACGTGGAGTACACGGGGCAGGTAGGCTGGGGACACCGGCAAAGGGATGGTCTGACCATACCTGCCCTCAGGCCTGGAGGAAAGAACTGATGAAAAGTGATAAAAACACTGAGGAAGTTGCAGACCCCAGTCCAAGGAGAGCAGCCGGCTTCCTGCCTTCCAGGTGCAGTTTGAGGAGCGGGAGGACACCAAGGCCTGCACCATCGTTATCAATGATGATGACATCTTTGAGGGCATGGAGAGCTTTTCTGTGGAGCTCAGCATGCCGGCCTATGCTCTGCTGGGGAATGTCACTCGGGCCACCGTCACCATCGCCGACCCTGAGGATGAGCCCACGCTGCAGTTCGACAGGAGGACATTCCATGTCAGCGAGAGCACTGGGTTCCTCTCGGCTCCTGTTGAAAGGAAAGGTGGGTCGAGCTGGGAAGGAGCCCCACAGGAGGGACAGTGGTAGAGGGCAGAGCTCTCCACCAAATAGAAGAAAAGTATTTCTGTAGAATTATGAGGTTTTTTCTGTTGCTTCCTAGGGGATACCAGCAGCACCGTGTCTGCCATCTGCTACACTGTCCCCAAATCCGCCACGGGAAGCAGCCTTTATATGCTGGAATCTGGCTCCGACTTCAAGTCGCGGGGGATGGCGGATGAGAATCGGATCGTTTTCGGGCCGGGTGTGACTGTGGTGACCTGTGACGTGATGCTGATCGATGACAGTGAATACGAAGAGGAAGAGGAGTTTGAGATCGTACTGGCCGATGCCTCGGACAACGCCCGCATCGGCAGCCGGACTTCAGCCACCGTCTTCATCGCTGGTCCCAATGATGCCTCCACAGTGTTCCTGGGCAATGCCACCTTCACCGTCAGCGAGGCTGCAGGTGAAGGGTAGGGGGGGCTCCCACAGAAAGAGACCTGTCCAAGATGTGCAGAGGGGTTCTGTGATTCCTTCTGCCCCCGTGAGGAAGGTAGGGGGCAGGAGAGGTAGTGAAGGGAGAAGGGGGTGCTGAAGGGAAAGGAGTGAGTTTATGGTGTGTACCTGGCTGCTTTCTCACCTTGTTCTCTCTTGTGTGCAATTGGTGATGCAGGAAACATTGAGATTCCAGTCCTCCGCCAGGGACCTGATCTCTCAACCCCCACCTCTGTGTGGTGTACCACTCGGACGTCAGACCCTCCATCTGCCAGCCCGGGAGTCGATTATGTCCCCAGCTCCAGGAAAATAGAGTTCAGGCCAGGCAAGACCGAAGAGGTGAGGAGCCACTTGGACTCCTGATGAGTCTGCTCTGTCTGGTGATACTTGTGCAGTCCTTCTGTGCATATCTGCCATGATATGCCTGACATAATGGCTTTACATTAGACCTCAAAATATGAGTGCTGGGAAGGATGAAATCTTTGCACCTCTAACAGCAGGACTTCTGCCTTTCTCACAGTTCTGCGCCCTGACAATCCTGGACGACGCACAGTACCCGGTGATAGAAGGGCTGGAGACATTTGTTGTTTATCTCAGCTCACCCCACGGAGCCGAGCTGGCAAAGCCATTCCAAGCCATTGTGGCCATCAATGACATCTTCCAAGATGGTAAGTTACCCCTGGCAGCTCCATCTGGTCCATCCCAGCCTCTTGGCTCTCTGTGGAGCTTCAGCACTGCTTGACTCTTTTTACGATCCACTGCAGTGCCCAGCATGCAGTTCATCAAGGACACCTACACTGCAAAAGAAAAGGAGGGGACTCTGCACATTCCCATATTCCGCACCGGGGACCTGAGCTATGAGTCGTCTGTCAGATGCTACACCCGGAGCCAGACAGCACGGGTCATGGAGGATTTCATGGAGAGGAGGAACGCGGAGGAGTCTCGCATCACTTTCTTGAAAGGGGAGAAGGTGAGCTGAACCTGGCTTTGGGGGGGAATAAAACAGATGTGGCTTGGAGAGGCTCAGATCTCCTCTTCGACTCTGCATCGCCGGAGGGAGCTGATGGAGGCTGTCCGAACTGGTCTTATAGATGACACAAATTCTTGTCCTGGCAATATGACCTGACTGTGAAGGGGTTGTTTGTTTCATGATTAAACTGGTTAAGTCATAAAGTGCGTGTCCTGTGTGTTAGGAGGACTCAGAGTTGTTGTAGCAGAGAGCTGTGGCTTTGTGGAAGGAGGGACCTTCGCTGCTGTGTCTCATCACGTGACAGTGGGGTTTGTCCACACTGAAGCAGCATCCCTAAAAATAAAAGTGTTTCTTCCAGGATGGACAGCAGTCGGACATGAAACCTTGGATAGGGAAGTACAGCCTGGCCTTTGCATGGCTTCATTGGATTTATCAGCCTTTGCTGTTTTCTCGTCTTTACTTGGCTTTAGGTGAAGAACTGCAGTGTTTATGTCAGTGACGACTCTGCCTTTGAACCAGAAGAGCAGTTCCAGGTCTATCTTGGCAGCCCGCTTGGAAACCATTGGAGTGGTGCTAGGATTGGGAAGATGGACATGACAACCATAACTGTCACCAATGATGAAGATGGTAAATGAGGATGCTCAGCAAGGATGTTGTTGTGGTTCTGAGGCAGTCAGTACTGTCCCAGCAGCAGTTCTGGGTTCGGTTTGGTAAACATGGATGCCTTCGGTACCAGTCACAGCTCTGTGTGCAGGTCACTGGTGTGCACTGGGCTGGGCTGAAGGCAGAGGTGAATAACAGTCCTTGAACCCACCATTTGTTCTGTTTCCCATTCCCCTGCAGTTCCGTGGGGAGTTGCTGTGCTTCCCCTCCACAGCATCATAGCCTGGAGAGATCTGTGTGGAAAAAGGGGGGGCCAGGCTCCTCTGCTGTGACTGCAGCACCGGCATACAGCATGGATTGGAGGGCGTGTGGTTCATCGGGAGGCAGGGATAGGAGATTAATTTGCCATCCTCTGTAGCTCAAGACACTTGTTGGATTTTGCCCTAATTCACACTCAACCCGTTTTGGCCCCTGCTTTGAGGAGCCCCTTGCTCTGAGGGTGTGTAGATGAGTCTAAAAGGAGCTGAGCTTCTCTCACCGCAGGTGCTGAGTGTCCTCCACCTGGGATCAGTCAAGTGTGCAAACCTGGGGCTTTTTCTCCGCTGCTCTTCCTTCAGCCCCCACCATCGAGTTTGAAGAAGCCGCCTACCAAGTGCGGGAGCCCCCAGGCCCTGAGGGTGTAGCCGTGTTAAATATCAGGGTGGTCCGGAGAGGGGACCAGAACAGGACCTCCAAAGTGCGCTGCAGCACCCGGGATGGCTCTGCCCAGGCCGGCGTGGATTACTATCCCAAGAGTCGAATGCTCAAGTTCAGCCCAGGTAAAGGGTCCTCAGAGGGAGGGAGGGTGAGAGATGGGTGCATGACCAGGCACACTTTGTGCGTGTCAGAACATTCAGGAGCTTGGGAAAATGCCACTTGTTGCATGAGGATTACAACACAACACCAGTCTAACTGCTCCCAGTAACTATAAAAGGGCAAAATACGTCCTTAGGTTTTGGGGGTTAGATTTGATTTGGGGTTTACTCTTGGGCTGAGCATAGTCTTTGTGAGAAGAAAGATCTGTCCAGCTCTTCAGTGTGTTACAGGTGGGGTGCAAGATTTTTCCCCTTTCCTCACAGTAGATGTGTCCTTTTCCCCTTCCTCTGCTGGCTGCTGTAATATTGTTATACAAAATAGCTGATGTGTTTAATGGAGGGTGATCAGACCAGAGGAGGAAGCACTGGCACCTGGCAGGCAAGGGTAAAGTCATCCTCAGAGGAAGTAAGTCTGAACAGAGAGTTGTTAGGAACAGCTCAGAGCATGTTGCTGGACCAAGAAGCCTTCACCAAACAGCTGTGCACACTACTGGTGTGAGAGAGAGCAGGGGTGGGAATGTGCTTTGCATCCTAGATTTTTAGTCCAGACAGCTACAAGACAGCCATTATTAATCCTCAGATGGCATCTGCTAGTAAATCTATCCCCAGATCAATTGAATCAGTTGTCATAGCTGGAGTTTTATGTCTAGAGCAGACTCCTGTGGGGACAGGACTAAATTATTAGCAGCAATGAGTGGCAATAAAATTTATAATACATATTTTATCATAATATCTCCATAGCCACAGCATGGAGCAGCAGCTGTGCAGGGTTTTCACAAGAACTTCAGAGCACTCTCCAATGATGAACCGAGTTCTCTCTGTTTTTCTTGCATTCCCTCACCCAGGTGTGACCCACATCGTGTTTAAGGTGGAGATCATGTCCAATGAAGACCGGGAATGGCACGAGTCCTTTTCTGTGGTGTTGGGCCCGGATGATCCAGTGGAAGCAGTTCTTGGAGACACCAGCACTGCAACAGTGACTATTTTGGATCAGGAGGCAGCAGGGAGTCTGATTCTCCCAGCACCTCCCGTGGTGAGTCGCTTGTTGCAGTGGATGTGATTTAGTGCTCTTCAAGTATAGACTGAAATGAAATGAAATGAAATTGAATTAAATGAAGAGCTGCAGTGACCGGGTGGGAGGGAAGGATGGCTTTTTCCAGCCCCTCCCTCAGCCCCAGGTGAGCGCTGCCATCTTGCATCCCTGCAGGTTGTCACCCTGGCTGACTACGACCGGGTGGAAGAAGTGACCAAGGACGGTGCTAAGAAATCCCCTTCCCCAGGTTATCCCCTCATCTGTGTCACCCCCTGTGACCCTCACTTCCCCAAGTACACCGTCACGAAGGAGCGCTGCGGCGAGGCCGGGATCAACCAGTCTTCAATACAGTTCAGCTGGGAAGTGGCAGCTCCCACGGATGGGAACGGAGCCAGGTCGCCTTTTGAGACCATCACTGACAACACCCCCTTCACAAGTGTGAACCACAAGGTACTGGCATGGTGGAGCGGCAGGAGCATAGAGATCAAAGCATACAGTCTCCTCGGGTGTGGGACTTGGTGTGCTGCTTCTTTGGGGATTTTTTGGTTTTGTTTTTTTTTTTAGCACCTTTCTTCCCTGAGCCTTCTGAAAGCACCCCTTGTTTCTCCCTCCTCGCTCCCCCAGGTGCTGGACAGCATTTACTTCAGCAGGCGGTTCCACGTGCGCTGTGTGGCCAAGGCTGTGGACAAGGCTGGCCATGTGGGGACCCCCCTGAGGAGCAACGTGGTGACCATAGGCACAGACAGTGCCATTTGTCACACTCCTGTGGTGGCCGGGACAGCCAGAGGGTTCCAGGCACAGTCATTCATTGCCACGCTCAAGTATCTGGATGTCAAGCACAAGGAGCATCCCAACAGGTATCAGCCTGGAGAAGTGAGGGCTGCAGCCCTTCACCAGCACCCCCAGGGTTACAGGGGTGCCTGGGATCATGAAGAGATCATGTGTGTGAAACCACATCCCTTCTGCAGCGTGGGGTGCTCAGGGTAGTACTCCCACTCTCCCTTCCCCTCAGGAATTGGGAGTTGGTGAAATAGCTTAAGGAGCAGATGTGTAGCTGAAACTAAACATCAGGCTCACCTGGCTGGTGCTGCTGTGGGTTGGGGGGGATGCATGAGGCTCCCGTGCCTGCCAGGACTGCTCTCTTCTCTTGTCTCATGTGCTGCTTGTTCCAGGATTCACATCTCCGTGCAGATCCCCCACCAGGATGGGATGCTGCCCCTCATCTCCACCCTCCCACTGCACAACCTGCATTTCCTTCTCTCCGAGTCCATCTACAGGCACCAGCACGTCTGCTCCAACCTGGTCACTGTCAGAGACCTCAGAGGCATCTCAGGTAACCTTGAACTTTGCTTCCTTAATGTGGAAACCAGGAAAGAAATGCAGAGAAGGTGGCTTTGTCTTCCTCTGGGCTCTCTTGACATCATGTAAATCGTAATTAATCTTCTTGTACTAACAGCAGCGATCAGAGCTGCCCCGTTGGAGATGAGATTCCACATGTGGGAATGTTTAAACGTTGCTCTGTTTGAGGAGATTGTGATTTTCTGCTTTTCAAATGTCTCTTGTGATACCCACATGGTTAGAGAGTGAGCTGCGGGGTTGGATCACTGTGTCTGGGTCACTGAGGTCTCCCACAAGGCAACAAGAAGCAACAAAATAAACTCACTGCTGAAAAAAGACAGGCAGATTGTGTGTTTGACACTCCAGGGAATGAGATCCATGCTTGTTCCATGGTGGGCAGTGGATTGTACTTCATTCTGATAATTCCATACTCAAGCTGTTCCTCATTTCTTAAAGGTTAACTTCAACCTTAAATTAATAGATCCATAAGTTGGATTTTTAGGATTCTTACCCCATTCCTGTAACATTTTTCCCCTGTGAAGACCTGTGTGTATTCAGTTTGACCTCCAGGATAACCAAGGGAGAGGAGCTCTCATGATTCCAGAGTGCAAATGAGACCTCAGGCTCTGTAAAATCCGGAGGGATCAGTGTCGTGATGTCTCTCCATCCCAGAGGCAGGGTTCCTGAATGAAGTGACCCACGACAGCTTTGTCCTGGGCCCGGGCCATGACCGCCCTTACCAGCTGGATCCCGGGGTGAGGGAGCCCAAGACGATCCAGCTCTACCAGCACCTCAACCTCAAGAGCTGCATTTGGACTTTTGATGCTTATTATGACATGACTGAACTAATTGATGTCTGCGGAGGCTCAGTCACCGCTGACTTCCAGGTGGGAGGCCACATCCAAAGCTGTTCCATGTAACCAGATCTTTCTCTGTTCTTAGGCTTTGTGCTCACATGTAGTTGCTGCTCTGTACAACCGGATTGTGGCTTTTCCTGCCCTTCACCTGGAAAAGAAAAGTGCTGTGTGCATTTAATTAATTTCTTTTCCTTAGATTAACCTGGGTTTTATTCTCTTAATCTTCAGAGCATCAGCAAAAAATTTTTTTTTAGTAGAAAGCCGTACTGGAAGTACAAAACATCCCCAGCTGGGCTCTACTCTTTTACAATTTTGACCGTGTTCTCACCCAATAGAAATGAGCAAAGGACAGAGCAGAGACAGATCATTGTGTGATCCACAATGGAGTGAGGTCATGGGATTTTTTTAAACTCATTTCTTAATTAACAGACTGGCAGAGCAAAAGCCAGAAATGCTCTGTAAATTAATAGCTTTCACTGTTCAATGTGTCTCACTGCCCTCTCATGGCTGGATTATCCGTATACATCCCACTCCAGTGAGTATCTCATCATCCTTAGGTTCTTGCATTAAATTCCCAGTCAGAATGTTATGGCCAGCATAATCCCTTTTAATTCCTGCCAGCCTGGCATACTTTGTTAACTTTCCTTTTATAGCTCAAATTATTTGCACAAATCCAGAGGAGCTACTTGGCCTGAACAACTGCCCAGTGGAGCACGTGGAGCCTGGCACCAGCCAGGCTGGAACTCTCTGGGGCCTGCAGAGTACAGCTGCACTCTGCAGATAATAAATGGAGAGCCTGGGGGAGGCCTAAGCAAGCAGAATTGCTGAATTTTAGTTCACAGCCTTGGAAACTGGGGGGTTTTGAGGTGAAATTGTCCCCACAGCTCCTTTGTCCCACGACACCAATGAGCCTTAGCCCTGACCCTGATTTAAACACAGGTTTGTCTAAAGTACATACAGTCAAGGTAAAGAACATTCAGACAGTCACCTCTGCCTTCGTTTGGAAGGTGCAAGACGGCCTTTTTTGGGTTTTATTGCCAGGTACGGGACTCTGCTCAATCCTTCCTGACAGTCCATGTCCCTCTCTATGTGTCCTATATCTATGTGACGGCACCGAGAGGTTGGGCTTCTCTGGAGCATCACACAGAGATGGAGTTCTCCTTCTTCTACGACACTGTTCTCTGGAGGACAGGTAAGCCCGAGGCATTCTGAGGGTTACAGGAGTAAATTGGCTCCTCCTTGGTTTGTCCTTTTCCTTAGTTTCTGCACTGCCACTGAGGGAAAGGGCATGCAAGCTGTCTCCAGGCATGCCTGCCCCTGTGCCAGCTTAGCCATGTTCCCCCAGCCCCTCTGCTCATGGGTGCAGTTGGCACTGCAGGAAAAGACACCTCTCTTCATCGGAGCCCTGTGGGATATTTGGAGTGATTTCTTGGAAACGTTTCAGGGGTACTCAAGTGGCAGCTGCAGTCACGTTCCCCTGGCTCTCACAGATGGGGGGAACTCAGAATGCTTACTTCCTTTGTGCTTGGGGGAGACTTAGGCTGCACGTGGATAACAGAGGAAGTCTATAGCTGGCTCACAGGAGGATGATCCCAATTAAACTATGCCTTCTGGAGCTGGCAGAGCCCACCCGAGGGGTGACTGGGCTGTGTGTGCTCTCCAGTGCTTCTGTCCCTGCAGGGATCCAGACGGACAGCGTGCTCTCGGCCCGGCTGCAGATCATCAGGATCTACATCCGTGAGGATGGCCGGCTGGTTATCGAGTTCAAGACACAGGCCAAGTTCAGAGGTGAGAGCAGTGACCCTGACAGAGGCAGAAATCAGTGAAAACACAGGCAGCAGAACGAGTCCCCCTTCCCACCAGGAACCCCTCTGTGCTGAGATGCACAGCATAGGTCCTTTCCGTGCTCTGCCTTACCTGTCACCTCCCTGTCCTCCCCCTCCAGGGCTTTTTGTCATGGAGCATCACAGCCTGCCAGATGTCAGGTCTTTTTTAATGACTCCAGAGCACCTGGGAGGGATTGAATTTGACCTGCAGCTGCTGTGGAGCGCTCAGACTTTTGACTCCCCCTACCAGCTCTGGAGAGCAACCAGCTCCTACAACAGGTGAGGGTTCTGGCTTCAGTCCCCTTCAGAAGCTTCCCACAGCACCATGTTCTCCCCGGTGCCCTTCCAGCAGCCACAGCGATAGTGTGGATGGAATGCTCAGGAGCCAGCCTTGGTCAGGGGCTCAGAGCTGGAGCGCGCGGGGAGCTGCTGTCAGGGCCGGAAATCCTCTGCTGAGGGAAAAATCAGCTCAGCTCCTTATAAAGGTATTTTTCCAGCAGCGAAGCCATGGGCAGGTAGATCCCAGAGGTGACCACATATTTCAGAGGGTCACATTAAACACCCCAGGTCTCATTTGTCCCTCAGGCAATTGCTGGGTAGACATTTCTGAGGCAAGGAAGAGGTGCTGCTCTGGATGAACACAGGGCCCCGTTTGGTGACCACAGGGTCTTCTGTCTGTTCCCAGGAAGGACTACTCTGGAGAGTACACCATCTTCTTAATTCCCTGCACTGTGCAACCCACGCAGCCATGGGCAGAGCCTGGAGACAAGCCCCTGCCCTGCACGGCTCATGCTCCAGAGAGGTAAGGAGGCCCCATCCCCACAGCAGCTGGACAACGTCAGCCCATTTGAGGTGTTTCTGGGGTCCCAGCAGGTGTGCGCGACACCACAATAGCAGCAGGAAGGGAAAAGAGGAGGGCTGGAACCTCCTTTGCTCAAGAACCTCCCTGCAACCAAGAGTGTCTGCACTCAGGATGGTAGGAGATCACTGTGCTTGGGGAGCACATGTGTCCAAACCTCACCTCTCCGTGGTTTCCTTCCATGTCCCAATTCCAGATTTTTGATCCCCATCGCCTTCCAGCAGACAAACCGCCCAGTTCCTGTTGTCTACTCCCTAAACACAGAGTTCCAGCTCTGTAACAACGAGAAGGTGTTTCTGATGGACCCCACCAAATCCGAAATGTCGCTGGCAGAAATGGACTACAAAGGGGCTTTTTCCAAGGGTAGGATTTATTTTGGCTTTGCCTCTTTTACTGCAATAAATGACATTTTGAGGGTGTTAATGCCCTGTAAGAAAAGAATGTGCTTGTGTCACCTTCACACCCCAAACCCTTCCCAAACCTTCCAAACCCAGAGCCACGTGTGGTTTGGCATCTTAGTCTTTAGCAGTGGTTGTCTTGCTGGAGAATTCCACCTGTCCATCTTTCTCCCCGCCTCCCCAGGACAAGTCCTGTATGGCCGCGTGCTCTGGCACCCAGAACAAAACCTCAACGCCGCATACAAGCTGCAGCTGGAAAAAGTCTACCTGTGCACGGGCAAGGATGGCTACGTGCCTTTCTTCGACCCCACGGGCACGGTCTATAACGAGGGGCCCCAGTATGGCTGCATCCAACCCAACAAGTACCTGAAACACCGATTCCTCCTCCTGGTGAGTCCTCTGCCTCTGTTCCCTCTTTGTAAGTTTCTCCAACAGCAAACAGATCCTGACTGCAAAGGGATGAGGAGTGTGTAGTGCCCTTGCCTCCCTTTGGAAAGCAAGAGAGCCTGCCCTCCTCTTGATAACACCTCTCTGATTTCCAGGACCGAAACCAACCTGAAGTGACAGATAAGTACTTCCATGATGTGCCTTTTGATGCCCACTTTGCCTCCGAGCTGTCCGAGTTCCACTCGGTAAGCAGCATGCCCGGAGTCGATGGATTTACTCTCAAGGTGGATGCTCTCTACAAGGTATGTGCTTCTGGTAGCCCAAAAGTAACTTCTCTGTCCAGGATCTCCCAAATGCTTTGCAAATTTTAGGCTCTGGGCCTTCAGAAGCCAACCCCAACACAGAAAACGAAGATTAGGTTCTTATTCTGGTCATTTTAAGATTCCCCCCCCCAAAGCACTCAGGAAAAAGCTCTTTAAAAACATTATTCGTGACCCTAAATGAATTATTGCAGCTGGCAAAGTCTGAGCACCTCACTTGGTGATCAGCGTTACTGCAGGTGTTCAGAAAAAACCCACCGAGCTGCTTTGTCAGAAATGGAACACAAAATGCACCAGCTCTTGACCACTCGATACTAAAGACACTGTTAACGTGACTTGTGTGCTCATCCTCCCCTGTGAACAGGTGGAAGCTGGACATCAGTGGTACCTTCAGGTGATCTATGTGATCGGCCCGGAGAGCACGGCAGGGCCCCGTGTCCAGCGGTCCCTCGCTCGCCGCTGGCAGCGCGGCCGCAGGGATCTGGCCAAGGGCGCCAGCAGGACGGTGCTGGACGACTCCTTGGTCTACGACAATGAGGGTGACCAGGTCAAGAATGGCACCAACATGAAGTCGCTGCTCTTGGAGAGGGAGGAAGCCGCCGTCGCAGCCTCCTTGTCCCAAACGGGCGCTTCCCTGGGGAGCGCCTTCGCCGCCCTCACCCTGCTGCTGCTGGTGCTGTCCGGGGTTTGCCTCCTTGCCAGGAAGTGTCAGAAAGTGCAGAGGAAGTGGGAGGCTGCCAGGGCCGCCCCCGAGGAGCACCCCTTGAACACTAAGGTGGAGCTGCCTAGGGGCGTCCCGAGGGCCATGGGCAGCCGGTGCTGTACCGTGAGGAATGTTCATCCTATGAGGGAAAATGGCAGCATCTGCCAGGGGAAGGGCAGGAAGGTGAAGCAGGTGAACTTGGAAGTCAAAGTCCACAGCAATTTGCATGATGGCACAGAAGTGTAACGGAGCACACACACTTTGGGAAAAGCTTTTTATAAACTGTAGAACAAACATAACCCAAAACTGAAAAGCCAAATAAAGTCACACTGGTATTTTTATACACTGGGAGGAGGAGGAGGAGGAGTGGCTGTCACTCCCCTCTGCTCCTTGTGCAGCAGCCTTGCTGCACGGCACTGCTGGCCTTTTCCATTCATGGTGCTCAAAGCTGCAGCTCGGCACTGCCCCGAGAGTGCCCAGGGCATCCAGCACCTCCCACCGTGTCACTGGGCGGGGGGCCCAGCCGTGGGACCAGGCAGCATGGGGACACGATCCCCACCCGGCACGGGGGGGGCTCTGTGCCAGCTAGAAGAACAGCAGGGCCTCTCTGACAGAGAATAAAGCTGGAACGTAAACCTGACCCGGCGTGACCGGGGTGTCCTTTCCTGCGCTGCTTCCTCCGGCTTTCCTCCTTTCCAAGGAGCATGGCAAGGCAGGAACACCACGGGGAAGGGGGAGGGGGGCGATGTTCTCACGTGGGGGAGGGTGTGGTGGCCTCGGGAGTGACCGATTGGGGGACTCTACCCCCCACCCCCCCCCCCCCGTGGGGTGCGGGCGGTCCCCGCCGTGCGGTTAACCCGGGGCTGCAGTACCGGCCGTGTCCGCCAGACGGCGCCCGGCGGGGAGGGGGCGTCGGCGGTGCTGCGGGTCTGGGGGATCCCGGGAGAGCCCCGGGCACGAGCCCCCAAGGCCGGACCCCCCCCGGGCACGGGCCCTGCCCGCGAGGCAGCGTCGCGCGCCGGGTGGGGCCTGAGGCGCTCGAGCCCCTGAGGGCGCCCTCAGGCCGCCATTTTGTCCCTTGGTTCGCGGTAGGGGAGGGGGCGCCGGGGAGGCGCCCTCGGTGGGGCCCAGGTGAGCCGCGGGGGCCTCCCCCCTCTGGTCCTCTGTACTCCTCTAGCCATCTCCTTTCTGCGCTCTTTTCCATCCCCTCCCCAGCCAGAGGTTGGGCAGTATCTGGTCTGTAATGCCCTGTGGTGGTACTGCTGTGTTCGAACTGTGCCACGAGCCAGGCTGGCCTTGACACAAGGAGGAAAACTACCCTGGCTACGGGATTAAAGGCCAGACACCCTGTCTGTTCTCAGCGAAGGTGGAGAAGAGACTTGACTCCGTTCTGTGCCACATTTGAACTCTGAATTCGGGAGCACTCAGCGAGGGAAAACCGTGCTCTGGAGCCATTATTTCAGTCAGCGCCTGACTAAAAGGCTCCCTCAAAGGGATCGGTGTGGTGTCATCCCTTTCATAAGCAACGGTAGAGATTTAAGGCTTAATAGTAAGGGGTTTGAAATCCTCAAAAGCTCAGTGATGACAGAACAGTGTTACTGCCTTTATCAGCTCATCTCTAAATTCAA
>JAWMRA010000130.1:921178-1019022 GCA_035584735.1 Pseudotriccus pelzelni | reverse complement strand
GGCCGCGGCAACGGGGCGGGACTGGGGAACGAACGGGCTCAGTGGCGCCGTCTGGCGAAACCGGCGCGGTACTGCAGGCGGCACCTCGCGGCGCGCCGGGCCCGGAGTGCCAGCCTTTATTCACCAGGATCAGCTGCTTGCACGCACTGGAACTGCAGTGCTCAGTTTTATTCGCCCTGACTGTGCACTGAGCAAAGAAATGGCACCAATGGTGACTTCGGGGCTAAAATACCCCTGCCCCTGTGAACCCGAGCTGGCACTGACCTTGCCGCGGGTCAGGCACAGGCTGGTCCCAGCTCTGCCTTCCCTCCATGCCCTCGGAACTCACGGAATTTCAAACAGTGACTTTTTACCCTGCAATCAATAAGGTGCAGCTTGTTGGTGAGACCTGACCCTCTCCTTCCTCTCCCCACATTGCTCTGCAACTCACACTCTCCAATGGCAAACCCGTGTTTTTAGAAGTCCAGTTGAAATATTTCATCTTTAGTTCCAGCTGGGGAAGGTCCTGCCTGGGATGGAAACAGCTACAAAGGAGGAAACTTCAAAATGTCAAACACAGGCCCTGCCATTTGAGTCAAAGCAGGGAAAGACGGGCTGTTGAAGGTTTTATTGTCATGTGGTCCCCAATACACGCACGGCATCAGGAGTGACAGAGCAATGAGCTTGGAAGAAAGGACATCCAAAGGTCCAAGGATTATCTGCACTGGGGGCTGGACACCTGTGGTGAGCTATTGCCACCCTTATTTCCTCTGAGGGACCCCGCAGGGGCACCAGAACGTTGGCCAGAATTGGATCTTTGGGGCCCCAATCACTTCACAGCATTAAATGGGTTGGTGCTGGAGATTCCTTACAGGGGGGCAGCAATTGCATGTGAAACTGTAATAGCCCACTGAGAAATGAGAGGCCTGTGATAAAACCCTGTCAGCTTTTTAAAGAATACAAATCAATCATTTCTTTACAGCAGTTTAGTAGCTTAACTTTCCGTTCTGTCCCTATAACACAGCATCTAATTCCATCTCTGGATTTGATCTTGGCAAAAAGGAGAATCACCTGCCCTCGGTGTAAATATTTAGTACATAAAATATTGTCAAGAAATCCACTTTTTAATAAATATCTGTAGCTCTCACTCCCCTATACAAGTCCTTTGGGGGCTGGAGGGAGTGTGGCCAGTGGGGCTGAGATAAGGTGGGGATTGGCATAAATTAACGATTGCAGTCAGATGCGCCGTGCTCGAGGAGGTTTGGAGGTGAACCACGGTGGAAAGAAACATCTCTCAGGCCTTAAAATCCATGCTTCCTGTCAGGAAAAAAAAATCCTCTCTTTGAATTCTTGGCAGTACCTGTTCTGCCTCTGGGTGCTGGTTCAGCATGGGGAGCAGCTGGGATCCCCTTTGGCCTTGGACCAGGACAGCACTTGCAGCATCTACAGGGTTTCCGTATTTCAAAATCCAGCATCGCACTGATGATGCCCCAAACCCCCCAAGCCCGTTGTGCCAGCAGTTTAATTCCTACGCAAATAAACCCCTCCTTTTATGCTAATGCTGCTTTAAACACCACCCCCTTGGAACGTCCATGGGGCAGAACAACACAGGTAAACAGCTGTGTGACAGCACAAAACTCTTATGATAACCCTGATTTCCTGCCCTGTCCAGGATTTACCCAACGGCTGCAAAGGTGCTTGTGCAACATCCCTTTCCAGGGATAGATGAGCCAAACAAGTCCTGAGGGATCCCCTGGTCCGTGGCAAAGGTGTTTTGTCAAGCGTTGCTGTTTGGGCCTGCCTGCAATGGGGGCGTTTCCTCCAGGTGAGTGTTTGGAACCCAGAATCATGGGGGAGAGTGAGGTCAGGGCTGTCTTTGGGCCAGACTGGATGGAGCCCTCAGCGACTCCTACTCCCTGCCAGGAATGTTACTTGGGTTTCCTCCGTGCATCCCAGCTGGGCAGGGAACATGGGGCAGGAGGAGGCCGGAGCAACAGAAAGTGAACCAGCACTTCTTGTCCTTTGTATTTCCAGGGGATGAGCTGTGCCCTGCAGTGTCCTGCCCAGGGCACACAGTGCACTCCAGAGTGTCCAGAGCTCAGGGGAATTCCCCCAGAGTGCCCAACAAAGCCCCTTTTCCATGGCTGTCCTCTACAAGCCTTCCCGTTCATCGATCCACAGGGCCGGCCCTTGGAGGCCATCGCTTCCCAAGGTGCTCCTCGCTGTTCCCGGAAGTCCTGGCTGGTGCAGGAGCCCCTGCTGCCATGTTCTCTGCTGGCACTGGAGGCAGAGCCCTGCGAGGGCTGAGGCTGCTGCTGTTGGCAGGGGCCTGGTGCAGCAAAGCCAAGAGCCGGGAAGTCTTCCCAGCTGGAGCTCTCCGGTGTGGTACACCGGTGCCTTTGGCCTCGGGGCTGGAGGGCAGGATGTGCCACTCAGCCTCTTCTGTCGCCAGAGGTGGACGGCCCAGGGAACTGCTCCTGGGCAGGAGCTGAGCCCGGGGGGGCATGGCAGGGGTGGGCACCGGCGGAGCCCTCAGCAGGTTGCCTGGATCCAACGCTTTGTCCCCGTCGGTCCCGGCAGCTCTGGGAGGTGGGAAGGTGCTGCTGCGCTGCCCGCAGGATTCACAGCACAGCTTGTGGTATCCAGGGATGGAGCAGTACCGGGCCAGCACTTCCATCTGGCAGAAGATGGATTTGTCTCCCAGGCAGGGCTCGTCTGCAAAACAAACATCCTGGGGATGGGAACCCAGCCAATGGCACTGGGATGCCCTGGCAGCACTCGGATGGGCACAGATAAAGGTCTACCTGCAGCTCCTCAGCCATGGGCGGCTCTGAACAGGCACCCTGAGAAGCTTTGCCCTGGATCCCACCAACACCCAAAAAATACCCCAAAAAACCAGGTGGCACTTGGAAATGTTGGCACGTGTTTGCGAGGAACTCAGACAGCAATTCCAAGTGCCAATCCTCCTACAGTTCCCACATGCCAGCCAGGTACGTCCTACCCACCCCAAATCCCTGCCCTTCCAGCCTGAGGACATCATCCAGCAGCAGCATTAAAGCCAAGGGAACCTTCACTCACAAAAATTAAATCCCAAGCAAGAGTCTTTGGAGATGCCTTAAAATAAAAGGTTATTATTGCATCAAGTTCTGTTTGGATGAAGTCTAGAGTTTTCCAGGGACCAAATGGAACTGCAGAACTAATGAAAAGTGTTACCAGATGGGTCAGACCTGAGGTGCCCTGAAAGCAGGCATGTGTATCCCTTTCCTTGGGGAAAAGAACTTCCAGAGGCCACTCCTGAGGCTCTGAAATAAAATCAGCTTTCTGCATGAATCAATGTCCTCACCTGTGCACAGGTGCTGCCTCACCATGAGCCAGGAGTGTGTCCAGCCACCACCATCTCCTGGTTTAAAATACCAACTGGAGCCTGACCTCGGGGGGGGGTGAAAATCAGTGGAATTCCAGGGAAGTCAGTACCAACTCCCCCACAGGGACATCAGTGGGGCTGGGGGACAAGGGTTATAATTAGCAGATTCTATGGAATATAAACCTGTCCTTGTCCTGATCCCAGTGAGCTTCCTTGGATCCTTTGCTGGTTTGTGACAAACCCAGCATTAAAGCAGCAGATCTGCAGGGGAATATCTGCGCTCCATGAGGCACTGGGAGGCTATTCCAGCAGGCAATCAGCATGGAATTCTGGCCTATAGGTATAGTTCCTCCAAACTAGCAAAGCTGGTACTGAAACCCAAATCTTGGCACCACACAGAAAAAAATGTTTTTCCTACTGCTGTGTCAGCAAAAACCCCATGGCTGGGAAATTTTGGCAGTCAAATGTGTGGAATTCCATAAATCAAAGCAACCAGCATCATCTCAAAACAACAGACCAAGTCCCAAACAATTCCTTTTGCCTTTCCATAGTGACAGTTACCCTTCCTTGGTCCTGTTCTCCCATGGTTCATTTTGGGGTATTGGTTTACACTGGTTTATATTCCATGACTCCACCCACAGTGCTGAGATTTGGGGTTGTGCTTTTCTACTTCCAGCAGGTTCCGAAACAAGTCATATAGTTACATAATCCCTTTTTTTTTACTTTTCAGGTGAATTCTGCACAACTCAGGCCCCCATTCCCTATCCTAGCCAAGATGAAGGGCAGCAGTTGGATCCGTTCTGGCAGAAAACACCCTGTACCTGCCAGGAGCTCTGGCTGTTTTTCCTACCAGCTCCTGATCCGTGTCAGGGCGACTGTGAGGGAGTTAAAATCCAGATAAACCCCAAATCCTACAGAGTGAATAATTCAAAGGAAGAAGTGCATTGTTGCCCTAAAAAGCTTAAAAATCTGCTAAAAATTCTATGAGAACAATATAATGAGATTCCCTGAAACCTTATTAATGCTCTTGGTTCCATTTCTTATGTATTTTTATTCCCTCAACCGGCAGCTTGTAGAACTTATCCTGGGATTTAGAGGTCGAGAAGGGTTTGCTTTGGATGGACTTTCACTTCTGGCCCCAATTTATGCAAGCACAACTTGGGCCGAGGCGGTTAAACCCTGTTTGTGCACGTGTACGGAAGAGACCCCTGTGTAGGGAAGCACCAATCGCCTGGAGCTGTGACATCCAGAATGTGCCACACTGAACACAGGAAAAAAGCTGGATTCTGTGCCTGACCCCACTCCCAGCACTGTGCTCTGCAGGCAGGAACTGTTCCCCCCACTGCAGCCCTTCCAGCCATTCTCTTACCGTCACAGGGAGCGAGCTGGCAAACCCTCACGGACTCGGGCCGTTCCCCATCGCAGCGGTCCCCTGCACGGCACAGGACCTGCCGGCTCTCAGTCCCCTCCCCGCAGGTCACTGAGCACTGCCAGACACAGAGGTGACAGCTTAAGACTGACCACACAGATGAATAAGGTCTTCCCTCCAAAATAGTCATTGTACCTTAAAGAGCAACTCAAGTTTTACTCAAAAATTTTCCCTACCTGTCCTCTACTGATTACCTCATTTTTACCTCAAAATCTTCATTCTCTGCCCTGGAAATTATCTCAAATTTAACCCCAAAAATTTTCCATAAATGTCCACTACTGATTACCTCATTTTTACCTCAAAATATTTATTTTCTACCATATAACTTCCTCAAATTTAACCCCCAAAATTTCCCTACCTGTGCACTACTGATTGGCTCAGGTTACCTCACAATCGTCATTCTGTGTGCTATAGGCTACCTCAAGTTTACTTCAAAAGTTATCCCTCTGACTGATTACCTCATTTTTACCTCAAAATATTAGTTTTCTACACTGGAGATTACATACAGTGTTTTCCCTGCCCAGAATTCCCTTCCTGTCCATGAAACTTCTCTCCCCTAGAGATCACCTCAGATTTTCACACCAAAATTTTTCCCCTCATTTTTACCTCAAAATATTCATTCTCTACTCTTAGATTATTTCAGGTTTTATCCCCCAACATTTCCCTACCTGTCCACTCCTGATTAAATATTTTAAGGTAAAAATTAAGTACTTTCTATCCTGGAGATTACCTCAAATTTGACCCCTCAAAATTTCCTGACCTGTTCAACACTGATTGCTCAAGCTTACCTCAAGATGTTCAACCTCTCCCTAGAGATTGCCTCAGATTTTAGCCCCAAAAGTTTCCCTACCTGTGCAGTACTGATTTCCTCAGTTTACCTCAAAATGTTCCTTCTCTGGACTATACACTACCTCAAGTTCACTCTGAAAATATCTCAAGTTCACTCTAAAAATTTTCCCTCCTGGTCCACTACTGATTACCTCATTTTTTACCTCAAAATGTTCATTCTTTCACCTACAGAGTAACTCAGGGTTTATGCTCAAAATATCCCCTATATATTACCTAGACGCTAAAACCAAGAAACCACATAGATTACCTCTATCTTGTCCCCCAAATCCTCTACAAATTATATAAGATTTTTTCTGCTCCACCATACTTACTGTCCCTTACACATTACCTCAGGTTTTGCCCTCCAAACCTTCCGTACATGTCCACTGCTATTTACCTCATTTTTATCTCAAAATATTCATTCTCTGCTTTATAGATTATTTCAAGTTTTACCCCCAGAACTTTCCCTCCCTTTTCATGGCTGATTGCCTCAGTTTACCTCAGTATGTTCATTCTATCCCCTAGAGATTACTGAGCACTGCCAGACACAGAGGGGCAGTTCAGAACATTCCGTGTCACAGCACTGTGCACAGATCCCCATGTCCCAGCCAGCCCCTGGCACCGCTGCCCACCTGGGACCAGGGTCCAGCTTTCCATGGTGCAGGACACGGTGCCCGGTTGCAGGACCGGCGGCTCTCAGGGCGATCCCCGCTGCAGAACTTGGCATGGACGGAGCGGTTGGTGCCGTCGGGAAGGGGCTGGATGCAGCGCACCGTGCGCAGCTGGTAGCCAGAATTCCCACAGGTTTTGGTGCAGTGTTCCCACTCATCTGCTGCCCAGCTAAAAGAAAAATGGAGTCAGATACCATCATACCTGTTGTCCAGCTGTGTCTGCCCCGTCCCTGGAAGTGTCCAAGGCCAGGTTGCATGGGGCTTGGAGCAACCAGGTCTAGTAGAAGGTATCCCTGCCAGTGGCAGGGAAGGTGGAATGAGATGAGTTTTAAGGTCACTTCCAACCCAGACCATTCCAAGGTTTTATGATATATATGTATATATATGTGTGTGTGTATATATATTTAAAATACACTATAACCACCCAGTCAGATCAGTATCCATTCTTCCACAGGTAGAAATTCCCCTACATATGCAGGAGCTTCAGCCTGGAAAGCCGTCAGCATCCCACCAGATTGATCCCACCCAACGTGGCTGGAGCAATCCCTGCTCTCTGTGCCTCACAGGCTGCACTCACAGGGGTTCCGTGCACTCCTGCAGGTTGCACATCCTACGGATGGGCTTTGGCTTTTTGCTGCCTTCACAGAAGCTGCGATGAACCATCTTGTTGTCACTCTTCCTGCGGCACCCGTATTTGGTGTACTGGAACCCTGGGAAACGTGTCAGAGAAATCAGAAAAACCACATCCCTGTTAGAATGTTTGGTTAAATAAGAGTTTCTTGGCCTAATAAATGGGTTTACAAGACAACATATTTTGGGGTTTGCATTGCCCATTCTTTGGCTAAGAGCCATGGACACAACCGTGAACACAGGGAATGCTCAAGAGCATCAGTGTCTGAGTCTGGACTTCCAAAAGTGGCTTTGCGGGGGCTGCATTTAAACATCTAAAAAGGCCTTTTCCTTCCTAAGCTGGAAGTGTGACACTTGGGAACAATCAGGCACTTCAGGTATTTAACAGCTTGGGTTGCTGTTAAAAAAAGAAGGCCAAGATTTCTAAATCATTCCCTTCCCTCAATTTTTTTGTTATTTGTCCCTTGTTACAGGTACCCCATTCCCTGCTCACCTCCACCACAGGGTTTGGAGCACTGGGACCAGCTCTTCAAAGCCCACTCGAAGGTGTCCGTGTCCTCCCGCAGCACGTTGTTGCTGTGGATGGTCGGCACCGAATCCTCGTGGATGATGTATTTGTAAGTCAGGCTGGATCTGGTGTCGTTCTCCTGAGGAATGATCTATGAATAACCAAACATTAACCCAGAGCTGTTACTGCCTGCTCTGCAAAGTAAAGACACCGAGGTCTCGATGATCCTTAAGGTCCTTTCAGACCCCAAGCCCGGTGTTCCCAGGGCTCGATGTGTCACCCACCAGCACCACCACGGTGTCATGCAGGGGCCCGTCCGTGTGCAGCGTTTCGATGTCGTCCTCGATGCTGTATTCCCACTGCACGCCCAGGTCAATGAAGGATCGGGATCTGGCTTCCTCCCCTTTCCCATTTAGGATATAGTGTCCTGTAGCCTGGTTCTTGATTGCTGGGAGGAGTGAGAACAGACCCTGTTGTGCCTCCGCCACAGCAATTGGGGTGACATGGGGAGGGGTATTTCCATCAAGTTGTGAAAATACCAGATTTCCATCCCATTTTAGTCTCCTCTACGCACACAGGTGTGTCCCAGATGTGAAAATCCCTTAGCAAAGAACTGAGGAAGTCGAGCCTGCTTTGGGTTCCTGCAGCACACCTCAGCAGCCAGGTACAGTGGGGATTACTGTGATGATGATCAGTAGCCAAATCATTAGCAATATGAATCACAGAATGGTTTGGATTGAAAGGGACCTTAAAGATCACCTCATTCCAACACCCATTTGAAGATGGACTCCCATTCTTTTCTTCCATATAACTTTTTCCAATACACCATAATAATAATTAAAGACACTGAATTTGATTCACCCCGGCAGTGCTCATTTCCATGTGAGTAATGACAATTTTTGGTTAGTAAACATGCAAACTCGGGTCAGTTTAATATTTTGGAGGATTTAAATGAGCAGTAGGTGTTTGTTTGCTGAGGTGTGGGACTGCAGGACTCAGCCCTGACTATGCCATTGGAAAGCCCACATTTACCCAACCCCATCTCTGGGTTCTCTTATCCCTCGGGTTCTCTGTCAGGAGCACCTTGTGCTTCTCCTCGAGGCTCAAACCAAACCTGAGCAGAGTGGTACTTACCAAGGAAGTGAGGAGAGGCCTCGTCTTCTTGGATAAACACATGTCGAGCCCCAGGAGGGATATCAAACATCTTAAGGTATCCTTTGGCACGTGCAGGGTCAGTGGAGGCAGCAGGGATGGAAAGAGAAAGGAACAGCCATGGTCAGGAGCGTAGGGCATGGCCCAGCTCTGCTTGCAGGAGAGGGATCCACCAGCAACCGAAGAGCAGGGCCGGGAGACACGGAGCCAATCGGTTTGGAACGTGTGGGACAGGCCCTCCCTGGGCTCTTCTCTTCCAGGGAGAGAAGAGACACCAGTTACAGAACAATTTGCCACTTCCCAGCTAGGATCAGTTTAATATTTACAGCCATGCTGCGACAGGCTGGATCTATCCACGACTCAGGTAAAAAGATGTTCCCTGTGTTCCCTCAGCACATGAGAGCACAAACACAAATATCCCTCATAATTTTCCCAAGTTACTCCTCAGCCAGGCTGTTGGGTTAGAAGCCCTTACACTGACCCAGTGCGTTTTCCGCCTCCTTTGTCCCAGACAGGGAAACACTGCAAGTTCCTCCGGGCAAGGGAAGGGATCCTCTGCTCTTCCCTTCAACAGAACGCTTGGAATTAGTGCCCTGGGAGACCAGTCCAGTCATTCCAGTGACTGGGGGTCACTTTACCAGCATAAATATAATATACGTCGTGGTCAAATGCATTTACAACAATCTGGACACATCTGGCCAAGGTGACCCGTCAGTGGAAGTTGGACCAGTGACAATCTGGGGGGGAATTTTAAGTTGCATACTTGCAGATTTCATTTTCCAGAAACTCAAATTCTTTTTGGCACTTCTTGCTTAAATGTTTCCATGTTGGAAGAGGTCAATTAGCCTTTTTAATGACCAGATTGCCAAAGTTAGGGAAAAGCAACCAGCATTCCCAGAACACCTCCACCACTTCCATATCCACCTGTAGTCAGGGGCCGATGGGCAGCAGCCTGTCCTGACTGGGCTCAAGGAGTGGTGTTAAGCCCATTACTGTCAAAGTTTGAATGATTCTGGCATTATCCCGTGTCCATGAGTGGGACACAGACCCCAGAGCCCACAGGAACTCCAGCCAGCTGCAGGCAGATGTTATTCCTACCAAGCTTTCTGGGGGTGCGGGTGAAGGTCCCCTTCACAGTCCGGCAGTGGGAATCGTCCCCGCCACAGACCCCACACTGATCCTCGGCCTTGTTGGAGCCAATTTCCTTGTCACAGCCCACTTTCTGCAGAAAAAAGGGAAAGACAGTATTAGGAGAGAATTCTTCCGAGAGGGTGGGGATGCCCTGGCACAGGTTGCCCAGAGAAGCTGTGGCTGCCCCTGGAACCCTGGAAGTGTCCAAGGCCAGGCTGGACAGGGCTTGGAGCAACCTGGGACAGTGGAAGGTGTCCCTGCCCATGGCAGGAGGTGGCACTGGATGGACTTTAAGGTCCCTTGCAACCCAAACCAGTCTTGGATTCCATAATAAGAAACAATCAGTGGAAGAGAAGTGGAGCATTTCCATGGGACTGGTCTGTGCTGTTCTCTAATTTAATTTAAATCTCCAGGAATTATGAGGAATGCGATGTTGCAAATATGGAATTTAGAGACATATGCAAAGTCTCTCTCTACCCTTGAGCTGTTCTCATCAGTTGCCCCTGGGGCAGCTGCCACTCACCACACATTCCCCACGGACACAGATGCTGTAGGGATCCTTGTAGGAGCAGCGAGTCCCGTCATGCACCAGCTGCTTCATGTGAGCCACATCCCCGGTTTCCCTGGACTGGCAGTACAGGTGACATCTCTTGGGAGCTGTGGAGCCAGGGAAGAGAAGGAACTGCATGGATGGACAGTGATCCAGGTGTGCTCCCGAAAAATATCCCGCTGACAGAGCGAGGAGTGAGAAAGGATATGCAGGTTCAGGAATGGGGACAGGCAGAGCAGTGGGACAGGGTGGTTTGGGGAGGAACAAGTAAACTGTGGGGAATTTGGGGGGCAATGGAGAAGTCTGGGTGGGATGGGGAGGTCTGGGGAAGAAACCCAGGGATTTAGGGCAAAACCGGTGGTCAATTTTAGACATAAACGGCCAATTCTGGAGTCCTAAAGGTGAATTTTAGGGATAAACTGGGGGATTTGGGGGTAGAATTGGAAATTAGGACAAACCTAGTGATTTTGGACATAATTCTGCAATTTTGGGGCAAAAAGGTCAGTTTTGGGAATAAAGGGGCATGCTTGGGGGTAAATGGGAGGTTTAAAAGTAAAAAGGGTAAATTTGGGTTAGAGGGAAATTGGAAGTTAAAATCAGGGATTTAGGGCAAATATGGTGATTTTTAGACATAATTGAGGAACTTAAGAGTCCAAAGCGTCAATTTTAGGGATAAACAGGCAATTTTGTGTGGGAAATGAGTAATTTGGTTTTAAAGTTGGAAATCTGGGTCAGAGCAGGGAATTTGTGGGGTTAAAATCTGGGCTTTAGGGCCAAACTAGTGATTTTCAGGAAAAACAGAGAGAGGGGGCAGGGGAGGAAACCAACTAATTTGCTTTTCTGGAGTTCTGGGCCTGTCCCTGAGAAATCCAGGCCAAGGGGAATGGCTTCAAACCCTTTCAAGTGGCACTAAAGGCCCAGAACAGGACGCACGGTCGGGGTGCTCGTAGGGCAGCCAGTGGTGCCGGCTGCCTCGGAACTCCAGGTGAGAATTGCGCTGCTGGCACTGCTGCGCCCTGAAGTCCTCAAAGTGCTTCGGACACTCCTCGGTGCTGCACAACTGGAACTCAAAATTGACCCCAGCGCAGTCATCACCTCCATTGATGGGCCTGTGAGGAGAAAACATTCCAGAGATTCTCATCAGGGAAAAATTCTTCCTTGTGAGGGGAGTAAGGCTCTGTTTAGGTGAAATTTAAATGATGGAGTCCTCATCTTTCAGAAAATCAGGTTTATTTTCAGGTATTTTAAGCCTGGCTCCTGAGATAACTATTCAGGTTAAAATTGTAGCCTTTCCCATAGTTCCTTGGAGAGTAAAACTCCATATCCAGGCTTCACAGTTCCACTGGGGTCCTGAGCACCCTGGGGGGCTTGGTACTCTTTCTGACAATTTCCACGGTGACTAATACATCTTATTTACAACATCTCTCTCTGTATGATGTGTGCACCCACTTCTACTACATTCCAAGGCTTGCTTCCCATTTAATTCTTTACAGAGCCCAAAACCCCCCGAAATGTGTCACACACACAAAAAACAAAACAAAACAACCAACTTAATGTACTCTTAATACCGCTCTGGAGTGTAGTTAATAATTAATGTAATATAGCTCTACTGTATAAGAGAAAAAAAAAGGATATAATTATATCTAGTGGAAGGTGTTCCTGTCTAGGGCAGGGATTTGGAACTGGATGGGCTTTAAGGTCCCTTCCAACCCAACCTATTCCATGATTCTGTAAAATTCTTTGATTCTACGAAAATGATCTGATTTCCAGGGTCTTGAGCAGAATCTCCACTCAAGCCGTAAATGCCACCTCAAATGGCCCCTCCCTGGACCCCCAGGTGGGTGCAACCCGCAGACCTACATTGGGTTGTTGCACTGGCGCGTGCGGAAGCGAACCCCAGTTCCACAGGTCCGGGAGCAGGAGCCAAACTTGGTCCAGGGTCCCCAGTGTCCATCCTGCTTCAGCTGGTTGGTGTTCTTCCACATGCAGTGACCTTTGTAGCACCACTGAGGGAATTGGGGCAGAAAACAGGTGAGAACAGACACAGAGCCCAAATCAAACATATCACAGTACAGGAACATTTTGCTGCTGCCTGAAGCACACTCAGATGGTAGAAGTGACTCTCCGATATCCCAAAATACAGGGAATTTGTTAAAAAAAACCCAGGTATTTGAGTATAATTTTATAACTAAAAATGGATTGGCAGCGGGACATCCACTACAGGGGATATTAAAGAGAAAAATCAAGTGCTAATCCTCAGCCTACACAAACATTTGCCACATGGTGTCTGGACCACGAGCTCTGAGCAGTCATCCCACAGGAATGGCATCATCTGCTTCCCTGGATTCCTAAAGACACTTGATGGACACTTTGCAGGTAAGAACCCAAAAAACATACCAAAAGAGTCACAGAATGAGTTACACCTCCACGGGTGTTTCAATGTCCAAAACGTGCTACAGCAGACCTTGTACAGCTCACGGAATATCCCAGTAGGAAAGCACAGCTCCCTCTTTTCCCATTCTCTCGCTCAACCCAAGGGAGGCTGAGCAATTCCCTCTGTTTCTCTCTGTGCCCTTCACCTCCGATGTACAACAGTGTTGTTTTTTTCCCCCAAGACAAACACATTGCAAAGCCCAGACTCACTTTTCCAGGGGCACATTCCGTGCCGTCGAGGGGAGGTCCTTTCTTGGTCTTGCAGAAATAGGGGTTGTCGGGGTGGCTGCACCACAGCTGTTTGCACGGATCAAAGGTTCGGAACTGAAACCCACAAGAGGCGTGAGATGAAATGCAGAACCTGAGGTTATTTGCAGTTTTTCTGATAAGGATCCAACCCACTCCATCAATCAATCTCACACACACCAGTGAGTCCAGTATGTTCAGGGCAGTGCTTATTCCCTGCATCCCCCGGCCCTGAGCCAGTCAGAAGAAAGGAGACACACAGAAGTGGGAGGAAACTGAGGGTTTTTTTCCTTTTCTTCCTTGGGATTACTCTCACCAATGTGTGCCACATGGACTGTGCTGCCAGCCACTTGCCCATTATCCCACAGGACTGGGATATCCCCATAAATATCCCTCTGTTCTTCACAGCTCTGTTTAAATACTCCATTAACTGCCCTCCAGCGATTACTGTTCAGTTATGACACCCTGCAGCTCCCCAGTCAGGCCAGGCCCCCCCCGGACATACCGCTGTGCACATCCTGTAGCCCACCCCGAAGTCGAAGCGGCACTGCTCGTCCATGGAATAGTTGATGCCTGGCAGCTCAGGCAGCTTGGGCCAGTCGTGCTCGAAAGGGTCGTCAAGCAGACAGTCGTAAGAGCTGTGGGAAGAGACACAGAAAAAAATAGCACAAATAAATGTATACTCCCAATTCCTGCCCTGTCCTGGGAAGTGTCCAAGGCCAGGTTGGACAGGGCGTGGAGCAACTCGGTCTTGCGGAAGGTGTCCCTCCCCATGACAGGGGGGTTGGAAACAGATGAGCTTTAAGGTCCCTTCCAATCCAAACCGTTCTCGGATTCTGTGACAAGCAGAGGCTATTCCAAATCCCACTGGAGTCAAAGGGGTCTTTCAACTGCCTTTCCATCCCCAGGAGATGGGCTGTGGGACAGCCCCAAGCACACAGCATTCATGAGTTAGAGCCTTTCTAACACAGATTTGAAGGGAAAAAGGGCCTAGAAAAACAGGGATCAGAGCCCGGGTGCAGCGGGAGGCCTTACTGGATGTATCTCCTGAGCTCCTGACCGCTGCAGCGGGACCAGTGGTAGCGGTGGAAGGCGGCCTGCACCAAGGGGGCCATGACACTGCCCATCGCCGTCTCGTCCCCACATCTGTTCCCCTGCCCGTCGTGCTCCATGCCCAGCCTGGAACAAAGAATCCCTCTCAGAGCCACTGGGAAACAACTGTAAGGAAACTGCTCTCGAAGAGGTGTCAAGTCTGACTCGCCAGCACGGGCAGCTGGGGAGGAGAAAGCAGTGAAAAACGCACAACCAGCTCCTGCCTCTGCCAGGTATCCAAGGTGCCTCCCTGACCTTTCCCTCATCCCACAGAAAACAAGTTCCCCCTCTCTCTCCCCTTCCTTTCTTCCACCACTTGTCTCTCCATTGCTTCAACTACTGCTGAATTCCCAGGGGATGGAAATAAAACCAGGACAGCTTCCACAGAGCCATTAAACCCAACCCCCTTGGAGCAAGCAGGAGGTGCAGCACCACGTTTTGGTGTGATCTGATGGTAAAAGTTACACTTACACGTGCCCAGTCTCATGAGCAACAACAAAGGCTGACGAAAACCCGTCCTCGTGGTTGAGGGTGCAGCTCCGGACAGGGTGGCACATGCCCGTCACAGGAGCGTATCCTATGGAGAGACACCAGGGCTGATGAGTCTTGTGCCCAGGACATGGATTTTAAGTGAGACCCCCCAATAAACCTCCTTTTCCTCAGGAAAAGCTACTGCTCAGAGTCCAGGGCAGCCTGCCTAGCTCCTCAGCCTGCCCAGTGCCTGCCCTGATACAACTCACACTTGGGGAATCCTGCCCATTAGCATTAGTTCCCCGAGTCCCAAAGATGGACGCAGGTGTCAAAATGGCTGGGATGTCTATAAACAGAAATCTACAGTGAAGGATGCAATAAAATAAAGGGAAGTGGAATACCAAGTGCATTGAATGTTCCCAGTGATCCCTGCATACATAGGAGTTTGCAGAGAGTAAAGAAGCGTTTATTTACAACTCTCAAGTAAAAAATGAAAGCTACAGTTGGATATAAAGGGCAAGGACTCACGACAAGGTCTCCTTGCTTTTGAAAAAGTCTGTGGAACAAAGAGCAGGAAGTGCTAACAATGCAGTTCCCAATTTTTCCTCTTTTCTGGCAGACACCAGCCAAGACACACCGAGCCCAGAGAGCTCTGCTCCAGGTCAGCTGCATTACCTTGCATACCAGCGGGCCCAAAATCTTGCCTGGTTAAGAAGATGGCATGGTCATGGTGCTCGGCGTGGCTGGGGTCCGACTTCTGCTGCTGATAGGCCCAGCGGCACACGTTCTCCAGGCTGCGCGAGGGGTTCCCCCTTTCGATCAGGCTGATGGACTGTACGAGAAACACCTTAGACCCAGCAGCTCCAGCCACAGGCAGGGAATTCACACAAGGGTGGATTTTCTGCCCAGGAGCTGAAGGTGCAGAGCCGCCTCACTGACCTTCGCGTACCCCAACATGATCATTCGGACCAGCACAACGTTGATGTGAACGCCCAGGGACTCGTCGTGGTAAATTTCATTCACCTGAGGGGAAAAGAGGGAAAATTAAAAAGAAAACAACCCACTGAAGACACTAAAGGAACTTCCAAGGCCATGGAGCTGTTATTTCAAGTGCTTGTACCACTACAGTCCTCTCAGAAGAGGATTCAGGTCTCAGATCGTTTCCACACACTGAGAAATGTAGACTCACTTCCCCATCACCACGTACCCTCTCATACAGAACTTTAGGAAGCACACTTCAAGGTTCCCCTTTAAGTTTCATGGATCAGGGCCCAAAGAAAAGGGGACTGGAGAAAAGACTTGAAGTTCAAACGCTGCAAATCACAGAATCCCTGACTGGTTTGTGTTGGAGAGGACCTTAAAGCTCATCCCGCTCCACCTTCCACTAGACCAGGTTGCTCCAGGCCCAATCCAACCTGGCCTGGATCACTTCCAGTGCTTCTTGTTTTGAAGCGTATTTTTTTTAGAAAGCAACTAATGCTGCTGCCCTACTTTTTCAAGATCAATTAGAATTCTGTGGTCACTTCTGTACTAAAAAGAGGCCTTGTGGAAGGGAAGTTAGAAAAACAGAATTATGCAGATGGGCCAAAAATTGTCCTTCTTTGAGGCCCTTCCCTGTGTCTGGGAAGGTGAGAAATGTCCTGGCACCAGAGTGTGAAACATCTGCAGGTCCTCAGTGAAGCTCCTCATCCCCCTGAAAACAAAATAAATATTATGCTATGGGCAACTGCTGAGAAATAAACACCCCTGTTCAGAGACCAGTGGGTTTGAACAGGAGGTAGAAGGGATTTTATTTTTCAGTCTGGCTAAACAGAACTTCCCTCTTCCCCTCATAGGGGAAAAGGTCACTGGGAGGCTTCCCGACTGTGGGCACGAGGATTTGAGCCCATGGTTTAAACATGCAATCCCTGGGGCTGAGAGCAGTGTCAGCAGGACAGTGGGACAGGGAATGAGTACTGAGCTCAGGATGCCTGTCCTGTGAAGGAATTATCCCAAAGGTCAGTTATTCCTCTCCTATTTCCTTTCCTGCATGCAGCAGCATCACTCCCACAAAGGGCTGGGTCAGGAAAAACGTTCACAATTTCCCCTGTGCCAAGAGACAACCAGGGAGTTTCCCAGAGACAGAAGTGACTTCCTTGGAGAAAAAAATGACCCTGGAACTGACCTAAGGTTTCAAGTCTTCAAGATTTCCCCATAACCCTTTTATCCCATTCTCTGGATGGCTCTTGGCAGCGGGGTGTCAGCTCACTCCAGCTCTGGCCCCACAGCTGCTCCCAGCAGATGGAGCCTCAGGCATGTAAAAAACATGGAAGTGGTTTGGGACACGGATCAGCCCTCCTGCTCACAGAGTTATAAAGGTTTCAAAACTAAAAAGACAATATTCTGCAGTAATGTGTAATGGAGATTTATTGTTGATGTTCTATGGGGTACGTGGGGAAAAAAGAAATTATTCCCTGAGTTACGCTGGAAAAGAAATTAGTTGGGTTAAATTCATATAGGAATAATTTTTTCCTCTCAAATTCTAAATTCTCAAATTTAGATTATTTGCAAGCCTAAGCAATCATTTAAAAATAATTCCAGGAATAAAAAGGGGAGTGTAAAACATACAAGAATCATTCCTACATCCATCAAGTCATTATTAATGGGAAGCCTATTCCTCACCTCTGTCCTTAAGAGGCTATTTTTCTTTCCTGAAAAACCTTATGAGCCCACAGTTTCTAAGACAGATCTTCTACTTGTATTACCAGGAGGTCTGCTCTGTCAAGAGCCACCAGGGGTTCAGAACACCTTTTTCTCTACACGTTTATTTTTCAGCCAGGTTTTCGCTAGAACTGCATTGCAGGAGGAGCTCAGAATTACTAGAAATGGATCAAGTTTACATTTTTTCCTTACTGCTTTTCAACTATTTCCAAATTCTTGGAAATACCCCTGAACGTTGTCATGCCCTAGAAAACTACTGCGAAAAAGTTAAAAGAAAGGAACATCCTGAAAAGGGAAATCCATATTCAGTAGCAGCCCAAATGATCCCACTGCTATTTTTCCCAAGCCAGATGCTCCTAACAAAAGCTTCCAACAGCAGCTCCCGTTCCCAAACAAGCTGTGGCAGATACTCACAATATTCATGAGGGTGAGGAGGTAGTTTTGGACGTGTTCTTTGCCGTGGAATCGGACGACGGAGTCGTCCACCCCCAGCAGCACCTCAATGTTGTGGTCGTCGTCTCCCGCGTGCCGGCGGCACCGCAGGGTCTCGTTCAGCTGCTGCTCCACGTGGCTGTGCAGGGAACTCAGCGCTCCCAGGAGGGACCCTGCAAGGACAGCCAGGCATCAGTTGAGTTCTAGTCCCTGTCCCACCCCTGCAAGTGTTCAAGGCTAGGTTGGATGGGGCTTGGACCTATGCCCCAGTTGGGAGCATCCCCATTCCCCCACTCTTTCCATAAATGCACAGGGATCTCCCTGCTCTGCTAAGGCCTCTGAGCAACCAGCATCCAGCAGATGGAGAGAAAGTCCTGCCTTCCACTCGTGGTGTAATGGGGCACTTCCCCCAACAACAGCACAGCTTGCAGCCCTTTTCCTCCATGCTGGAATTCATGAATGCCAAGGCTGCAAGTCCACAAAGTGTCCCTTCCCCTGTTTTCAGTGCTCTCAAGAATGCCCAACCCTGGGATAGCATACCAGTGGGAAAATCACAGACTAGCTCCACTTCCAAAAACTGCTGCAGCTGGCAAAGCTGCCAAGCACAGCATCCAAGCGAAACCCAGCTGAGAAGTGAAGGAGGCGGTCCTCTCCCTAACTGCTGTGCCCTGTCCAAAAGGTACCGGGTAACAAAGTGGTTGATCCATTCTCTTGTCTGTTTCCACAAGCCAGCACTTCAGTGCCTTCAGGGTCAAACAATCAGGATCAATCCCAGGTTACATGTGCTGACAGCAGCTCTGTTTCAGAGGCTGCAGTGTGCATCCATGGCCAAGCACTTAACAGAACACAAGGGATCTAAGTCCATCGAGTCCAACCATTCCCACAGCACTGGCAAGGCCACCGCTAACCCATGTTCCTAAGTGCCACATCCACATGGCTTTTAAATCCCCCCAGGGATGGTGACACCACCACTGCCCTGGGCAGCTGTGCTGGGGCTGGACAGCACTTTCTCTGAAGGCATTTTCCCTTATGTCCAACCTATACCTCCCCAGGCACAACTTGTGGCTCTTGTCCAAACATTTGTTACTTGGGAGAAAGACAACACATGAGGCAACAGTGAAGAAACACACAGAACCAGTCTGGCTGTTAGGGGATTTGGGCTAGACAGACTAATCTGTGCTAATCTCATTCTGGAATTAGCTGGCTCATTATCTCTTCCTTTTTTATTTTGCTGGTCACCTGCATCACTTACATCCCGATCGTACCGGCAGGAACAGATCAGCCCATGCTCTCGTGCCAGGAGAAATGGTTATTCTGGGTTACAGCACATCTTTCCTGGAGTGTAACTGTGGATGAATGGAACTACAGCTCCTTCCCTGCTATTAAATAAAACCGTGATCTGCCCAAATCTAATTCCATCAACATTGTCATCAGCCAAACCTCTCTGTACCTGAAAAAACCCCCTTAGCATTGCTCACATGGGAGGCTCTCACTATCTTATTTTATATTGTAAAACACTGAGGCTGAATTCTATGCTACAAATAACACCATTCCCTATATATATATGTGTATATATATATATATATATATACACACACACCCCCCCCCCCTTAAATCTATCTCTTTATATATGGTCCTCTTATGTGCTTACTTGCTCAATTGCCTAATTTAGCCTTTTCCTGAATATAGAGCTAGGAAAAGTGTCAAGGGAAGATCCACACCTTCACTAATTCAAAATTAAACTAATGAGAAATCAGTTTGGAACCAACTGAGATCAATCTAAGTCCCTTGCCAAAGAGTGTGATAATGTATAAAGAGTCCCCAAGGACAGACCTGTTCTGCAGCTACTAAAAATTTCCATTCTGCAGTTCTCAAAGTAAGGAAAGTAGGCCAGTCCATCCTGTCGCTGCTTCCTGAGGCTTATTTTCAAGTGTGCCTTTTGAAAAACCAGGGAAGAAAAGAAGAATCATATAGTTCAAATGCAGATTCCAAGCAGTTCCAACAGAATTCTCACTGATTTCCAGAAGAACTGTGTACATGCAACATTTCTGTGGTGCTGCCGGTATTGCATTATGAGGATCAGCAGCAGAAACCACCCAGGTCGTCAGGGCTAAGACACGATGACAGCATGTCCTCATGAGTTTCTGGGATGTGCTGGAACTCGTGTGCTTTGATTTATTAGGTCCTTAAGAAACAAAATTCTGGGAAGTTATGCATTCTCCCTTATGTTTTCTTATAAGTTGCCTAAAATTCCCTTTTACTCCAGAAGCATCAAATGACTTTCTAATGCTACCACTGCAGTTTTGTGGCATGAAAAGAATGTGTCCTGTGCTGAGGACCCTGGCCCAAGCCCCTTCCCATGTGGAGCACCAACACTGGGACTTGCAGTCTTGACACTAGATTCAGGGCCTTAATATTGTCAGTGTCTCTAGAGGAGAGTCTGTTTGCTTAACTGCTGCCAAAACTTCTGTTTGTTCGTTTTTGGGGGCTGAGGAAAGGGTTTGTCTCTGCAGCGACCCCAACCACGCCATAAAAATACACACTTTTACTCCACATTTCACTGTGTGTTCAAGGCTGTATCCGTGAAGTGCTTCCAGAAGCCCCTGCAGGGCACCTCTCTGGGATGTTTCACAATAAATAAATATTATCTCTGAAATTTTGGTGATAACACAAAGCAAGCCAGCTCTGCTGCTGCAGAAACACGGTGAAGTGACACAGAGGAGAACATCAGATTTAACATTCCCCTCAAGGCACGTGGAACAATTACTTGAGCATTAGCAAAAACAAACCAAAAAAACGCAAAAAAACCAACCTAGAACACATCTCTTGTCACAGAACCACAGAATCCTTGAGGTTAAAAAAGGCCCTAGAGATCATCAAGTCCAACCGTTCATCCATCACTGCCAAGTCCCCATCAGCTGGATGCTGCCCACCACGAGGGCATGGAAGTGCTGTTGCACCTCGGAGGGTCTCAGGATGTGGCAGACAGGGTTTGGTGGTGGCATCACCCCTCATAAAGGTATCTTGGTGACAGAGGATGGCAAAGACACTAAAGCACTTCCTAATGGAAATCAAAATGCAAGCAACCAGGTTTAGACACCAGCAACTTCACCACACTGAGGAATGAAGAAAAGAGGGAAAAAACTTCTTGTGACTTCATAAGTAGCCCAGGTATCTCTCATCTTCCTGAGATCATTAAGCTTGGAGAATTACCTCTGCTTATGTTCTCTTCCACCCTTGGGAGTGACAGTGACTGGCAGATTTACAAACAAACAGGGATTAGAGAAAGGTCTGAATCCTGGGGCTCTGCAGGATTAGTTGTGAAATGCACAACCTCCACAGGCCACAAACAGATCCCATCTCACTTTGTTCTCAGACTTAAAAGAGAAAACAAAACATTTTGAAGTGCTGACTGCTGCCATGAAACATGTGCTTCTCTGGTACCTGAGCAATTCCAGATGCCGAATGATTCTGGGAAGGATGGAAGATTTCCTGCACTATATTCCTTGCTCTGACATCACGGGAAGCCTTCTCCCTTCCACGCGCTGTCAGCAAAATCGGCTCTGAGCACTCACTTACACAAGGGCTCGATGCCAGGGCACACTCAGGGAGCCACGTAGAAAGGCATCATATTCTATGTATTTGAACTATGTTTGGAGCCAACTCTAAAGGATAAACTTTTCCAATGGAAATGGTTGGAATTTTACCCCATAATTTTCTTGTCATCACTTCCCTACCTGGCATGATGCTTTCTAGGACTGCAGGTTATCCATACTTGGCAGCAAACGCACACAGAACATAGCCAGAACTTAAGGAAACTATAATTAAATATGCCTGAATTTAGGTCAGCTATTAACTGTTCTTTTTCCATCCCATGACCAGAAACTGGGAATACAAAAAGAAAGAAGGAATGTCGGCCTGTTCCAGAGTTCTCAGTGCTGCAGAACACGCTTGACACACTACCTGGACTGTCTACAACAGCTCTGGATTTACCTGATTCACGGTGAAAGTGCTTTCAGACCTGTGGAAATTTAGCAGTGATGGTGCTGGCAGTGGAAATGTCACTGTGAGGTTCTAACATGCAATCAAAAGATGAGAAATAAGGCTCGGGATCAAACCGAGCCCATTTGGAATAAGAGCTATTACTCTCTAATAATGAAAAGCTGAGGGAAGACACTCTGAACAATCAAAGAGGAGAAGCCCCAGAGTGAGAGCCCAGAGCCTGCTCTCTGCACAGCCCACGGACTCAGCACCACCTTGCCTGGACACCACTAATACCAGATCACAGCTCCACGCTGGCTTAACACGGCCTCAGGACTTGCCCGGCCTTGCCCTGGCTCATCTGCTCTGCACCTTATTTTTAGCTGGGTTTTAGCCGTAACAGCCAACTTAGTCAAGAGATAGTTACCCTAAAACTATAAACCACGTCTCCTACAATTTCTGCTTTCCTAGGAGCAGAAAATTCTCCCCTTTCACATTTCTTTAATTGTTTGTCTCTCTCTCTTTCTAGCAAGAATTCCATCATAACTTTGTTCTGGATGTACAGATGATTTGGTGGTTAGTTTTGGTTTCTAGGGTTTTTTTTTAGAACAGGTTAAAAACACATACATGCCATTATTCAGAAAACTTAATTATGGAATTTCCCTTTTCCCCACAGAAAGGGGAATCCCCTGGTTACATGGATTGTGGGTACGGCTGGAGTCCTGCTTTGACTATGAATTCTGAAGTACTTTGCATCTCCTAAAATGTAATAAAAACAGTCTTTTGACAATTCCAGGCCTTTATTACAAGCTGTCCCTCTTCCTCCAGTGTAGCAACTTACACATGTAGTTCAGAGACTTTAATACCAATAAATGGAATTTACCTACTTTAATCCCAGGAGAATATTCTGTCAGATAAAGGCCATAATTTATTGGGATATATGAAGAAGACTTGAGCATTTGGGTCTGGCTTTTAAGGCGACCTGAGAGACACCTTCTGCTACTGGTCAGATACGAAAAGAGGACACACAGAAGTTTGTGGGTCACAGATTAGACACACATAAACCAAGCAAACCCAATCCTTTGTCACTTCACGCCACACCAACATCTGCAATTCAACATCAACACAACCCTTTAAACACCACTGCAAAAAACCCCATGAAAAATAACACAGAAAACGTCCCATTTTGCAAAATCATCAACTGTATCAAAGTCCAAAAGTAAGAAAAAAGCATCTGTAGAGGCTGGTGGAATTCAGTTTGCAGAGAAGAAAGAGTAAGTCATCAACCATGTGCAGCCGGTCCACTGCTGAGGTGCACGCCTGGGCATCTGGGCTGCTGGAACCAAACCCAGTTCGGGTACAGAAGGGCTTATTTCCTACAGCTTGGAGTGGCCAGCCTGTACTCCCAAAGTTTCCAGCTCCTAAGAGCACTGAGTCCATGACTTTCCAAGTCAGACAGTCTCTCAGGAACATCAGAGAGCTCTGCATTAACAACCTGAAAAGCACTCGTGCCTTCATGTATCATTACATCAACCCAAAAATCACTTTTACTTCACAGAGGCACACACTTAAAGCATTTTAAGATTCCTAAGTGGAATAATGCATTATAGAAGGACAGAGCAATCCAAAACGGGGGTGTAACCCTAAAGCCCACCACATTCGGAAAGCACAGTTTGCATTCATAATTTATTTGCTATTCAGAACTAACTGGAAGAAGAAATGCTGGATAGCCTGAGCTCTCAGCATTTTTGGGTAGCTTCCCTGAGATTCCAAAAGGCTTCAGAGATGTTCCAGAGTCTAAACTCTTCAAACACGTGTTTTCAGCTGCTGACCACTACTACGAGCTTTCAGTGCGTGAGGAAGTTGCTCTGGCAGAGATGCAGCCCCTCAGTGCTCATTAACTAAGTAGTTATAGCAAGACCTTTAAATTATTTCACTCCTAGTTTGGATTCCTTACTCCTTGGCACCCAAGCCAGCTTCTGCCAGCTGGCTGAAAGCATGGAGAGAACCATGGAGGGGTTTGAGTTGGAAGACCATTTAGCTCCAAACCCCTGCCATAGGCAGGGACACCTTCCACTGAACCAGGTTGCTCCAAGCTCCGTCCAACCTGGCCTTGGACACTGCCAGGGATGGGGCAGCCACAGCTTCTCTGGGCAGGCCAGTGAAGGAATTTCCAGTGGCAAAGAGTGGGGCAAATTGGGGCAGTTTCCACAGAGACTGCACGAACAACTCCTTGGACTGCTCATTTCTCTGCGATAAAGGGAGAGCTGTGTTTACATACAGCTGCTTATTTTTAAAAGCTGTGTAAGGAACGTGTTTCTACAGATGTGGGACCTGTTCCTGCCACGGGAATGGTGTGAGAGGACACGGCCCGGGCAGTGCAGGCCCAGCCACAGCCCTGCTTGTCACGGAGCAGCCCAGCGCCTACTGTCAACAGTAATTACCCTCCAGTCATCACCTTATCTGCCTTAAGCTTCTGCAAGTCGGAAAAGCCAGCTCCACTGTCCAGACACAACGGCGGGACCTGGGGACACAGCCCCGCTCCCTTACCTGGCGATTATTCTGAGCGGGGAGCTGTGCTTTGCTTACATATCAGTACAGACACTGCCCTGCCCAGCTCCTGGGGATGAAGTATGGAGACTGGCAGCTGCTGAGGAAGGACACGTATAAGCCATCAGTGTGCCGGTTAATAGTCCCCCTAAATATCCTAAAATCTGCGCTCTGGACCAGCCCTACAAAATGACACAAAATCCCCGTGGTAAAGGCCTGTCAGTCTGACCCACTCAGGGAGAAAACTCTCCCACCGTGATCCATGCAAGCAGAAATCTCTCACAAGAGCTCAGGGAACAGTCTTTTCTCTTTTCCAGGATAGATTTGCATTCTCCTGCCTATGGAGAAGCTGAAGAGCTTCTCTGCATGACCCACCTGGCCTGAGCCAGAAGTGCTGTCCAGCTGGAGAGCAAAGCCAGGAGCAGCCAGAGCAGCTCAGCTTTTCCATTAATGACCCACACTGAAAACACGTAAAAGTCCAAGGGAAGAACGTCAGTGGTGACAAGGTGGGGCATGGCAACCTGCTACTGCAAAACTGCTGAAGGACACTTTGGTGGCAACAATGGAAAACCAAAAAAGCTGTTTTGAAAGCTTTTCCTGTAAAGGCAAAGAGACATGAACACGCTTCTCACTGACTTGCTCCGAGTTCCTTGGAGTCTCCGAGAGACAGGGCAGACCACTATCACCACAACGTAAGGACCACTTAACACTGGCATCTGCGTCCTGCCTGCTGCCCTGGCTGTCCTCCCCTGACCTGTCTGTATGATGGAGCTCCAGAACCTGGATAATCCATCTACAGGACACTGGCTGGACTGCACATTTGACCTGTTACAACAAAACAGAGAATCATTAAGGCTGGGAAACACCATCAAGTCCAACCATTGAATACATGAACTCTGAAAGGCCAAATGAGAAGTGGAGAGGGGAAGAGATGAAGCTCTGTCCAACTGCCAAAGCCAGAAGTTTTGAACATAAAGAAATCAAAGCAGATTTCTGAATTTATCGAGACTGAAGCAATTTCTTTCCAGGTCTCACACATTCACAGAAGAGGCAAAACAGAAGGAATAGCTGGGCCTGGTTCCATTCTAAACTCAGTGAACATCTTCACAGGTATAAAAGGTAAAATTATTCCCCAACACCCTCGGTGTGATTCCCTTGCACAGTCACCAGAGCAGGTGGAAGCCAAGGATGTGAACGCCACAGGCAGACGCAGCTGTCTGATAGTTTATGCTGAGATCAACATTTAAAGGAGACAGGAGAATGGAATTCACAGTATTCACTCACATAAAAGGAATAGCTGAGTGTGTAAAACTGGAAAAAAATGTGGGAAAATATTTATGCAGTCCATATTACCGAGACAAAGGGGACTTCAAACGCCCTGCCAGTGCTAGTGAGTCACGAAGCACAGATGTGCGACAACGGCTCACTTCCTTCCGAGGTTGCACTGCCCCGGTACTCCTTAATGGAGCTGAAAGCAGAATTGTCCTTAATTGCTCAGTTGGCACTAAGTGGATTCCAACCTTGTGACAGGACAAAGCCCAACAGCTGGTTTTTGGAGCCCGGCCTTCCGATGAGCCCATGCACCTGCACCGACACCGGCCACGTGCGTGGAGGGCTCCTCCACCACTGCTAGGCAGCAACAGAGCCCTGTCTGCGTGCCTAGGAGGTGCCTTCCCACTCAAAGCAGCTCAGGATTCCATGATCCTATGAGATACATGCACGACATTTAGACAGATATGGTAAATTACGGTATTTTGGTATTAAGGTATTTGAAACTGAAGTTTTGCAGAATTCCATTTGCCCACTAACCCCGTCACAAGCTGAAACACTTTATTTTTTAACTCATACATAAGAATTGGCTGGAATACTGAAGATGGAGTGGGGCATTCTAAATGTATTCTAGATAGCTGTGCTGGGTTCTTTGATGCAAAATAATATTCGATGTCACACAGGCAGGTTTTGTGAAATCACAGAAAGCCAGTCAAAGCCTCTGCTCTCTCCTAGTCACACATCTTCTGGAAGAGACGATTTAAAGCTGGAAAGGCTGACAGGGCCGGCGCAATCCTGAACTGAAAGCCAGCTCTCAAACCTCCCAACTCCTTACAGAGCAGAGCCTCTCCTGCTCACAGCTCTGGCTATAAATACATAGAGTACAACCTGAGCGTGATACCCTTATAAAAACCACACAGCCTGACATTACAGACATACTGATTTTCAGGGGAAAATACAGCAAATAGGCAGCTTAGGAGGGTTAATTTTGACTGTCACACCACAAAACTGGTTTGCAAATATGAGAGTTTCACTTGCACTTTCCTGTCGCCACTCAGGGAGGGGAAGAGTTTCCTGCAAGGTCCAAACACAGGCCCTCAGAAATTGCCACAGAATTATTTCATTATGGATCCATCCCCCTTGATATTTCCCTTTTATTTCATATAGACTCTTACACAACAAGGCTTTTTTTTTTCCTTTCCACCTCCCCAAATTCCTACACGCACGCCAGCCTCGCCTGCACCTCGACCAGATGTGTTATGAATATAACTGACACTGTTTCCACACAGGATATTTTGATCATTCCCCTCTCCTTTTCCCCATCCCGATCCCATCCAAAATAGCAGAGAGTCATAATCATAAATTCTCCTGCTCTGACCTGAAAAAGCTGTGACTAAGGAGAGGGAGTTTTGTCGGCAAGGCTCATCCCTGCTGCCTGCCATGGGAGGTGAGAGCTGCTGGAGGCATCTTCCATAGGGAATTGTTACTTCTTTCTGCCCAGAACCAACCTCCTCCCTCCTGACACTAAAGGCCATTCAGACAAAACCATAAATGTACACCTCTTACGTTAGAATTAATTTGAATACACCTGAACATTATTGCTAGACCCTCACCACAATGCACAAGTATCCCAAATGCCATTTAGTTGTGGAATGACACTTCAGGAAGCACTTCGTGCCCCTTCAGTAGCACACTCTCTCTATGAAGCTGCTCCTCGAATCCAAGGAATTTCTCTGTGAGAGGAGAGCTGCCAACTTTCCCTCTTTGGTGAGCAGGCTCCCATTCTTGTGCCTCTCTCCGTTTCCTGCACAGTGTTGCTTTAATGAGCCCTTTGGTCTGGTGGAAAGCTAACAGAGACAGTGAAAAAACCTCATAATAACAAAAAAAGAGATGAACCTGAGAGGGGGGAAGATTTAGGAGGAATTTTCCATGGATTATACAATGGGTCTGACTAGAAATATGACAGAAAGAGATAGTCCTTCTCCTCAAAATGAGGTAAAACAGCCTGGGGGTTTAGTTTTAGACACATTAAAGCACCTCTCAAGCTAATCTATAAATTTAATGACTTAGACTTACAAAGAAGAAATGCTTAGTCAAATATTATTTATTTCAGGAGCACGGGAATACTGTAGAAATAGCAGTGAGACAGTCCAAGGCACCAAAATAAATGAAGAGTATGGTTTGTATAACTGTCAACCAAAACTGCAGCCTTCAGCTTGGATTCAATCCCTACCTAACACAAAGGTGAGCTTATCCCAACTCTGGATCCCAGTTCGATAGTGTGGTTGCAGTAGCTGGATCCCCAAAGTGATGTGAGAGTGACAATGAAAGGAGAGAGAAAAGCTGTCCAGAATTAGGAGACAACAGAACCAACCAATACAACTGAAGAGTTGAAGTGGCGGGACAGCAAATAATCCCAATTTTAAAAAGTGCATCCAAGCATTAGTCACGGATAATAAGCCTCTCTTTCTCGCCACACGGAATTTCAGCCATTTTTCAAAATTCCACTGGCATAAATATAAAGGAAAAGCTCCAACTATAAACTGTCACTGAATGCTGTTGAACTGGGGTTGCTGCTTTTTTTTCCGTGAATGCACTGCAAGTCAGCATTCCAAGAGCAACAAATGTCTCCAAACCCAAGATATTTCCCAACAGTCCATGGACCATGAGAGTGTCCCAGATAATGGCAGAAATATGCACGAGGCCACTCTCCTCATACGCCACATCCACAGGGGAAGGAGTTCCCCAAAACCCCAGGCTGTTCTGCACAAAGGGGGTCTCGGGCTGGGACAGCAAACAGCTTCAACAACACAAAGATCACTGTATTGCTGTACTGAAAATCCTGAAAAACAAGTAACATCCAAGTCCTTAATGATGGGATGTGGGAGGTTTAATGTGGATTGAAACTCTGCCACTGTGGAGCAGCCGTTTCCAAACCTTGGGCATCAGCTTACCCACTTTATTCAGGCCAATAGGCTCCAGTGTCTTTGAATATCCCACTCACACTGTAAATATTATCACCATCCCCAATAAACCTTCAGATAAGGTGCTAAAAGCAGGTTATTATGTCCCAGGTACCTAAAGGTTTTACAGATGCTCTTGTTGTCCAGCTCTGCTCTTCCAAGGGAAATGACGTGAGAGAACTCGCTGTCCAGCAGCACGGATGAAAACTGCCTTTCCCTGCTTTGGAAAGCCGGCTGCTGCCTCAGTTTCCCCGGCATTAGAGCCAGAATCCTGTCTTTTACCTGGGCCAGCGCCTCACTACCCTCACTGTACACTTGCACATGGATTGCAAACTATGCAGTTCTATGGAGATACTGGCAGCTGGGACACCCGTGCACAGCGTCATCGCTTGTGAGGCTCAGAAAAGGGACGTTAAGTTCAACACAGGGACTTCTCTCTCTTTAAAAAAATTTGAAGCCTAATTTCTCAAAGGCTTTAAAGACGGAGCCAGGGCAGCTGGAGGCAGAGGACTCTGGGTTTCCACGGAGCGTTACATCTGAGGAACAGCTGTGAGTCAACCTGCATGGCAAAGATTCAAGGATACAAGTGCTCAGCTTTAAATCCTACAGATACAGGCAAGGAATGACCTGCAGGAGACACTGCTGACTTGTCTCCATCACTTCCTCCCACAAATGCCACAAGTTTCTTCTTTACACAGGAACTAGCATCCTAAATCAGTGGTATTAAAGGGCCTGATCAAGAAACAGGCATTTGGGGTTTAATGCCTATCAAATTTCTTTCACTATCAGCAATTCTCAGTGAGCCTGGAGATGGAAAGAGAACACATCTGCTCGCTGCAGTGCTGGTGAGATGTTCCTAATAACGAGGCAGATGTTTCCAAATGGAAGTGGATGGGATGCCCAGATGGCTTTCATTGTCCTATTTTTCCAAGCAGCCTGACAAACTTCAGATGTAAAAAAATAAATATGAATGATGAGTCTGTCTCGCCAGCAAAAATAAAGAGCATGTTTGACAAAAGAGCAAACGAAGCAGATCTGAGGAGGTCAGAACTTCATCAGCCTTCCTCCAACTAAGCCAGTGTCTAACGAGCCCCCAAAACATGACACGGTGCTGCATGAGCCCTCAGAGACCAGATCCTTTTAATTGATTTATCTCCCCCTGTGTTCCCTCTTAAAGAGAACTAAAGGAAGACTGCTTTTTACTTCTAGTAGTAAATGTTCTCGGCACCAGAAACTTGGAAGCTTTGAAGTGCTGGAAGTAATGAAAATATATTGTTACTTATTCTAGGCAGGGAAAACTCTGCAAACTGATTAAGAAAAAGAGCTTGAAATAAATCAAGAATCAACCTCGAGAAAGCAAATTGAGAAATACTATTAAAATACCAAAGCACAGCCCCAAATGCATCTGTTTGTAAATTCACTTGTGATCAGGGATAAAAAGAACATGGAGTTGGCTGTGGAAGAACCTGAGCAGAACCCAGGGATATGGAAGTGCAGTTCCAAGGACTGTTCAGGACAAGCTACTTAGAACAGTTGGCAAAATGAGTTATATGGTCCCTGGGTACTCCCTGCCTGGTGGTTAAAACTGAGAATTCCAAAACTAAGTAAATTAGGAAATAAATTACTTTGTGAACTGGTTATCTGTTGCTATCACAGATCTAAGGAATTCAGGGCTTTTGCTGAAATTAGTTATATCATCTGTGATGATATCAGTTATATGTTCTTCATAGGCCACGGAGCATAATGAGCTACCCTTTCACTCCAAGATATTTCTCAGGGATTTTCAGAACAGCTTTTGCCACAGATGAAAGCAAGACATATACTTGAAATTGCTCTCAGTCTAGATGTACCAGCTGAATTTTCCATGTTCAACAAGATGATTTCTAGGTTAAGTTTGAGATATTTATCCTGTATTGTGAAGAAACATGGAAGATCAGAACTCAATGTCACCGTGAGTTGGCCCCGAGCTTCCTTTCTGCCCAAGTAAGTGAAAAAAACCCCACAGAGGGGGATCATCAAATCAGAGATACTCAAAGCCCAATGAAAATCTCCACATACAAATGGAAAAAGCAAAAGGCACTACTTTGTAGCTGGACACGGTTAGGGAGTCCAAAATCTAAGTGAAAATGGGTACGCAATTACATTACCTTTGACATGAAAGGGAGGAAACACACCCAAAGGCTTGAGGCCCGGGACTGAATGAGGTATTGGAGGGCAGGGACAAGCCACAGATCCATCAATGACTCTCACTTCTGTACACCACTGATAGAGCTACTGCTACCTCTTACCTTAATACCTCTGACAGATTTATTGTCAAGCAGAGAAAAGCACAGCTGCTGTTTCTCCTGGAAATTGTGACTTTATGTTCCCTGGAACGACTAGTGAAGAGAATTGGAACGGCAGAGCAGAGCTCTCCATTAAGAAAGCACAAAGTTCCTAGGATGGCCTTGGATCACCTGTTACTGTTTCCAGAAGACACTGAAAAAGCTCAGTTTACAGTATGTTTAAACCTGTTGCACTTGATTTTTTTTGGCACCTGAAAGATTTGTTATTATTAGGATTTTGCACAAGATGATCAGTGTATTTAGAAGTTTTAATTTTAATTTACAATAACCAGGTGGTGCTGATTTATTATTTGATGTCTGTAGGATTACAGAAGGCAATTATTTGGCAAAGAAATCATTCTTCAACCTCTGTGATCGAAATGTTGTATTATGACTACAATGTATATTCATTTCAAAGAAAAAGACCCCTTGCTAATGATTTCACACATTCTCACGTCTCATTCCCTGTTCTCCATGGAGGATGTGAGTGCCTCAGTCCAGCTTTCTCCAGGTGTCTAGGTCTGCTGTCAGGCAGAACTATGGGGTTTCCTGCCACCTGATGGACAGTGCCCCTTGAAATAACAAGAGGAAGGACAAACCTATTCCCTACAGGTGTGTCACTAACTGCTGGGAGGCAGCAGCCTGCTTGTTATCCGAGTGGAGAGTTAATTCACCAAAGGAGACACCAGAGAGGCACCCAAGCCCTTACTGGCATTCCCCCTACAGGTATGTCCTTAAACTTTTCCAGGGAATGTTTAAAAACAGGCCCTTCCAGTCATGCTGCAAAGGAAGATGCACCAATGAAACGCTTGCCTCGGCTACTCCTACGGTACGAGCCAGCAAAGCTCTTCACCCCTCACTGGCTTCTCTTCCCAAACCACACGGTATTTGCTGGAATCCAACCCAGATCTCCCACAGGTCAGCCTCTCCCTGTCACCACGCAGGAGAAACCAGCTTCCCTGAGACTTCAATTCCTTCTTTTCCAACTCAAACTGCAAGCTCAGGCTTGTGTGACTTTTAATAACTTCCAGAACTCAAATTATCTTGCTGATCCTGTCCCATGTTTTTGGAATACCCCAAAGAATGATTAGGCAAGGCATTCTGGCAAAAAAAAACCCACCCTGTTTTCTTAGCAAACAACAGCTGGGTCATGCTGTTACTCTGTGGTGTTTTACTATTGCATTTTGGAAAGATTTATGCACTTGTGTAACCCAGAAATGGGTCTGAAGAAACTTGGTCCATGGGGAGCAACATGAACTATGAGGATGATGTTCTCACGTTAGTCATTTCCATCCGCATTCCTGGCAGCTCCAGCTGGCCAGTTCTGGGTCATCCCACGTAAGACAAAGCAGATAAGTTCACTTCTCATTTACACCATGTTTCAGAGGATGCGATGAGCAATACACGTGGTACTACAGGAGTTTCTCCACAGGACCCCACCAAAAGGAGAAGCAGAGCATCCAAATGGCTCATTCAAAGCACACCAGATCCATCTTCCTTTTCTGTCATGAATCAGGGATGCCTGCATCTCATCCAGATATTTTCAAAGATATGACTGAATTAAATTGCCTGTGGTTTGCATCCTTAGCTCTTTCTAAAACCTTTTTAAAAATACACTGAGTACCAACCCCGTTAAAAACCAGGTATCCCTCAGTGGGGAAAGCCACCAGAACTGTAGTAAATTCAGGGGTAGAAAGTCCAGCAAGAGCCATAGGGTACGGAAATTAATATTTTATGTTAGGACACTAACTGCTACCTTTTAATTCATTTTCCCATCAAAGACATAAATTAAAAAGCCAACTGTAGACAGCCTGATTAAACAAGGCTCTTCCCTTTCCGTGGAAGAGTCTCTCAGTGCTGTCATTGCAGTCCTAAGTTTGTAGGATGTGCATGTTAAACACATAAACAAGCCTCATCCCCCACAAGCTGTGGGAGGATTCATTTCCTTCAGTTCCTGACCTTTTATTCACATAAACTCACCCTGATAAGGCAGTCTCTTCTGCTTCCCATTCCTATATTCTCAGACAGGGATGTTCTCATACATACATCCTGGTACATACTCCATTTTACACCAGCCTGGTCCCTTGGCCAAATTCAGAGCACTTTTAAACACCTCAGGTGCATCTTTCTATTCAAACTCAGCAGCAGAAATGAGTCAGTTCTCACCCAAGCCAGGGACCTCCGTCCCACACGGATCACCCAAAGGGTAACCCTCTCCTTGGCATGTCTTCATCTCTCCAAGAACATCATCTATAAACCAAACAGGCTTCTTCATGTGGGAACTGCTGCTTACACACTATTTAAAAACCTCTGCTGCCCATTATGACCACTGTTTCTTCAAAGTTTTCTTCTTCCTATGCAATTTGGGGACACAGAGAGTTTTCACTGGAAAACTGTACGAGCCCTGGAATGGCCTCAAGCTGCATGTACTGACCTGTCTCCAGTTTTTCAATTTTCCCTTCACAAAGATTTTTCTGTGTGTTTTACTACTTTGGCACTGGGTGCCTGCGGTTGGAATGAAGCCTTTATCCTTGGTTTTATTTAAGAATCATTTTCCTTTGTTATTGCCAAGAAGAGAAGACGACTTCAGCAGATGGATGTCCCCACTGCCATCATCAGGCCGTAAGTGCAACCTCCCCAACACAGACACAGCACATCACTCACTTCACACTTTTGATGCACTCCTGCTCAAATTTCTTTCTTTAAAAGGTAAAATTACAAGCTTTTCCTCAGCTATGAAGTCTGGGTTTGCTTTTCCTTCCTGAATACATCCATCACCAAAGCTCCTTTTCCTTTGTACTGTGCTGTGCTGTCCCTGTTCTATTCTGCTGACCACCTTTCCCTTGAATAAGCAAACTGCTATCTGAAAAAAAGAATAAAAAAACCCATCCCACAAACCAATATTCAATCAAGAACTTGAAAGAATCATATTAAGTTTCAAGGCTAAATTAAGGCTAAAATAAAAGCAAAAGCTCCAGCTGCTCAGGACAATAGGCAGGATGTCTTTGGATAACCCAGGTTACTGCCATCAACAGAAGTTATCTGAAGGGCCTTTCTTGATGGGACTACAAGAGTGCTGTGGAGAGACTTTTAATTAGATATTGGGAAGGAATCTTTTCTTGTGAGGGTGGGGAGGCCCTGGCACAGGTTGCCCAGATTAGCTGTGCCTGCCCCTGGATCCAGGGGCCAAGTTGGACAGGGCTTGGAGAAACCTGGGCTAGTGGAAGGTGTTTCTGCCCATGGCAGGGGGAGAAACGAGATGGACTTTGAGGTTCCTTTCAATCCAAACAACTCTGTGATGATACAAGAATGCCCCGACTGAACAGAGGATGTTATACAGTGTGGTGTGCTCAGTCTCCACAGAAATCATTTCCATCTTGCCCATTATTCCTGATTGCACAGGCTTATGTGGTGGGCTGGGCAGTATCTAAAATATCCCCCACCAGAACACAGGTCATGAGAAATTCTGCTGAGAAAGAGTTCAGACACCCTCCGGCACGACGGCATCCCTGAGAACCACTAACGTGCCTGGGGAAGTGCTGAGGGAGGTCTCCCAAGCAGGCAATAGTCTTCCCATTCTTCTACCTTCTATTCCAGGGTTTCATTCCCAGGCAACCAGGAGCAATTCCCAAATCATTTCTTCCTCCTACATGTTTCCCACCTGGGACAAAGACACTCGAAGCCAGTGCCATGGCAACCCCATCGGACACACAAGCACTTTGGTTCTTTGGGGAAAATGAAAGTTCTGAAAGGAAGCTGGGAGATAAAGGCTCCTGTTCCTTGTTTCCCACTGTTAGTTAGTAATTACAAAAATACTTTCATCTCAAGAGCTCTCCGGGTGACTAGGTTGTCATTTAAAAAATACTGTGACATGAAGAGGAGGATGAAATAGGAAAGCTGTGAGTACATATGACACTGTGTAACCTCCACACTCAAGGTTGGTTGTCATCATTCTACCACAGGAAAAGAAAGTGCATGAAAAAAATCACAAAAGAATGAAAGGAGGAAAGATAAATCGAATTCTCAGTGATCAGCTCGAGCACAGTATGATCCAAACCCCTCCTCGTCATCCCACTGATGTCAACCTGAGTCTTCCCACCAACTCCAGAGGACTTGGACCAGGCTTTTATGTTTCTGAAATACAATTTGGGTTTTATTTTACCACACTCCTGAGCCTGACTCAGTAGAACTTGCACAGAAAACCTCCTGGGTGCAAATTTGATTGTAAATTCCACATCCTTTGCCCGTTTCTGTTGTTTCTTGGATGCTTTCAAGGAATAAGGTTAATGACCACACATCTTGGTGATGTTTCTCAGTGTATTAACAAAGAGCAGCTTCTTTTCATCCTGCTCAGACAGAATGATATCACTGTTGTACTTTCAAACCCTCCCAAAATCAGGCTTGTCCTGAGAGAATTTCTTTCCATTCCTAAATGAAAAGCTGTTTTGGTGAGAAAGTCCTAAAGATTTATTTAAATACTGTTTTAACATGACAGCCTCATACATTGTTATATTTTTTTCCTGTCTGCATAGCTCACTTGCTCTCTCTCTCTCAGACATGGAGTCTTTGATCTTCATTTCTTTTTGCCTTTAAGAATAACTATTTTTTGATTTAACAGACATTATTTGGGAATAACACTCACAACATGAACACTGACCATGAGTACCTGCAGTACTCAACTCAAATGAGAAGCACAGATGTTCAGTGTCTTTAGGATCAAGACTTAAATGACTGGGGAAGTCGAGCTTACAAATGTCATCCCAGGGCAATCCGACATGGAAAAGCTGTCAGGAGACTGTCGGGTGTATTTACACCCATGGAGAACTCTAAGCATCGTCCTGCTCTGTGATAGGATTCCCAGACCAGACCTAACCAGATGCTCATCCCAGATGTTTAAAACCAAATGTCCAGTATCTCATCCTACCACATTTCCAAGTTTTTTTCAATAGCTGGGATTTCCCAGGGGAGGCTTTGGCTTCCGTCCCGCAGAAGAGGAAGAGCTTCCTCTGTCCAGAGGAACCAACCTGAGCTCAGCACTTCAAACCAGCAAACAGACTCACCCTGTGCGATGGAGATCACAGGCACCAAGTAGGACGTGGGGTTTTTAAAATGATTTTAACATTTAGTGGTCAAGTGCTTCCCTGCACTGCCTCACTTGGCAATGATTGACTGTATTCCTTGGAATTTGATCTAACGAGATCCTTGGAATTATAGACAGATTACCTATGAAACACAAATAGCCAATCCTGCCACCAGTCTGTCAATATATGGAAAATTATCATCATTTCCCTGATATCACAGATGGAGAGCAGAGGCATTTTATAAGCATTAAAGATATAAAACTCTCCACTTTTCCCTGGTATCAAAACAACCCCCAACTGTTCAGGGCCATTGATATGCAGGAGATGCTATTAACACCAGAATGACTGAAAAGAGCGAGGTATAAAAAAGCAATAATTAATGAAGGGGTCCTTCAAGGAGCCTGAGTTGGGTGTGCACACACACAGAGAACAATTCCCCACAAGAATAGGGCAGGATTTTCAGTCTGATTTCTAGAGTGTCTCATATAAGGCACTTCTAAAGAAACCGATCTCTACACAAAGCAAATGATGAAACCAATACATGCAATATGCTGCTGCCATTCCCTTAAGAGGCTATCCAGAGCCATGGATACTATAGGTAGGAATCAGCACAGGGTGCTGCTCTGGGGTGAAGGCTGAACCCACACTACCCAGTAGCTCAAGGTATCCCAGTATCTTCCCCAGAACCTCAGATTTCTGGTTCCCAACTAAGAAAGCTCACTGAAACTTCACAACAAAGAACAGCCATAAAGGAAGAGACAAGGATAGATCCTAAGTGTGCTTACTTCCATGAGAACATGGTATATGAATCAATTAATGTCCCTTGTGCTGTGATCACTATTAAAACCTTGCTCTCAGGATGGCAGCTTTTCCACTTAAAACTCCTACACATTCTGTCCGAGTGTTTGAACAATGTCCAACTAATTCCCAAACGCTATAAAATCCTGCAGGAATTCCAGTTGTCCTGTCAGACTGAAGGCCCTTCCACATAGCAGGAGCTGGAAGCTTTCCTCTTAGGAAACTGGCTTTTTGTAGGGAGAACAGGCCACAGAGTGTCCTGTGTCACCGTGGAGGAAAGGCTTTCACACAGCATTTCCCAGCTTTTGGAACCACTTCACTGACAATGACAACTTTAAGTACTTTTTTATCTTAATGACTGTTTTGTTGAGTCATCTGTCATCTGTTGCTGAGAATTTGGATTTTTGTCTCTGCTGGCTGAACTCCCAAACCATCAGCAGACTGTTCTCTGTGTCGCTGCCTCCAGCACGGGCATGGGGGTGGGAGCAGAGCCGGGGAAGAAGGAGGAAGATGTTCATGGCATCGATATGCTGCTGACAACTCCACCACTGCAAACGTTTCCTCAGGCTCCACGGCCTTGGGCAGCTTGCTATAACTGTGGCCATGGAACTGTTTAGGTTGGAAAAGCCCTCCAACATCACTGAGTCCAAATGTTCGCCCAGCAATGGCAAAGCCACCACTAACCCACGTCCCCTAATACCACATCTTCATGATTTTTAAATCCCTCCAGGGACAGTGACTCCACCACTGCTCTGGACAGCCACCAGTGCCTGACCCCCCCTGCCATGAAGAAATTTTCCTAATATCCAATCTAAATCTCCCCTGACACGACTTGAGGCCAATTCCTCTATACCTGTCACTTGTTACCTGGGAGAAGAGACTGAATCCCACCTGGCTCCAGTGTCCATTCAGGGAGTTTTAACTTCCTTTCTGAGAAGGTCTCCCCCTAATCTCCCCTTCTCTGGGCTAAACCCCCCCAGATCCATGAGCTAAACTGGAATAACCTTGTTGGGGCATCAAAAGCCAAGTAGCTCTACTTCTGTGTGCTGCATGTTACTGTTCTTTTATTTCCCAAACCCTTTCGAGTTCCATCAACATGCAAACACAACACATGAACAGAAATTTGAGAAGCTGAGAGATGCTGAAAAACAGGCAGAGCACTGACAGGGAGCAGAGCTGCTCTTTCATCCTCAACCCAGAGGCTCAAAACCCTCGGCCCCCACTATGCAGTGCCTTGGCTTGTGATAGTTTGTGCAAAATTAAAGCATACATACAAGCAAATGAATTAAACTACACAATAATTATTCTCAGACATGATAATTACTCTCAGATGGACCAACCGCATTATCTTCAAGGCAGAGGGAAATCCTTGGATGTGACGAAATACATCCGACCCACACGAGTGCCTTTAGACCGCCTTAACTGCAACCAGTAGAAGGAGGGAAACAGTAAACTGGCACAATTTCGCTCTTACTCAGAAATAAACAGGACCCAAACTTTAAACAGGAGTTGCGTGGCCTCTTTCCAAAGCTTCCATAAGCTGGAGTCACCCAAGACAGACCAGCAAAGAACACCCACAGGGTACTGTACCTTCCGTGTGGACATCGGGGAGCGTGTCAGGGGGATGCTGCGCTACTGCCGACCGCCGGTACACCATGTGGATCCTTCCCTTCTCCTCTTCCATCTGCTTTCCTCTTTCCAAGGGCTCAATGAAGTACTCATCCTCATCGGTTCTTATCATTCCAGCCTGGGGAAGAAGAGAGACAGCATGTCCATGTCACTGCAGAGCCTAAAGACCCAGACTGAGGCTCCACAAGCAAATATCAAGGGGGTGCAGAGTATAAAACGCCTGGAATACTACTGTAACCAACAGATTTCTTTTTCCCCTCCCCAGATTTCATCAAGAAAAAGAGCTTGAAATTTTCCAAGTGAATGGAGGGAGAGAGAGGGACACAAGCAGGTACTGCATTTTTAAGTGAATCTTCCCTGTAAACTGTACTGCCAACCAAGCGTTTCCTTTCCCCCGGGCAGGTGCTCGGAGCACATACTTTTCAAGGCTCCCTTGGAGAAAAGGCTGTGGTGGATTTTCAAGAAAGAACTATGTAGTGGAAATTTTTTTATTTTTTTTCCACAAAAACACATTGATGGAGCAATCCAGGAAAGCACAGTCTGCAATGTCTGCAATCGGAACGCTATTAATTTTACTGCTTTTTTCTTCTAAATTAACAACGTTCAGAATTTCCACCCGCTGAAGGAAGTAGGGTGGAATCCGTGCTGCTGTGCAGTTCTCTAGAGCTGTCCTCTGGATTCTGGGAAAATGGGAAGACAACAGGACAACCAAAATCTAAAAGCAGCATTTGGGGCACAGTGGCTGGAATAAACCTGCCTGTTCCCAGAGCCATCTCACCCCCGAGGCTTGGGGAAGTAGATTAAATTCGTGGCTTTCTCACAAACTCGCTTCTCCCAGGGGAGGACCCAGAAGAAACCTGCCCAAGGTCCAGTCAGCACCCCATGTGCACCCACCTTACTGCCCAATGTCTACACTTGTCTTTAAATGACCCCTGAACATTAACACATTTCATCCCCGCAGCTCTTTCCGTCCTCCTCGATCCAGGAGCAAACCGAGGGGATTCTGTGGAACTAAAGTGATGCAGGAGCAAGTGCTGCTGGAGTTCATAATAAAAGGTAACTGGGAGCAAGGCCAAACCCAGCCTAGCCCAGATAGCCCACCTAGGAGGACTTCCCAGAGGACACTAAGCCTCGCATCCTTTACCGGACAATCCATGAATAACCCAAAACATGGAAAAGTCCATATAGTTGGGTTTTTTTCCCATGCAAATGACACAGACGAGAATAAGAGACTTAGCATCAATATAAGGCCTTGAGAAAATAACCTACAAGGGCAGGTTACACTAAGGAATCACTTCCCCAGCCAAAATCAACAGCATTTAAGGGGGAACATGATTCCCTATAAATATGCATGGGGTGGTTGCTGGAAAAGAGGAAAGAGCCCTTCATTCAGGGAGCACAATGGAGAGCTGTGGAATGACCATTAATGGCCACATTTAACTTTGGTGTTACACATTAGGGTGGGATTTCCAAAAGTATTTTAGGAAGTCAAATGCCCTGTTTGTAGCGGTTTGCAGTAAGGGAGAGGCAGTTAATTCCCAGGTGAGTTTTGGAAAGGCCACCCTCGAGTGTCAGGAAGTGAAAAGGTTTGTTCAGTAGTCACACTGCTGGCCATCATCAAGTGCTGCTAAAACTGATGTTACCTGAGAGTAGGAAAGGCCTTGGGTTCTGCTCCCAGTCTCCATCCCAAACTCTGCTGGTATCTGTATTCGGAACACCTGGTGTTCTTTTGAGACACAGAATCTCCCACAGAGAAGATAATGCTATAAATTATGTTTTTAATTGTGCTGAGGGCCATTGTGCCACAAAGAAATAGTATTTCAAACACTGATGTGATCCTCTGGGGAACCGAGGCATTAATTAGCAGCTATTTCTCCAAAGCCAGCTCTGAACAGTGAGGGAACTTGAACTGCTGCTTTAAGCAAATCAGCAACCCAATATGGAAATATTTGCCAATTTCATTCTTTTCCTGGAAATTCAAGATCCTCAGAGCTTCCCTGCACCCCCCTACGAGAATCTTCATTTGTATTGCAGGCATCTTTTATCTGTCTCAGGATCCGCACCCCTTCTGTCCCACACGGTAATTTGGAAATGCCACGTGCTGGGTCTTCACTGGGAAGATTTGAAATAGGGCAGATAAGGAGCTTAAAAAATTGAAGTTTAACATCACATTCAAGGCTCTACATTCATCTCCGAGCAGAGCAGGCAGTCAACAAGGCAGAGGCAGATTAATAAGCAGGCTGAGTATGCTCAGCAGCAGGAGGCTGTCTGTAGGAAGCTGGGCTGCACTGGTCAATCATGGCAAGAAAGGAGCAAGGAAAAAATCGTGAATAAACACAGGGATCCGAGGATGCCAAAATTCCCTTCCCCCTAGAAGGAAGTTCCAATTTGGGAGTCTTCGGTCACACACAAGAGCAAATATGGAGTAATAAAGCCAGGCTGTGCTGTTGGATTCTACCTGGAAGGGAAGCATGGGAAGATGACAGCTCTCCCCAGAACACACATGAAGCAGGCATATGTGAAAGAGTCAGGGTTAGAAGGGACGTTGAAGACCATCTTGTTCCACCCCCTGCCATGGGCAGAGACACCTTCCTCTAGCCCAGGTTGCTCCAAGTCCCATCTAACCTGGCCTTGGACACTGCCAGGGATGGGGCAGGCACAGCTTCTCTGGGCAACCTGTGCCAGGGCCTCACCACTCAGAGCAAACAATTTCTTCCTGACATCTAATCCAAACCTTCCCTCCTCCTTCAGCTCAGCGTCATTCCAACTAAATTTCCATTCTATGAAAATTAAACCCTACACACCTTAAAAATTAAAAGCAGAAATATGTATCTGAAATACATATGGAATATCAGCACTACCCCAAGTGTCAGAATCAGGACACCTGAATCAGTTCTCGCTCTGGGCTGCACACTGATCATGCAGTCCGTGGTGAAACCCAGAACAAGGCTCTCCGCACATGGACAGTTCAACTCAGGAAGTTCCATGTGCCATCCCACGTCATTCCAGCTAGCATCATCCTTGACTTCCCCTTCCACCAATACCTGGACTGCAGCAAAGAGCTCAGCAGTCAAACCAGCACAAGGCTCTGCCTCCTGGAAAACGCTTCCTTCTCACCATTCTGTCGATGGGCTCTTCCCCCACTCCTCATCCCTCCCTTTTTCCCCGCTGGACAATCACAGGTAGCTGACAGCTCTGTCCTGCCCCATACTAAATAGAAGCCCTATTGAAAAGCATCAAGAGCTCTGTGTTCCCTCAATTTAATATCCCAGCCCCGGCCAAGCAGACACTGCCTCCTGCCAAGACAAACACCTGGGCCGTGGAATGGGGAGGGGGCAGGTCCTGGAGACAGCCCTCCAGTCTAAACTTCTTAAGGAGTCCAGAGAAACATGCTTTTATGAAAGAGGTGCTGCCTCGTCTGAAAACACGGATTCAGCCCCAAAACACTGCTACCTTTCACCCTCTCTGTTGGCTTAAGGTGGGTTCAGGCCGGTGACTGTGCAGAAACTGCGTCACACCTACCTGCTGCTCTGCTTCCCAATCCAAAGGAGAAAAGCTTTTGGGGTCGCACCAAACACTGGTTGATTTATTGGAAGAAAAGCAAAGAGAGAAGCTTTGCCCACAGCACACTTCCCTTTGCCTGCCTCCCTCAAAACTGAGCCACGGTGGGTGGACACGGATCCTAAGTTTGTGTAGTGCCAGGGTTATACCCTCAATTCCTTGGGTGGATATTATTTCTTGTGCCACAGGGGATCCATATTTTGACAAGAATCAACTGATTCTCTGGGTTTCTTTTCAAATATATTCTAGAAGCTTCTGAAATTGTAGAGTTTGCCTATGATGCTCCTCTTCAGTTTGTGCCAGGGCCTCCCCACCCTCACAGCGAAGAATTTCTACTCAATATCCCACCTAACGCTGCCCTCTGGCAGTGAGAAGCCATTCCCCCTTGTCCTGTCACTCCAGTCCCTTGCCTTAAGTCCCACACTCTGGCAGGTAAGGAGACCCAGGCCCTGTTGGAAGGGAAGGGGAAAGGCATGCAAACAGACATACTTCCCTCCCTCCACATCTTCTGCATGTTAAAGTATTTATGGCTTCAACATACTTGGCATACAAAAAAACACTACACGTTGGAGGAATGCTGGAAAAAAGTAATATGGCAGCGCTCCGCAGAGTTTGGAGAAACAGATGTTATTGATCCAGTTGCTGGGTGCCCACAGAGGAGGTTTGCAGACGGAATTCCTCCTCCCCCACGGATGGGCCTTCAGTTGCCACGGAGGTGTCTAGGGCTCGGGCAGACACCATGGTTTTGGGGTAAAACATCCCCATTTACTGACCCTCCAGCTCCAGCACCCCTGGAGTGATCCCCAGGGGAGCAAGCAGGCATTCCACAGCTCACTCTCCCTCTCTGAAAGATCAGTGTGATATCAAATCCATGTTTTATCACATGTTTTATCCTGGCAATGTATCCCAGAATTAAAGCAAGAGCTCCTGAATCATTTTAGGCTCCAATCTTGAAGGGAGTTGAACACAGCAGAGAGGGCTGGGATTTTTCTTACGAATTAAAAACATGAAGCCCATTTCTGAGTCCAATGAAACATTCAAAGAGGACGCGCCACTCAGGTCTCACAGCCACCCGAATTACTCACATAACACCAGCTTCTGACCAATCACCTAACACCAGATTTTTAAATCAAAAATCTTCTGCAGCTGTGAAAAAAAAAATCTTATTTGTTCAACCAAATACCAGGATGAAGATTCAGAAACAGGATGAAAACATAGGAATGTTTAATATCCTCTTCCAAACTATGGGCACAATTTAGGAAGGAGCAGCTAAGACACACTCATACTAAAATACTGAATATCACCTGCCCAGAGGAACTGAAGCCTCTCAACACACTCATTGTTGCATCACTTTACAAAGCAGAAGGTATTTGGGAGAGCCACCAAATTAACCAAAATTTTGTTGAATTTTGCACATGAAAGAAAACGAATTTGTAGCATATTACTGGGTCACTGCACTGGGCTAAAGTGAGTCTTTTTGGCCTCCTCTATAAACATCCATAAGAAAATTCCTTTATGCTGAAACTTCTCATGCTTGGTTTTGATCCAAACGTTGGGTTTCTTTCCTCCCCTTTCAGAAAGTCTAAGAAAACTGAGTGGAAGTCCTTAAGAGTTATATGAAAGCAGAGAGAAAAAACAAACGTTGGTTTTATGTGGAAAAATATGTCTCTATTTTTTGTTCTTGGAAAACCTACCGGGATTCATTTTAACAGCCATGCAGAGCTGGCAGGCCAAGTGCTTTGTCCTTAAAGAAGGAATAGTGAGTTTAAAATATCAGTTATTAAAGAGTAAAAAATATGCATGGAACATGCTCAGAGAAGTCAAGCTCCCTGATCCCAGCGTATCTCCGCACAAATATTTACTGAGCACACGTTCTGTCCCTGTGGCAGATACAGCAGGTCTCTGCTAGAAACTATTTCATGGTGAAATGGTACAGGAGACAGCAAAAATCACTTTCAGGGCTGCCAGTGCCATGGTAAACCTTGTGTTTTCCCAGCTCCTGCAGTCGTGGGATGACACCAGTCATAGATTCCTCTAAAAGGTGGAAAGAAAAACACAAAGCGAGGACATCTGATACCCTCCAAAGAGGGGAGAACAAGAACTGAATACTCCAAAACTACAAAGCAAATAAAATCGTCCTAAAGTATGAAGATCTCATGATCTGGAGGTCACCAGCACCATGTCTACTGTGACACCCTAAAGAAACACGAACTTATCTGCTGCCTTTCCAAGGTAACAGAAAATTCAGTCCAAACTACGTGTGAGAAAGGTTTATCTCCTCAGATATAAGTCAGAGAAGGAGAGAGAACTGACATAATTTCCTTTGAATGGAAATACTCTGTGGATCAAAAGCTGGGAAGCACCCAATCCAGTAATACTGACATCAAGCTCATTTGAAATTGGTTCCATATTCTCGCACAAAAAACCAGACAAACAAAAAACCTACTATGGTAAAATCTCTCAAAGGAAAGTGAAAAGTAGTTTTACACATTTGATTAGGTATAAAAGAAAAAAAAAACACAAACGACAGTGGGGTTTGTATGAGGTTGGGAAGTTAATTTGCTGTTGTTGTGTGGTTGTAGTTTATTAAAGCTCTCAGCCAAGCTGCAGAAGCACTTGATGAACACTAAATAGCTGTTTAAAATAGAAGTGAAAGCAAAGATTTTTTTAACAGGAACAATAGTGCTGCAGCTTGAGCCACCATTTCAAGACGCTTCTGATGAAACATGAGGGCAGGAGATGGAACCAACTGGCTTTTCTTTGCCTGACTCTTTCAGAGCCTGGATCGGAGTGCAGAGTTTGCAGCGTGATCCTCCCAAACAAACTAGGGACAGGTAAGAGCAGACAAACCCTTTTTCTCAATGACCCTGCACTGCATTTTCTTCCCAGTCGTGTTTCCTGCCCTGCTGCAAACCCCAGCCCATGTGGCTCGGAAGCCAAATCCCAGCTCCAAGGGCGTCCAGCGCTGAATAAACAGGGGACATCAAAACAGCCAATTCTGAATGTGGCTTCTGTACCTCCACCCCACCAAGGGCACTCACAAACTCAGCCCCGCCTCCACCATCAATGGGAACTTTGAGAGAGCCCACAAGGATTAAGCTCGGAGAACATTGGCTATTTCAGGATCTATTTGCTTTCCTTCCCTGGGACACACACTTTCCTGCAGGTGACATGTGGAGGGAGGACTTGAATGAGGAATGAGAGCCCAATTCATGAGCTCTGTGTGTCTTATCAAGGGTCCACACAACTTGTACAATCTGGGATTTATTACTAAAGCTATAAAAAAGAGTTGTACTTAAGTCACTTTAATAAGCTTGGGCTATTTTATAAACTGTTAGTTGTGAGCCTCCAGGAATCAAAAAACTTAAGAAGCGCACATTGCTTTGGGAACAAAGAGCAAAAAACATCCAGAAAGGAAATTCTTTGTCCAAGCGCCCTAAAAGAGGTGTTTTGTGAAAATGCATTGCCAGGACTATATGGTGGGATTCAACATCAGCTACAAAACAGATATCCAGAGCAGCACCCAGCCACCAGCAGTTTGTTCCAGACCATTTTTAACCACATGCTGACCTGGAACAGCAGTTCCAGCCCCTGAATATATTGCTTAAAGGGGAGGAATTACATGTAAACCCTTGCTTTGCTGTAAAGAGCGATTTTCCAAAATCAGAAATAAACAATAAAAGTCTGAAGGTGTGGGAATGAAGCCCCTTGAAAATAAACACTAAAGACTTGCGCAGCACCATGTACAGACGCCTGGACTGATCCTGTTGTCCATACAACAGCAGCAACAGACACAAACCCTGGCCAGGACCCTGGAGGGTCCACTCAGGCTCCGGCAGCCTGTTGGGAATCACGAGCCCTGGTTTTAAGCAAGAAATTACTGCAATCAAAGCGATGAGGGGGAAAACTGAGTTACTTCAAAGGTAGATTTCAAATCCCTCACTGGAGTCTGCTCCCAGGCCCCTCCTAGCTCTTTCCTTCTCCCCCAGAGAAATCACACTTGGCGAAGGCTAAGGGGGGGGAAACAGAATTCTTAAAGTTGTCCACGTTCTTGGAAAACCTATTACCCAAAGAGATTGCAAATTTTCATGCTGTGAGATGTATTTCGGGCCACTTTGGCCTACATGAAGTCGACAGCAGTAGATATGCTACTTGTATATCTATCCAGTTTTTCCTATGACCACAATCCATTTGGAATAAAGGGAGAGGGAATGGCAGCCTGTAGAAATATGATCATTTCAGAGGAGGACTTAGTGGTTTGATCAGCCTTCAAAACAAAAAAGATACAACCACATGGAAACTCTGATCATCACCCTTCTTACTACTTGCTACTCTTAGTTGTAAATGAGAATGGGAGAAATGCAAGGCGGGAGGAGAAGAGGAGACTCAAGAGCTTGGAAATGAGGCAAATCTATCCTTAGACCAAATCTGGCCCTTTTAGAAAAGCTTACAAAAACAAACAAGAAGAGATAAATGGAGCTTGAGCAACCATGTGGATCAACTTGGACTGCACTCCAAGAAGTAAGGATTAAGGACCCATTTGCTTTGAGTGACAGCTCGAAGGACAAGCAAAGCAGACATATAAAACAATTCTGTATTATATTAGTTTACAATATACTGATACTTGACTTCGATCCCCATAGCCTCCCTTCTCAATCAATGCTTCTCCCCTCTGTGTTTTACACAGGAATCCCCAAGTCCTGAAAGAGCATTTTTCCAAGTTTCTGGAGCTCCTGCCCTTTGAGAAATCCTGAAGAGCCTGTAGGAAGTGCCACAGAGCAGAGAGGTGACGGGGATGGAGAGCAGCTGCAGCCCAGCAATCCCAGTTCGTAAGCCCTGCCCAGTGCAGCGAAGCGGCAGCGGTGAGAGCAGGCACGACAGGGCACGGCAGGTCACAGGGAGGGAATTACTGTGGGAAGAGCGCAGTAGGGCAGGGGAGCAGGAATATCAGAGCGTTAAATCAGCCTAAGACGCTGCTGCCATCTGCCCACAGTGGCACGGAGCCGCCTCCATCTCCACAGGCTTTATCCTGGTTTCCTGTGCTTTGCCCTCACAGGGGCTTCAGGATTACCAGATGTCCTCTTGGCCACAGACCCCAGCCTGGACTGGGAGAGGCCTCCACACCCAAGAGGACAGTCCCAATCCCAACCCAAAGCTCAGCAAGAGAGTCTCCTGTGTGCTACAACCAGATGCTCAGCAGCAGTCCAAGTCTCTGCAGAATGCTATTTCAACACACTGGGAGAAAACACCAGTGGCTCCTAGAAAGCTGCTTCTCCATTTAGGAACTCTAGTCTTGCCAGCTTGGGGGTAATCATGCTGAACTAATACATTTAGAACCAACACAAGAACAAGAAATAAGCCTTAATACTTCAGGCCTGATGGAACAAGGACAATAAAAAAGCATTTGAAACAAATCAAAATGCCCTGAAACTCCTTGGATCCCACACACCTCAACTGCAGCAGATTTTGAAAGCTGTTCCTGAACCAAGACTAAAGGCTATGCAAGTATCTCCAGTCTGAGATACTCCAGCCTGTATTTGCCAAAGGAAAGCAGCTGTGAACACGCACAAACGTGTTTCTTCACATCTCCATCTCCTCAGAAAAAAAGAGATGGCAATAAGCAAGTGAGGAATAATCTGTCACAAATTTAATCTGAGCAAATTTGTTTGTTTAATTCCTCATGGTTGGTCTGCCTTCCAGGATTTCCCTGGTTTGGCAGCTGAACGCTATAAGGCAGGCAGACTCCCCGGCATCTTTTATTTGCAAACAGCTGTACTCCCAAATGAGAATACGCAGCACTGGGCCTGAAGGCCGTGGAACCCCATTAAACCAAAAAACCCAAACAGTTTGCAATAAACAAAAAACTAAGCCTCATTTCATTTGGAATCTGAAGTCAAAGATTAAAGGTTCATTGCACGGGGCCTGGCCCTTTGATTTCAAACAAGCAAGGTTAACGCTCTAGGAGAGACAGAAATCAGCATTCCCACTTGGCATTGCATGGATGTGAACATAAACCAGATCCCAGCTCAAACACAAAGGCACATGTCCACAAAAACATTAGAGTGCAAGTACAAGCTAAAGACACCACACACCAACACTTGCTCAGGAAGCTAACTGAGAAATTGAGCTCATTTTCCCTACAATAACAGGTAGAAAAGTGGTTTAAACCATTGTTTGTCCATGCTAGGCTTGCCGCCTTGTCTTCATTTACAACGTGAACCATTTGTGGTGGCTTTTGAGGCTGGCACCTTCCACTCCCCAAGGATTCTGACAATAAATATCACTACTTTAGTGAAAAAACAGTAGAAATACCCGGCAGAAACCTGTGGAAGCCACAGTTTCCCAACACTCAGTGAAGAGGACAAGAGGCAGCTCCTCCCTGACTAATGAAGTGTTCTTCTGCCATGACAAGTGCAGGCACATGCATGTGGGCTTTTTAAATAAACAGGATTATTTTCCAAGGGAGATTAAGCAGATGTGAAGATAGGAATTTGCAAGAGTGATAGCATGCAGACAACTTTCACTGCAGAAGAAGATATGCAAACTATTTCAAAACAAAGTGTCCAAATATTTGGGGTTTTAAACGTAAGTTTAGATTGAAGAAGAGACTGTGGGCAGAATCTTGCTTTACTAATGCAAATGCCAATTATTCCCATATATTTACAATCAAGCGATCAAAATTTAGCACCCAAGTGCTCTTTTTCTGTTATTTATGATATCAAGCTTCTTTTGTAAGCTGCACATTGTGCAAATTGCTACTCCAGTGATTCCCTTCACTTTCTCCCAAGAGCTCAGAACCCAGCTGGCTATTCTGGAGAGTGTCTAAATTCCTTTGAAGTCAAAAATAAATCTCTCCAACACACATACACATGGCCTTAGAATTTCTCACTCTTGTTCCAGTTTCTGTTAAGCCACATTATCTCACCCTTCACATCTTCAGGAAACACTGAGGATCAAATATTCTAGCTGGGTTGAGAGACACACAGTACAGCAACAGAGAGGCCAGCAACAGTAACTGCAAGTTCCTTTTGCTACCTTTGGAGACGCCAGGAGGAAAAAAACATTAAATAAATCTTTATATAAATAAATATTTATGTCACGCTCCAAGAGATGTTACAACAGCTTACGTTTTGATGAACAGACACAAGAGTGACCCAAGAGCATTTATCCACTCCTCTCCTCAAAGAAAAAGCCCATGTTCTCCTAGTCCAGTCCCTAAAACCATGGAAAGCTCATGAAGTGCTTCTCCTGGGCGCTATGAGAAAAAAAAAGGACACCTTCCACTACCCCAGGTTGCTCCAAGTCCCATCCAACCCGGCTCTGAATGCCCCCAGGGATGAGGCAACCACAGTTGCTCTGGGCAATGTGTGCCAGGGCCTCCCCACTCTCAGCCAAGAATTTCCTCCCGGTATCCCACCTAACCCTGCCCTCTGTCACAGTGGGAAGCCTTTCCCTCACCAAAAAGTCTCTTCTGGCTTCACTGAACTGAAAACACACCAGGAGCAGCTTGCCAGCCACATGGCAATCTCTGCCGGAGCTGCTGCGCTCCTCAAGCTAATTCCACTTAATCCAATTTCTTGTCTTCACGTGCTGTCTCCACACAACAACTTCATTCAGGATTACTGCTAAAATCCAGCTCCCAGTCCCAGGGTATCATTCACTGGAAGGATTCTATCAGAAGCTACACCTAGCCAGGCAGATGGTCTGCTTGGCCTTCATAAACATAGCACACCGCCAACAGAGTCTCCTAAAAAAAACCACCAAAAGCCCTCCAAAACACACCAAACTGACATAGGCTGTCACCTCTGGTCAAACGACCACCAGAACTTCTTTGCTTTAAGCAAGGAATTGCAGTGTGAATGGGCATTTGGAGCCATTTCTGCATTACCTCCACAGTGACTGCAGCCCACTGCCAAGGTGGGAGCCTTCCTAGGCAGGACTCATCACAAACTGGAATCAAATCATGATCACGTGGCATGAGAGGGGAGGAGGGAAACCCACTGCCAAGAAGGGATGCTTGGTACACACCTTTCCATGCAATTCCTGTTCAGGAGAGGACATTCATCTCCCTGGATGCTGCTGGTGCATTCCACCACTGCCCCCTCGCCTTAGGGAGCACAAGGTGAGTATTGTTGGCTTTCTTTACCACAGGACTGAATCCAGGAATGGTACATGGGAGCCATACATGCCCAGCCGTTCACTCTGGGATTTGGGCATCTGCTGAGCCACAACGAAATCCCATATGTTTGCAACCCGACTGAGAACGAACCCTTAACAGATGTGAACCGCTCAACCCTCATGTGACACCTCCTGATGAAACGAAACTGCATCTAAGAGAACAAAAAGTGTGGCACTTTATAAATAAACCCTTTAAAACTTAAAGCTGATATTCTTGGACTATAGGGCAACCTACGATTTTGCTACCTGAGAATGCTACAGAGGGACGATTTGGATGCCAGATTGTAAATTCAGTCATCAAAAGGTTGCCCTCTACCTTTAAAACTGTCTTATTAATTTTCTGGTTTGCAAGTAAAAAGGACACCCAATGAGACACAGGTTTTATTTCTCTCTCTCACACCAGTGATATGAAGGGCTTTGCTCATCAGCCTCAGAGGAATTATCCCCAAGTAAACCAGTAGGATTGTCCCCATCAGTGTTTTCTAAGGGATTCAAGTTCTGTAAACAACATCATTAGCCAGGCGTACTTAAAAACAACAGAAGCTGTGCACCAAGCAGTGAACACCAGACACAGGAGCCATGAAACCAGCCTTACCAGCCCATCACAGTTGCTGATGGCCACCGCAGCTCCGGGGATGTCCGTGATGTCCCCCACGTAGGCGCAGTTGGTCCACAGGGGCTCCCTCTTCCATAACCGCTCTGTGGCAGTCCCAGTCTGGCTCGTGTTACCACCATGGCTGCCAGTTTGCACAGAGTCTTCGTACCACTCCACCACGGCCTGGGGAGCCAGCAAGCGAGTATTGGGCTTCAGCCGGAGGTGGAATTCCCTCCCGAAGGCAGTGACGTTGAAGTAGAGCTGCCTGGGGCTCTGGGACACCTCCCGCGGCGCTCGCCTTTGGTGACTCGCAGAGAGGATGTTGGAGATGTAGCTTCCGTCTGCATTGGTGCTAATGGGAATCACTAAACCATACGGCCTCGGCCTGCCTCTTCGGAATTCTGCCAAGAGAAACACCCAAAACCAAACTCAAATTGCAATAAGAGCACAAAATGAGCCTGAAGGCTCAAGGACCCCGCTGCCTCACACCTCCCCTTCCAAAATTCCCAACCTAGGATGCCTGTTCGAACTACCAGCACAGGAAAACGTAAGGCACATGTCACTGCTCCTCTCTTATCATGGAATCACAGAATAGTTTGGGTTGGAAGGGACCTTAAACACCATCCAGTCCCACCCCCTGCCATGGGCAGGGACACCTTCCATTATACCAGGCTGCTCACAGCCCCGTCCAACCTGGCCTTGGACACTGCCAGGGATGGGGCAGCCACAGCTTCTTTGGGCAACCTGTGCCAGAGCCTCAGCACCCTCCCAGGGAAGGATTTCTATCACTTGTTATTATAAAACTTCATATGAAAACTAAAATATTCACTGACATTTATCTGGGAAGCTCCCTGGGGTTCAGGTTTGCTCCACAGCCCCAGGAGAGGCAGTGACCCTTCCAAATTCCCCTGTCAGAAATGCCACGCAGCTCCACTGCACACCTGGCACAGAACTGCTCACTCCTGTGTCAGGACCTTTATTAAGATTTTGAAAGTTAAGTGCCAGGCATGGTTACAACCAGAGTTTGCATACAGATTACTCAAGAAATACAAACAAGAAAAAAAATCCAGTGGATATCACACGCCGCTGATAAATTAATCCACATCAGCAATGGTAAAGGCAAAGATTTTTGCCTCTATAAATCCCCTTACCCAGCAACTTGCTCTTGCCTTTCCTCTGACTGACAGAGATCAAAAACAACAGAGAAGCTAATTATTAAAAAAAACCCACAACACAAATTTTACCTACATCCTGCACTTCAGTGGCAAAAGAAAAGCCACAACCCCAGCAGACCCACACCGCTGGTAACACCAGAGCTCAGTGGCACAACCCTTGGCCAAGGGAACATGTCTTCAAGTATTGTCACCCCACTGTAAAAGAAAGCCATCCTACGAGTTTATCTTTGTGGTGAGGCCTCTGTGTCGTGGGAGCAATCAGGATACTCGGTGTCCCATTTCCAGACTGTAAGAAGCAGAGGGGCCAGGGCAAGCTGTGGGGCCATGTGCTGCTCCCGACGGGACCAAGGCCTAAGCCTAAGCCAGTGGATTCCACCACTGTGTGAGAGTTAAAGACACTTAGGATAGAAACAGTTATTCCCTAGCTCCTCTCCTCCAGGGAGAGCTGGTGAAAGCAATATTACAGTGGTATTACTGACAATTCCATCTAAAATCCTCCAAGATTGTGTGCCTCTGACGGTAGCACTAAGTGCCACTGAGAATTCCTCAAATAAATGTACTTAATTAAGTGAGCTAAATTTTACCTGCTCCCAGTGTGGCTTACACTTGGGCTGAGAATTAACAGAGCAAAAGCTCAGTAGCCAGTTCCTCTCTCCTGGTAGCAGAGGCTGCTGGTTTTAAAGAACTCGCACATTCAGTGAGTAACTTCAGGAGAAAAATGTTCCTAATGGCTTCACAGAACTGCTTTTCATTTTCTTTCAGGCCAGTTACTGAGGAATTTGACCAAAAAACAACATATGGTGCTAGCAGGACGAACACAGACATTTCAATTCTTGCACAATAAATTATCTTAATATACAAATACCATATCCCAGGAACGTGACAAGTCATATCCAAGCCCACTGCTACCCCACATCCTAGGGCCAGCAGCCCACAGGGTGGGTTTCAGCAGCAGCCAACTTCACCTACTTTGCCACGTACCCACAAGATGCGGTTCTAAAACTGGTATCCTAATTAGGGCATTATCCTTAGGATAATTCCCATTTAAAACACTGGGAATTCTCAGTCAGGATTGCTAGTCTGTCTCCTTAGAGAAGGGACCAAATTAAAACTCTAAAGCAATTTCATTAATTAGACACCGGTCCACGCACAGGAGACAGAGCTGCTGGGTTGTACATCCTAACTGGGTCAAAAAGTAAAACCATTGCTCCTCACACTCCCAGTGCTTCAGGGCTGGCACTTCATTCCCAGGCTGACACTGCGCCTTTCACCTTGCTGAGATTCCCTGCGGCTTGTTCTTTTCTTTCAAAGCAGGAGGTTCAGTGCACCACAGTCTGGTGATCGAACTCTGTGCTTACTGCACAACAGAGAAACTGTTCTGCACATCTCACAGATAAATTCCCACATTTCCACAGGCTGGGGCAAAAAAAAAGGGCTATTTTGCTAAGAACAGCCAGCTAGCCACAAGAAGGTAGGAACAAAGGCTGGAAAATGAGAACTGTCAAGGATTTGAGTCAGCAAAAGCCCTTTCCAGTGCCTGTAAATGCTGAGCTAGAAGAGGAAATGCCTTTTGTTCAAAGGCAATTAAAATTAAATGGGACACGACTGAATCCCGAAGACATCTGAACTCCTCCGCTGACTTACATTACCCTTTTTCCACAGACTGCACGCTCCGAGGAAATGCTATTCCAGCTGTAGGTGTTCCCTTTCCTAAGCTAAAATTTCAGTCGATCTGCCCTGCTAATTCAAAGCTGACAGTGTTGATCAGAGCAAGAGGAAAAGCACTTAACTGCAAATTTTCTCCATTTTTTTAAAATCTGGCTTTAAACTGCTGCTCCAGTTGCACAATGTTTAGGTTGAAAGGAAGCACTTAAGAAGGAACATCACATTCTTTCATTGTGTGCCAAAACATAATTAGCTAGAGAATGCCTCTGAAGAGAGCTGTCCCAGTTTGGGGGTTTTTTTCCCCTCAAATACTCATTAAACTGCAGAATTAACACTGCTGGCTCTTCCAGGAGTTGTCTTTGCACTGTACAACAGCTGGGGTTCCAAAATCCTAAACTTTTTTCCTTTTTTATCACCTGAATTTGGAAAAAAAAATATCTTTTTTAGGCACAAGATTCTGCGAAATACATTGATCAAAAATTCCTAACGTGGCTGTCCACAGGAGACTTCCAAATGCCTCAACATCCATTTAAGAAGATTTCAAAAACATGGTCTCAGCAAGAGGACTGGATCTAAGTGACACCTTGAGAGCATTCCTGTGCCAGCACCTTCTGGCTGGAATTCACAAGCTGTGACACAACCAGATTGCTGGATGGCAGACATCCTGCTCTGCAGGAAAAGTACTGGGGGAAAAACAGTTCCCTGCTGCTGCAGGGATGGAGGGGACGGCGTTTCCATAAGGAGACTGTGCCACATTCTGGGAGATGACTCTTCTATCCGGCAGATAAGCACACTGGGATGACACAGAGCTGCTCAGGTCGCTCAGCAGAGTAAGGCTTTATAAGACAATATGGTCCGGAGATCACCAGACAAGCCCAGCAGGGAGTTTGTCATCACCATTTTCTGTCTTCATCATTGGCTGATGGCTTCCAGAAACAAAGGAGCAGTTTTGGTGCCTCTCAACAACCTGGATCACTCCAGATCTACTGTTTGCTCTTTTTGGCTGCCTTTAGGTGGCAGAAATGCCCACAGAGAAAGGCAAGATACAAAAAGGGCGATGGTGTTCTTGAAAATTCCCCTCACAACTCAGCATCTGAAGAGGGATGAGACTGTGCTGTACCTGGACACTGCAAGCTGGATGAGTAAAAGCAATGGACTGCAACGACAGAGGCTGATGTGGGACACATCTCTGATGCCCTCATTGCTTTGCTTTGCTGTCACTGGCCCCAGAGATACAGACAGCTCAAGAAATAGTTCATGTGGTGTTTTTGCAGCCTCTGCAGAGCTGCACGTGCTTTCTGCAGGCAGCAGGGCCTGGCACCATTGTGTCACAGGTCAGATCCCAGGCTTCTTCCAGAAGTGGCACTGAGCAGCGATGGAGCTGCTGTGTGGGAGGCTGAGAAGTGAAGATGCAGCACAGCTCTGAGCATCAGCACCTTCAGGCTGACTGTGCCACCAGTGACACAGAACTAGTTCCTCCTGACAGCCCCCAGGCGCTACAGCATGTGCATGAATGAAGGTAATTAAATACGGTAACTCCCTGTGCCTGTACTGCAGTCTGTGCTGATATTTAACAAAAATAACCCCTCAGGTGCTTTAGTTTGCCCTAAGTGACTTCTCAGGTGAAAAGATCAGCTGCTGACAGCAGCCAGCCCTGGGCCAACTCAAAATACACAACAGCAATGCAAAGCGACACTTGGTAGGGGCTCAGAAGTAGGACAGCACATCTGAGACAATCCCAGTTTTACCTCTAAGTCATTAAAACTCTCAGCTGAGGACAGCACAGTTTGAAATTGTGGCTGCCCTACCCCTGGAAGTGTCTAAGGCCAGGCTGCATGGGGCTTGGAGAAACCTGGTCAAGTGGAAGATGTCTCTGCCCGTGGCAAGGAGTCGGAACAAGATGATCTTTAAGGCCCCTCCCAATGCAAATCATTCTGGAATTCTATGGTTCTATACTGTTTAGATCAGAATTTAGAGGATCAAATACAGCCCCAAACATTCCTGAGTACAGCAATGCTAAGACTGTGCAAGAGAGGAAGACATTAAAGGACAGAAAGTTGTCTTCCAGATTCCGGGATTCTGCCTGATGTACTGTGTAATTTAAAAGACGCATTCCTATATAGCTTATGGTTTCTGAAATTCAAATACAACCCATTTCTCATAGAAAGGACTAGAAATAAAACACAGGATCAGCATACCACTGGAAAAACCCTCTGTCTGCCAGTTAGCTTTAAATGTAGCTCACCATCTCCATTCCAATTATTCAGTGATCGCAGTGGAAGCCAACCTAAGCCCAGAAGGATGCAGTGCCAGAACTGAAATTGAGACAAGACTTCCAAAATTTACAGAAATGCTTGAAATTCTTTTCTGAACAAAACCTGAACCAAAACCTCAGGGCTGGAGGTCTAACGGCAACTGGAAGCAGAAATGCCTGGGTCTATTTCCACTGCTGAAGAGCTCCAGAGCAACACTCGTGTGCAGGGACATACACTCAACAGCATGGTTGGTGAAAAGCTCGTTTCACACTGGACAAGGGAAGGAGCACATCAGATGGCATTCCCTGGCACTAACAGCCTGGGAGAGGGAATATCCTCCCACCACCTCTTCCAACCCATAGAGCACCCAATTACCCATTGGTCTAAATGAATACACACGCCTGAAGCTAAACAGTGGGTACATCCTGCTAATTAAAGGAAGCTCCCTGTCTTTGGGAGGAGTCCAAGAGGCTGAAGTTTGAGTATGAAGCACCTCATGGGCACAAACAGGTACCTTTCCCGTCAGCACCTTCACGTACCATTGACACCAAACTCGCTGCACGGCAAATTCTTACCCAGGGCTATCAGTCTACAAGGCAACAGTGAACGGCTACAGATTTTATAACTTCCATAGGTTTACATTTCAGAAGGGAAGCACAGACACATCAGGATGCCAAACCGCAGCATAAGAGGACATGCAAATTCAATCCATGCCACGTCACCCTGCAACTACAAATGCTCCTGGGTGGCAATGATGGGGAATGCTCGCCTGCATACAGATCATGTCTCCAGAAAATAACTAGTTTGTTGAGCTTGCTTCTTTTATTTCTGCTTTGATAGCAGCAACAATAGCTAAAAAGACTTACCTATTTGGATCTGCTGTTCTTTAGGAGCCTGCAGAAGAGAAAAGAAACACATACACCAAGTTGTTAGTGCAATTACTATGCAATGGGGGATGGCAGAAGGCTGAAAAATCACTTGGTCTGTGCTGCACTATTTTATACGTTTCTGCTTTTGGTTTCCAGGGATGGCAATCCTTCCTTAACTGAATAAACAGCTGTTCCCACCAATACACTAACAGAGTCCGTAGCAAGTTTAACATAAAGGGAGCTGCTAAGCAATCCTGATTCTGAATGGCCCCTTCTATATGCTGTCACATTGTGCCAAAAAGTAAGTTTGGTGGCCAAAGCAAGGCTTTGATGCCAGGAACGTGATGAGCTCCGAGAAGCACGGGTGCCGAGGCAGAGAGCTGACAGCTCTTCTTTGGATCTGTGCTAGAGTTGGAAAGCCAAGCGGACTTCCCGAGTGACCGCAGGAACAGTGGCAGTGACCTGATGCCACAGGGCGGTACTTGCTCTTGGCAGGGGAATGGAACCCAGTGGGACGAGATCTGGAGAGAAGGGGCTGCCGCTGCAGTCGCCAGCCCGGGCTGGGGATGCCGTGCCCGGCTCGGGGCTGCTCGGATGCGTCGGTGTCCAGCGCGCACGAGGGCGGACAGCCGCAGCTCCAGCCCAGCCCGGTGCCGACCGCAGACCCCGGGGCAGCAGGGGAACAAGGGAGGACGGGGGGGCGCATCCCGGGGCGGCGGGTTGAGGGACCCCGCGGGCCGGGGGGCTCCCCGGGGGAAGGGCGGGCAGGGCAGGGGTCCCCTCACTCACCTGCCGGCCGGGCGCAGCGCGGGCCCCCAGGAGCGCGGCTGCCACTACCCAGAGGGGCAGGAGCACCATCCCGAGCCGGCCGCCCGCGCCCCGGCCCCGGCCGCGCTCCGCCCGCTCCCTCCTCCTGCCGCTCCTTCCCTGCCCTCCGGCGGCGGCTCCCGGGGCCGGGGCCGGCGGGGCGGGCGGGCGGAGAGGCGGCGGGTCCCCCGCGCCGCCTGTTGCTGCGCGCCCGCCGCGACCCGCGGCGCTGATAAACCCGCGGCGGCTCCGCCTCCGGCCGGCCCGGCGCTCCACGTCAGGAACGGCCCGGCCCGCCGGGAACCGCCGGGGAACCCGCCCGGCTCCGCGCACACACAGATACTCACACACTGAGTAGTCCTCCCGCCGCATCCTTGGCGCTCCCCGTCCTTGGCACATGTGCCTGAAATCACCAAGAAACAACTTTCCCTTCTATCCTTCCATTCATCCCTCCATTTAGCCATCCAGCGCTGCCTGCACAGGGATGCTGGCATCACACCGTGGCAGGGACTCCCAGAGCAGCTCCCCAGCCTGCGACCACATCCCCAAGCTTCCATATTTCCAATCAACCCAAGGCAGTGCAGCAAAAGCTAATGAGTCTTAATATCCTAGAATGGTTTGGGTTGGAAAGAACCTTAAAGCCCATCCAGTTCCAACCCCCTGTCATGCGCAGGGACACCTTCCACTTAACCAGGTTGCTCCAAGCCACGTCCAACCAGGCCTTGGACACTGCCAGGGATGGGGCAGCCACAGCTTCTCTGGGCAACCTGTGCCAGGGCCTCCCCATCCTCATCATAAAAAACTTCTTCCTAATATCTAACCTGAACCGATGCTCCTTCAGTTTAAAACCATCGCCCCATGTCCTGCCACAACAGTTCCCAAAGGTCCCGCTGGGCTGGAATCCGACACCAAAGTGACTTCTCTCCCTACCACCCAGGAGCTCGGCACACAAGACAAAAGGCAACGGTGCCCAGCCTGGGCCGAACTCAAAATCCACTTCCACAGACACAAATCTTCACAAACATGCTCTGTATATTCTTGGTCCCCTTTCTTTCCCTAGAAGATGTCACACAGTCGAGACTGTGGGTAATCAGTTAGTAACAGACATCACTGCACCACCCCCAGGGGTGGAACAAAACCTTTACAAACACTTTTTAGGAGCCAGAGACTTAAACAGTACTCAAAGTGAGGACTGAACTTTGTCAGGGTCAGAATTAGTCAGTGTTCTGAACATGTGGATCTCAATATAGAATCCAATTTAAAACCATTCTGTTGTACCTCCTGCAATACCACTCCTGTGAGACATCATGACCAACCCAAATCAGTTTCTGATGGCCTCACATAGTACAAACACACAGTTTGCTACTGCTCAAACATTCAGGGACAGCCTAACTATGAGTTTTAGGTTGACCCTGCCCACTAGAATCCTATATATGCAAAAAAGAAAATACTGATTCTACTAAATCTAAGTTGCCTCAAAAAACCCCACCAAACTATTAAAGAGGAGGAGAGCTCCAGGCTCAATTTTCAAGAGACACCTTCAATATTCCAACCACAGCAGCCCTGCTGTTTCAAAGGACACAGGTCCTGAACTGCACCATGCTCTCTCACAAGGCCAAAAAAATAAAAGGTATTTTTCTGAGAGAGTGGGAATGCATCTGTTATTACACATGTAGGATCATTTCTGTACATAAAACACACAGCAGCCTGTCCCACTCAGCACGTCAACATCATAACCTCCGGCAGCTGCACAGAGCCACTTGTGGGACAGCCCAGAATGGGAAAGGCTGAGGGGCCTGTAAATTGCCAGCTCCAAATTCTCCGTTGAAAGGTAATTCACATCCTATGCGGCTATGCCACGTTTTATTTCCCTCATGGATGTTCCCTAGGCGCCCTCAGAGCTGCCTTACTGTGCCCTGTTGAAACCCTGAGCACGCGGTGGTGTTGGTAACGCGACACACCTGAGGCCTGCACACCCCTCTGGTGGTTCCAGTGCACCCGCACTGCCCCTGCTGCTCCCTGCAGGATGATTACAGCGGCAACCCCTGACATCAGAGTCGCTGCCTTGGCCTGGGAGAGACCTTGCACCTCCTCTAGTCCTGCCACGGCCAGGGACATCTTCCATACCCACAGGGATCCAAACTCCTCACCTCCAGGAAAGCTGATCCTATGCTCTTAAAAACACTCTTGCCATACAGTGTTGTGTCTGTTACCTCCCCTCCTATCTTGTTGAACTTTCCCAAACTGGCTTAAAAAGTTTCTAAACGTCAAAGAAACCAAGATCCACAACAGACAGGGCTAGGGGCCAGGGCGGATACTCTGTTTTGTGGTCTGTCAAAGGCTTGACAGAATTATAAGAGAGCAAAAATCAGGTGTTCAAATTAGATGCCTCATTATTTCTAATAAGAAACAAGACCAATGCCACACCTGTAACACATGTAAATTGAGGCGGTATTTGGAAGTTCAATTAAAGCCATTTCTCGTCTCCAACAACCCAGCTTGGCCCCACTGTTATCAAAGAAATCACAGATTTTGTGTTGTATTTCAAGTCTGATATACATACATATGCATATATGTATTTACATATGCATGTACATATATATATCCGTTAAAAATCTGTTAAGCATTTGCAATTCTAAAATCCCTCAGGCTTTCTGCATCTGTGCAGCTTTGGCTGAGGCATGAGATTGACAGCCACAAATATTTTATGAACCTGAGGTTGGGCCCTGAAGCAAAGAGGCACTGAAATCTGAAGGCTTTTGCACAGGGCCAAGATTTGGAGCGGGGCTGCAGCAGGACTTGGCAGGGATAATAATCTGGGGAGTAAAACGTGGCATTACCTATCTGGAGCAGCGTCTCCAGGAGGTCTCACATCCTCTCACACACAAAACAATTTCCAAGTAAGGTTTAATTGGAGCAAGAAGTCAAACTGAGAAATTTAAAGAACCAGAAGTCACCGATCGTGAGTTCTTGCAATACTAGTTAATACAGGCTTCAAATATTGTGAGACAAGCCCCTTGTAAACTCAATTATCACATCTAGGAGTAAAATGTATAGTGTAACCTAACTAAAACATCTAGGAATAACACCTGTAGTCCAGACAAATCCCAGTCTTCACCAATCCTGCACACACACACGGTTTAATGCTCAGTTTTGCAGTGACATTTCCTGATATTTAGGAATCATAACAATTTACTGAGCTTCTGATCTACCATGTGCATTTGATGATCTTTCTTACAAGCAGCCAATTTGGAAATCATTAATTCTGTTCTTTCTACTGAAATTTGGCTTTGGTGTAAAATCCTGCCTTCTTTAAATGAATTTGTGCCTCAGGTTCTCCTTCTCCATGGAGCCTGCCCAAATGGAAATATAACCCAAGGGTGGGATCCCCCACGAGGCAGGGCTGGAGACCCAGATCGTACTCTGTGACACACCAGAACATGTGTCCATGACCTGCTCAGGTTTCTAGCCTTAATAAAAAGTAGAATTTACAAGAACCAAATTTTATGTCTAAAATATTGCCATTACAACGCAGAAACCCACCTCCACTCCAGCTGCCCTGTGTGATAACTCCAGTCGTGCATCCCAAAGCTGCTAAAGCCATTTTGGCTGAGATACCACAGCTAAATTAATTTTACTCTAATTTGCCACCCAGCGACTCATCATTTCATTTCCAAACATGCCCAAGAATCTTTTTTTGGCATTATCTGTGTAAGACGGGGATCCCAGTACCAAGGTGCCAGACAAGGATCAGCAGACTGCACATGAAACACAAGCACTCTGTAAATGACAATGCCTCGAGTTTCTCCTTCATGGGGTATTAAAACGGTCTGTTAAACCAAACAGACACAGTTAATTGTTTCAAAGCCACTATTAATATAGCAGATTGTTACATGAAGAAATATAGTGCACCTGTTATTTTTAACAAAGCAGCCTAAGATTTATGGTCAAGATTTAACAACAGGAAACCGAAGAGAAAAAATGTGAGACACAAAAATTGCAGTTGTAAAATACATTGTGAAAAATGAAAAGGAAGGAAAAGAGGTAGTGCTTGTGAATTTTGTATAATAGGTACATGCCATAAAATTATTCCTGTTCTAAGGTGGTGAGTTTTGAAAAGATGAGTGCCAAATAAAATGGAAAAAACCCCACCTTGAATCCTCCAAAGAAATGATAACCCTGTTCCATGTCTAGGTTAATGGCTGGACTTGATGACCTTGAAGGTCTTCTCCAAGCTAAATGATTCTGGGATTCTATGTGCACCTCCCGCTGGCTTCACCAGCTCTGCACTATTCCTCTGTAAGTTAACAAGTGCTTTGGTTTTAGTCCCATTCTTATAGAAATTTTTGGGGAGGGGGATGACTGCAGTATTTTTTCAGTGATTCCATTTCTGTCCCTGATTCACACAAAACAAGTTTCCCTGCAGAGGGAGGGAAGGTTGCACACTTCAGCACTCCCTTACCTCTCAAACATAATGAAAATCAGCTCTCCTGATGTGACTCCCTAAACCCAGAAAACGCAAAAGCTGCACCACAGAAATGAAAAGTGAGAAGTAAAAATCAGTGATACCCTGTTGGAAGTCAATTCCCTCAGCACCAACAAGAGTGGCTGGTTCAGCTCCAGCTCAGAGCTCCCTGCTGCGAAGAGTTATGATGTTACCTGGTTACCTATCACAAAATACTTCAAATCCCTCACATCAGTAGTTTTTGTCACATCAGTTTCCTCGATTCTATTAGAGAAGGCCATTCCATGACAGAAGAATAAAGCCAGCAGCTGGAGGAGGGCTGCCAGCAGTCCCCAGGGTAAATATTTATAACGACTGGTGTTGGATCCCAAGAGATAACGCTGTTCCTGAACGCTGCCAGCGGCTCCGAGGGCATGCTGACCAGGACCAGGGGAAGCTGCAGACTGCATCCCACCTAACCATAACCCTACACATCAGCTCTGCATGATATCAGTGCCTACGAAAAAATAGGCAAAGAGTTGATGCCACTGTCTTCCCATTAAATGCATCTTGGCATCACAGGATGCCAGGACAGAGCCCCCTGGCTCCCTTAGCCCTCCTGAAAATCCCAGCCAGGAGCTATGTACACAGATCCTTGCAATCCATACACTTGCTGGGAAAGCATACAGGCAGGCAAGAATTAATACTTTGACTTGAATTTGCTGGGACGCTTCCAAATCACTTCCATTTCCAGAAGGAATTAAAACAGGTGCTTTGTCTCCACAAAGCAGCTTAAGCTAAAATCCCGATACCACTTGCTGCTCTCACATGGGGTCATGGTCATTAAATATTTAAGCCAAAACAACAGTAATTTGAGGCAAGAAAGCAGCAATGTTTAGCAGATAAACCCCCACCTCTCCAGACTCCCCATCTCTGCTTGTTCTCCATGAGGCTCCAGCTGCTTTAAGAGCTCAACAGATCCACAAGGCACAACCCCAAATACTGTTTAAAAACCAGAAGCTTAAAAGAAAATGAGAACTGAGCTTCTGACCTTACCTAGGGTCATCTCACCACGTCACAGCCGGGGTTATTTCCAGGGCAGCGTGTGAGAGTTTTCACTGCAGCTGCTTCAATAGGACTTTGCCCGGGGATTAATGGATGACTTCGGCTTCTCTTTCTTACCAGCCTTTACAATTCAGGAGAACACACAGAGGATTTCTTCTGCAGCAGTTGAGTAAAAAGACAAAAGTGAGTTAACCTCCTGACCTGCACAATAACCCCATGGAGGAATCCATTCAACAGAGCTGCTTACTGTTCCTGGGAAAAGGAAGAGAAGAGGAAACAAAACCTTGGATGCTGTTGAAGAGGGGAAACTACCACAGCGATATTTTTGCTCAACTTCTAGGCAACTTTTCACAAAAGTGGAAGGAGCAGGAACTTCCAATCCCAGGCACCAAAGAGGAGGGAGGGAAAGGGAGACTTCGAGCAGAAGGGACCATGACATGGATGCACATGTTTGGCTTCAAGTATATAAATATATATATAAAAATCCCAGAGAAGTTAAAGGAGGCTGCTCTGTCAGCTCCAATTCAAGCATGTGACAGTCTGTCACCACCTTGGCATTCTCCAGAGCTGTGCTATGGCACAGGGGCTGCAACTCTAGAAGCCCCCAGGACATAATGGGATGGCCAGACATTCTGATCTACATTTAAAAAAGGATTATAACACTACACAGGCTATTATTTTAGGATTTATTTGTTTGCAACAAATTGCAGGATAATATCTGAAAATTCACCTCAGGTTAGTGGCGTAGTTACATATAGGTAAGGGTGTACCTGAAAAGATGTGGGGAAATCTGTATAAACAGAGACTCTTCCTTGCTTCCTGCTTCTTTTCTGTTGGTTAGTCAAGCTCATCAGTGTTTATGACATCAAACACAACTGACAAGCATATATCCATCCTATATTGTTACAAGGAGAAATGGTTAAAATCCATTTCAAAAGCTGAGCTTTTTTCCTACTGAAATTCCTCACTGCGGTATTTGTGACCTGTGTCCTATTTCCCCTTTCTTTTGGGAGTTTCAAAGTGCGCTTTTGCTTTTGTATGATGACTGTATGGAGAAATGCTTAAAAATATAATTATTTCTCGCTTTATTTGGTTTGCACACCTTTATCCAGACTGCAATGCTCAGTTTAAGTGGCCCCTGGTTCCAGGAGGTGCCCTACAGTGTTGTCTGTCCCAGCAACACACAACACTTCATTCTGAAAACAATTAAAAATGGCAAATCATCTGAAGACTAAGAAAACACTCAGGTTTCCTTATGTCCAATAGAATTTCTAAAAGGGTATCACACTATCCAGATCAGCATAATTAAGGGATTTCAATCTCTCCTCTTTCCATTTTTATTTCCCAAATGAAACCATGGTACATTTTGCAAAGTGTAACCAGTAATACCATTTCCCCCTTTCTTGAGCCTCAAGTTGAGTGCAAAGTCACACAACACGTGTCCTTTGCTGGAGCTCTGATACCTCTGTGGATTTAATGGATTCAGCTGAGTTCAGCCAATGAATTCAGAAGTTGTGCAGGAACATGAACAGCCATGAGCCCAAGGGCCCCAGCATTCTGCTGGTTTTAGTGGACTTAGAGTAGTAATGAAGGAAGTATAATTAAAGTATATTCCTTACCTTGCAGTTCCAACTTTAATTTGAAATCTTAGCTTTCCCCAGGTCTTTCTGCAGCTTCCCCTCACCTCCCAATCTGTGCAGCAGGTTCTGACTTCAGGACAAGTTATAGGAGGTCCAAAACACAAGTGTAGCATTCACCTTCAAATGGGAAGCTCATCTTCTGAGGAAGTTCAAGCCAAATATAAAATATCAGTAACTGCCACCACCTGTTTGCTTCACTCCCTGCCAGCATCGCTCACCTGGCTTTCCCTTGTCAGAGCCTGAGCAAGAGTACCTGCAGTGCAAGTACTGAGCAATGCCCTTCAGTGAAATAGCCAAATAATTAGAATTTGTAAACTTGCATTCTTATTAGAAAAGAACTGCGTCTTAAAGAAAAATGTACTTTTTAATCTCGATGGAAGAAAATGTACTTTTTAATCTCAATAGACCATCACTATTCAGTGTAAAATAAAGAAGCTCTCATTTAATGATTCTCCCAGAGTGCCATGCAGCATGACACATGATCCTTTTCCTAGTCTCTTAATTTGCTATTTGTTGCCTTGGTGCTTTGTGGAAGAGACACTTGACACCACAGTCTTTTCACAGCCTTCATTCTACGCTCAACTAGAACCTGAATTCAGCCCAGGAGAATGAGGGAATTCAAACCCTGGGCAAAGTGAGTGCCAGCTCACAGCTCACTGATTCCATATTCAAACTAGAAACCCTCCTTAATTCTTCCAGTTCTGGGACATGGGTCATCCCTGTCACTTCCTACTTACACAAACCACTGATCAGGATCCATCAGTCAGTAGCTGAGCCCCTCAGTCTTGTTTATTCCCCTTAGGATATGGTGCTTCTAATAGTCCTACAAGACATACTGGCACAGTCTTCCCATTTTCCTTAATAAAAACCAAAAGACTTGCTGAATGTGAGGCTCACATGTTACAACTTGAGTATGTCAACCTTTTCCTTAAAACCTTCTGTGGAAAGCCTAAAAGGCAATCACGTAGAATACTAAAATGTGACTAATCTCAGTACTTTTTGGTCATTCTCAGTAATTTCTAGCTTGCTTTTTAAACCCTTTGGGCTGGCAGCAGCATGTTCTGATGACACCGCTTTTATCTGTTGCAGTACATTAACTCCTTGTCCTTTGCAGGTTTTACTGAATCTAACACCTTAAAGACAAATAAAATAAAAAGTGCATAAAGCTATAAAGCTCTGTATTCCACATGATTTAAACAGCAAAACCACTCATCAGCTCAGGTCATTTAAGAGGTTTTTAAGTATTGGACCAAGTTTATAGGAAAGCTTTCCCACACAGAAACCTGGCTGTAACTCTGGAGGTCTGGAAGATTTAAAGTTACCTTCCTGGGCCATCTGTGCCAGCAGTGAGCTGTCCCCTCTGATAAGGGGCAGAGTGGAAAGAAATCAACAGAAACTTCTTAAAATCACCCTCAGTGGGAGGGGTGCCTGCCAGAGGTCAGGAATCCCAGCTCTGCTGCTACTGAAGCTCTTCATTTACTGTCCAGTGTTCCCTGTGTGAAGTGATTGAGTGGTTGCTCTGTTCTGCCTTTCCAAGGCACTTTCTATATTTAACCCATCACTGTATAAAACACCTCGGTGTGCCTCAAGTATGGGAGGCAAACACATCTGAAGGGCTCAAAGAGAGCCCTGAGGACTGGAAAAAAGACAAACCAGCGTTGAAAATAACCTGAAATATTCTGGAGTGACAATCCCATTTGTCCAATAAAATATTTGTCTCTTTGCCCAAACTAGCTTCCAAAATAGCTGGAGGATAAGTGGTGCCTTTATACTGAGTCACTGGATGCAAAACTGAGTCCCTCTGGTGAGCCCAGCCCAAGGACCATCGCAGGCAACGGAGGCCATGAACCTGCCTGGGCTTTGACTTACCGCTCCTGATGGCTTCTGAGTGCTGACAGCACAGCAATGCTTTATTCCCATTTTTATTTATCCTGTAATACCATTCCCAGTCCTTCATCCTTGTATTTTTTTCATCCAAGCTTTCACTGATGGGATCCATCTGAGCTGACCTGGGCTGGGACTGCCCACCTCGTATGAGTCAGCACCACAACACTTACTCAAGATCCCTCTTCCAAGTATCATATCAAGCATAGTCATTGACATCAATCCCATTTGACCTATACCAGAGCACTCATGTTTTTTAGACAGTGATACAGAAGGAGAGATCCTCAGTTAGCACAAACTGGTGTAGTTCCTTAGAAAACACTGGATTGCCACCAGGTCAGTATCTGACCTCACCAAAGGGTTGGTACATCCAAGGGATTAGAGGATTTCAGCCTAAAATACAGATTAATAAAAGATATTATTGCAGCAGGAAGAAACAAAAGGAAGAGGCACCCAGTGAAAAGAAGAAGTGTGGTAGGAAAGAATTTTTTGGACAGTTAAAAAAGACAGAGCCCAAGCTAACACCTCTGGAAACTCTCCTGCTGATCTGAAACTCCTTATCAAAGGACCCTTGGCCTTCTCAGTCTGGCTGATAACTGAGCAACATTTCACATCTTATTTAAAAGAATCTCTTTTCAAAGTAAACACCTTTCCTGCCAGTGAGGACACAACCCAAGGTACATTATTTTGCATGGGGAAGGCCTTTTCTCCCATTAAGGGCGTTCCAGTTAACCTCTTCCCATACACCATTGTCAACACTGAAGTCTAAATTTAGTGGAAAAAGATCTTTGGTCTCACTCTCTCACTTCACAGATTTATCTAAGAATCAAGGGAGTGAAGAACTGTCAGTATGGGCTAAATTTTCGACTTCTTCATATTCGTGACTGCTACCATTTATTAGAAACCAACATACAGGCTACTAAGACATCCTGAAAATGGATTAAGTTGAAGCTACGTGATGGAAATGTGCAAATAATTGTGTTTTTTTCCTATTTAACTATATAAAGAAGACCCCTTTTATGACTGTGTGTACATATGTGTTTCCTTAGTATGTTTGGCTTTTACTGTCCAATTTTAACAAAATTTGGCACATGGTGGAGATCTTCTTGTCAAGGAGATTGTTCCTGCTAATTTTGCAATCTAAGCAGTAAGGTGAAGGACTCCAAGTGACTTTAAAGAAAAGCTGCAACATCAGCCTCGAAGGGAGGAAAGTCCTTCAAAATAGATCAAGGAAATACATGAATTACTTCTTCCATGATATAATTTAGGTATTTATACTTTATTGAAGCAGTGCCATCACATGCACAGAAACAGTTCCTAAATGAAAAATAGGAAGATTTGGTTTTGACTTCACAGGTACCTGTTGAATAATAATTCTGGATTAAATGCCAGAAGTACTCAGTGTGATACAGATAAACCAGATTATCCCTAAAATACTTGTCAGAGCTTTTCCTTCAAGATCCATTAAGTCCTGTGCTACAGTAAAACACTTAAGCATGTAAAGAACAGGAAATATCTATAATCCCATATAAGTGCTGTTATTTTTTTACCTTCCTAAGCGCTTTGCCAGGGGATATGTGTACATATCATTTGAATTCAAAGTGTAAAAGCAGGAAGTGAGAAAAACTAATTTAACTGTTAACCATTTTAAAAGATTTCAAATTTTCCTAGGAAATAGCCTAGGAGCAAAAATATGGAAAATATGGAAAAAATACCCATCAGAGTCATACTGATTTTAAATTCTGAACTAGGGATTTCCGAATAATATTAAGGCTTCAAAATATCCAGGCTTGGATTTTTTTTTCAGTTTCAATACTGGTATAAAATCTTTTATTGGAATTAAATCCTAATTTAGGATTGCAATCTAGCAAGAAGGAACTGAAACAAAATGAAATCTAAACTTGCATGTCCAGAACTGACACATTTTAATATTCTGCTGCCTAAAGTTCTGAGAAAATATACAGCTACCTTCCCAGGAAATTGGTTTTCATCACTTCAGAGCAAAGCTGGCTGGCTGTTTCTGCACCTGTACTCAGTACAATATGCTCTGCCTTTTCAAATAGGATACTCAAGGTATAATCCCAAAGTTGGGTGCAGTCCAAGGTATGAAATTAGATTTACCACAAGATATTTGGTGCCAAGACTGTGACATGACAAGTCTGAGCTGAAAACACAGTTTTTTGCGAAGTAACTAATGGTTGTGACTGAGGGAGTCTCAGCAGGCCCTGCTTTTTGAAGATTAAACTTTTTCCATTTCAGTAAACACAGAAAGATATTAGGCTGGTACTGTGTTAAAAAAAATAACCAGAAAGTCAGAGCCTACCTTTATTAGGCAATATTAGGTAATGCAGCTGCTTCTGCACCTTGGGGCTGTACAGGCACTCAATTACCAGGGCACGCACAGCCACAAGTAGGCTGAAACAGTGCCAATACAGCAGCATTGCTGGCTGGGATCACTTTGGAATTAGACAGGCATAGCTGTCTAAAACTCTCTCCCTCCCTGTTCCACTCTCACCTTCTTGCTACTTTGCTCAGCATCCGGAGTGTTCCAAGGGTGACCTGCTGATGTGCTCCCCACACCACAGAGTGGAAAACCACAAAGTGTCTGGATGGACAAGTGAGACAGTGAGACTCTTACCTGCTGCCTGGCTCCTTTCCGTGGGTGACCTTACTGCTGCAGCCCGTGCCAACTACACCACAGAGCCATTTCTTTGGAATTCACCCTTCCTGCCACTGTGGGAGCCGCTGCTTGGCAGCACTTCTGCACCTCTTGACTCACACGATCCTCTTGGCTCATTTCACGTCCTTTCCTCGAGCTACAGAGAAAAGAAACAAACTGTTGAACACTAAAATCGGCTTTAAAAAATGTCACTCAGTGATGTAATCTCAGAATTCTGTGTTCTAGGAAGAGGAAACATGCTTGCTTCCAGACACATGAAAGCTCTAGCGCTTATAGCACAAGAGACAGAATCAACTCGTCTTCATCAGAAATCTACTTGAACATCTCAAACATACTTGAAGTGACATTTGAGCTCATGTGAGGAAGGTAACGGGTGATTCTCTGTCCTCAAAATCAGCACTGAGGTGAGAGCTGCAAGCCCAGACGGTGCCTCTGCTGTGCAAGGTGCTGTATGAAAACACAGGACGAGAGACAACCTTGCAGAATTTAAAGGCAAAAGACACAAAAAGAAAATGGAATTAAAGGAGCACAGGATGTAAGTGTCCTCCAGCGCTGGGCAGTTTGCCAGTTGCTGTTCTTATTTATTTTTTTTTAAGAGAACAGTCACTGGGAGTTCACGTGCACAGGCTGCTGAATAAAAGCAAATGCCATCCAGGTCACTTCGAGTTCCAGGAACACAGAGGCAGCTCATTTGTCTGTAGCTACAGGCAATGGATTGGCAGTGCAGGTCTGGCAAGAACTGAGGTATCACCAGTACAAGCAGCACCAGGTGACATCTCACATTTATGCATCACAGCACCTAAAGCAAAGTGACCCTGAGGAGGTCACTCCAGTTCCCTGAGGGATTTGGAGTGAAGGAACTGCTGCCCCATCCTTGTTCTGTCTGCCGTGAGAGCTCTGACTGCCAGAAGGGGTAAGGGGAGCAGTGCCATGGGGGGCCATCACTGCACAACTGTGTAGGAAAACAGCCTCTTCCCAACTCAAATGTCTGGAGGAAATTTCTTTTAAAACTTCCACCTATTTCTTTGAGGAAGAGGCCTTCAAATGAAACTTTTTTTTTTTTTAATGGGGAAGGAAACACCCCTTGATGCTTTTATAATTAGAGCAAGCAATATAGAGATAGTTTACACAAAGCAACTGCGTTATGTGGGAACATTTACCTCAAACCTCGCTCCAGGAACAGTGGGGAGACTACAATCAAAATGACAATTACTACTGCTTTGGACCTTCATTTCCATGCTTTCCATCCTCTGGATGGCTCACACAAACTGAAACCATCCGGCATTTCATGCAGCCCATTTGACTTAACAATGAAGCGACTGCCTCAGGCACCTTCGGAGTGCTGGGAATGACGTGGATTTGCATTTGCAAAGGCCCTTTTTACTCCCTTGCTGTATTTCAGCTTATCATCCCACCCTGCTCTCCCGGCCATCCCATCAGGAGGCACAGGATAAAGCACGTCCACAGGCTGACCAAATCGCCCAACAAACAGAAAATGCTGCTCACAAAGCCTCCAGCTCATCCTAACAAATCCAGATGTTGCTCTCGGAGCCTCGCCTCGCTGCGCACACCAGCTCTCTGGTACTGCTTTAACTGTGGTTACTGCTTAGAACTGGGAAGAGGATCACTCCCAGGAATGCAGCTTAAACGAAGCCTCTGCATTTTAAGTGGATGCTTCTGTTTGGAAAGCAAAGCTTCAGGAAACAAGGCAAGGCACAGCCTGGAGAAGCACTTCTCCGACGGCGGCGGCACGGATCAGACTGCAGCAGGAAGGAGCAGCACGGCTGAGAACAGCCAAAACAGAGACAATGCAAAACCTCTCTGGGCTGTTTGACATTGTGGGCTGGTCCTGGAGCCAGCGAATAAACCCAGGGGCTGGGAATGCATTATCCAAACCCTGACCCCAGCCAGATATAATTATTTGAACAATGCAAACTGGAAAAAGATTTCATCTCAGATAGTTCTGCGTGAGATGGAGATTCATAGCTCATTACGTATTTATAATGAGGACTTGGCTTTCTCAAAGGCATGAAAATTACCAGCTTCAAGCAGCTTTTGCATTGCAAAATGCTGCTATTTAACCTACTTGGCAGCTACTGCATTCAAACAGCCATCTAAAGACACTATTACATTTATCAGCACCTTTGCTCCTCCCTTACATCACTTGACTGCATCCCTTCCAGAGATACCGTTTCTTAGGACAGCATTTTCCGCATGAAATAGAACTGAAGAAACCCCTCCATCAACTCCTGGTTTCATAAATAAATAACTTCTGTATAAAACAGCATTTACAGCAAATGCAACAAACACATTTTGCTGGAAATGTCAGTCCCAGAGGAAAAATCAATAATAATATACTATAGCATAGCTACTGGGCAGGAATAATATTGTTTATTAGTAAAAATTGTATGGCAAAAGAAATGTAACTAAGGGAGTATCCTATAAAAAAGGTCTCCTACATGATCCCAGATTCAAACACAACTTCTGGCTACTGCATAAAAAGTTTAAAGTAGCTGGCAGTATTCTTTTCTTCAGGAAGGACTGAATATCCAAATATTCTCAGCTGGCATGGGTGGAATTCAAGAGAAAATCTGCACTGACTTATGCCTTGGGAGTCCCTGAAGACTCCAGCAACTCAGAGGTGAAAATTGAGTTCTAAGATGAACACTTTGCAAATTGCTACCCAGGAGAAAACACAAAGAGGCAGCAAGAAAGAAGGATATTCTGCACAGAACAAGCTAATCAAGAAGTAAAACTAATTTAGAGAATAAGAAATGAGGCTTCCATGTCAAATTCGGAATTGAAAAATTGCTCTGTCCAGCAATCCTACATGGAAAGTCACTCAAACTTGGAAGTGGGTGCCCGGTTTCAAAAGGATTAGTTACCTTTCCAGTTTTTATATCCAGCTCTTTATAGGTCTCAGGATCACAGTAACTCAGCAGCTGGATGCCATCAGCATGTGCAGTACGTAAAACAGCAGAAAACAGAGAGGCAAAAACCTCCCTCATTTTGCAAGGGAGGAGGTGCCAGAAGACTTACACATATGGCCGGGGCCAGGATTCCTGTGCACCAAGAATCGGTTCCAGGGCACCATTCCAGGCACTTCCAACCCCATCGGTAACACATCACCATTTCAAACTGCTTACCAGTGTCAGAAAGATTCCGTAAGAACTGGAGAGGAAGTTTACAGTTCATATTGTGACAATACCTTCTAATTCTGAGGGGAAGCAAAAGCAAAGAGCAGCTGAGAATGGCAGGTTTCAGCACGAGGAAAAAAGGGACTGGCCTGATTTACAGCTGTGTGACTTATGGCCACATCTGGCAGTGTAAGGCCAGGGAATTTTATGGGGAAGGAAACACCCCTTGATGCTTTTATAATTAGAGCACACAATGTAGAGATAGTTACACAAAGTGACTTTTTCTTTGGGAACATTTACCTGAAAACCTTGGGCCAGGAACGGTAGGGAGACTACATTCAAAATGACAAATCTGAGTGCTCTGGACCTTCATTTCCATGTGTTTCATCCTCCTGAATGGCTCATAGCAGAGACTAGATATGGGTTTTAATTCCCACTGCTCACCTGTGTAAAATTATTACAGGAAGAAAAGTAGGTTCTTTCTGTAAACAACAATAATGAGAATTCTTATCTAAAAACATCTTTGGCTCAGCAAAGCCAAAGCAGTTCCTGCTGTTACTTCAGCATTTTGTTTAAATGGTACTCTGAATATTCAGCTGGCAGAGACAGCATTTGGCTGCTCTCTGTCCTGGCTACAAGGCATGGGGAAGCCACACAGACATTGGTCCTTAAATTTTGGCAGGTTTTGGGAAAAAATCCAGATCCACTGAAGCAGTTTGAGCTGTTAGACAGAATTCATGCTTCTAATTAGGATAATTCACTCTAATAGGCCTCCGAAGGCTTTCCAATTTTGGCAAACATCTTTTAATGAGGCTCAAGTTGGATCTGTATGTCTTACATCTTAGAATATTTTAAACACTCCATGCAGAAATCTTCCTGATCTTCAGAAAAAAAAAAGGGAACAACAAGCTGAAAAACCGGTACTAATACAAAAAAAAAAGGGAACAATTTCTGATGAAGAAGAAGGGTTGTCCTAAGGAAGATTCCTTTTACATCCTGGCAAAGCACCATCCATTTCAGCTGTATGTTCCTATTGGAATGACAGGGAGCTGTGCTGAAGTGATACAACTGTGCATTCTGGATATATTAAGAATAATTGCTTACCCTGTGAGCTATGCAGAAAATCCATGCAACTGCTCCCACACAGGAGATTCCATCAGCTCAAGGAAAGCAAGGGAATGCAAATTTCAGAGCTGAAACTACAGCACTAATAATTATTCTGAAAGCAACACATGAATTTTCCTACTTCCCTAGGAAGGGAGTATAAGCAGAGAATGGCAGGGGAAACAGAATTAGCAAAGCAGAGAGTGAAATATAAAAAAGGCTGAGATACTTCCTTGGAAGGAGAGGACCTAAATGCAAAATGAAGAGTCCATAGACAAAGAAAATTAAGAGAGAAACAGATGGTATTTCCCAAAGTTCTCCTACTGAAATTATATAAAGTGAATATATTCAAATGTCTGAACAACCCCCAGGGCTGGGATTTTCTTAACTCTGACTTCATTTCCCTTAAACACAGATATTATCTCAGTAACTTCACACCAAAAGAAAACAGAGGAGGCAGAACCAACTTAGGTGCTCCTGTACCATGATGATGACCTGAAATACGGGATACTTCTCTCAGGGTATACTTAGGGCAATATCAAACTTCTGGAAGGTTGGACTATGAATGGGAATAGTAGACTTTCACTCTTGTTAAACTGGAGAGGGTTTGCTCTTGGAGACATTAGGTTGTGTTTAGCTGCCATTTATCCAGTGTAAACGGACCACTGAATACAAAATTCATACCTGATACACACTGATAGATCCATCTCGTGGCCTCAATCCAGCAAACTTCAGTAAGTTCTGGATTTTTTTCAAATCCATCGACCTCCTCCACATCCACTGAGCTCCATTTCACCATGTAAGCCTTGCCAGGTGAGTGTTCCAAAGGCAGACAGCCCAATCAATACACATTGCACTGGAGACTGAGGTGGGGCAGAGCTGCTGAGGCAGCTTTGCTGCTCCTGCCTCTTCCTTTACACCAGACAGCCATTGATTTCCTCTCCTTTCTGGTGCCAGCAATGCCAGTTTCTCTTAGGTTAGTCATCTAAAAGAAAAGTCATCCTTCCCTGTCCTGTCCTCCACCCAATCAAGTCAGAACAAATGGAATCAGTGACAGTCCCAAAATTTGTTCTCTACCCCAGGAAGGCACAAAGCATAAAATGGATGTTTTCTGCTGGGGAAGGGCACAAGACAGTCCCTCTGCAGAGAGCCCAGAGTGATGCCAACAGCTGTCTCCCTTGGCAAGGACTGAGGATGGAAAGGGGTGAAGATTAACATGCTCTTACTGTCTCACATGTGACTTAAATATTCTGCAACATAACATGGCAGGGGACTTCTGTTCCAAGGGAGCACATCCCTGTGCCTCTCCTAAAAGCCTCTCACATCCCACACATTAACTCCCATCCCACTATTAACACAAAATCACTTTTATTCAACAATTTGTATTCCTGATTAACACAAACTCCGAACTGACCAAGCTGACTCACAGAACAGCTTTTCCTCGTCCTCTGCCCATGTTGGCTGCTGGTGAAATGGAGCAAAGGCAGCACCCACCCTTCGTCCAGACACCATTCAAGTCACTGAGACATTCCTGCAGAGGAGACTGAACTGTCCTCCACATGGCAATGGTACAGACATGGTCAGTAACCACCCAAACATTCCCTGAGAAACCCCAACCTCAGCGTTTCCTTTCATTACACCATGCTGAGGTCAGCTCCCCACCATCCCACACGTGTTTAGTCAGCATCTATTCAAAGCCCCCTGTACTCTCTCAGATATGTCTTTGTTCTCATCACCTGTGAGAGGATGAAAGAATCCAAAAGGGAGCATTGCTCACTCTATACCTAATCACATCCTGTTCATTTATCCTTCCCACACTAGGCAGCTGAACTGGAGCTTTATCCTTTCCTTCACTCTTCTCCCTCCATGTTTGAACCCCTGAGCATCAGAGCTCAGCCAGGGATAGAGACAGGCAAATATTATTTCTCTATTAATATGTTAATGACTCCTGATTGCTGTGAGCACCAAATGATTTTCCTCCCAGTCTGAGAGGTGGAATAGAACTGACACCTCTGTTTGCCACACAGTAAGGCTGTCATCAGCCTGAAATTTGGGCTGCTTCTGAGAGGAATTATTGCTCTGTGAAAACGAAGCACACTGCTGCTGCTATCTGTTAATTATCATCAGTTGGTTTCTGGAAAAACGCCATGTTATAAATACAGCTAAAAAGGTGGTTTGCTGAGGTTTGCCTTCAGAATCCATCCATTTAATCAAGTCACAGCCAGGAAGAGTCTGTGGGGAGCTGATCATCCGAGACAGAGCCAAGATCTTCATCAGTTGCAGCAGTTTAAAATTACAACTTTCCAATTTCAAGGCAGGCTTTAGGATACTCTGAGAATTCCTCTTCCAAAGAGGCTAATGCCTGCCTGGTACTCTTTTTTCATACCATTGCTGGCTTTTAGCAGGTCTAATCCTTCTCCTGTGGAAACCAGGGCAAAACTCTGAAGGAATTGTAACACTAAAGACAGAGATAAACCAAGAAATAACAATAAACAACTAATTTGCTGAGCATTAAAAAAAAAAAAAAGAGAGATTACCCACGGACTTATTCTGAGGTAAGAGACGAAGCCTGTTGTAGGTTTGTAAGATTGTTCACCACCTGCATCACCTGAGCCAAGGACCAGTGTTTATCCTTTATGGACTTGGTTAAAATAATTACACTGATTGATTTTTAAACCCTTTTTCTAATAAATGGACTAATTCTATTACAATGCATTTCAGCTTTTATTATGATGATGCAAAATGCCATCTTTTTGCCATTTGGAAAGAATTAAGACTAGGTAATGCATTTAATTACAGTAAAGCCAAAAAAAGATATTAGGAGAAAGGGCAAAACAGGCCACATGGATGCATACAGCAGTTTTCTTAACAATGTCAGGGAATTCTGTTAGAACTGTTAACTGGTCACACACTGTCTGTGCTACCTTTTAACAAATGTAAGTGCATTTTAACACAAAAGCTCTGGTCTGCAGTGACCTGCTAGGATACAAATCAAACCTAGGGCTGCTGGCTCCCGGCAAGGTAAATTCAAACTATGTGATAAGGCCTCTCATACTTTGTATTGCTTCTTTTAAATCCCAGGTTTCTTTAAGAGAAAATCCTTTGCATATCTCCTAAGTACAGTTTGCCTTAGTATAAGAAATGTGCTGTGACACTAAGCTGGTCTAAATCAAGAGAAATTCATTGATTTAATGGAGTGATGCTAATATATATTATTTGTCTCATGGTTTCTACTATTTGAGATGAAATGGGTCGTTGTGCCCTTGTTTTAGGTCTTTTATACCCTCATTTTTACAACAGTGTAAGAAGCTCAGTTATTTCCCATCCTGGCATTACGCATTTTAACGTGGCATTTCTCCAGCATTTTCCACTTTGCCTGTAACAAGGCCATGACTGAACTAACCCCACGGCAGAGAGTGAAAGCATTGCTGCTAAAATACACCCTGACTTCAGCAGAGGCTGAGATTCCGCATGGATGCTTGGAAGAAATCACTCTTGGCAGCTCCTGTAGTACTTGGTGCTGTTCCCACACCCCCACTCCTGGGCTGATGTAATTAGAGGGCACACAACTGGCTTAAGCTCCTACAAGCGAATGCAAATTCTTTATTTAAAGATCAGACTCTTAAAAAAAACTTTAATTACAAAAGCCTTTTACCTTGACTTTCACCTGGACTGAGAGGTGAGCCCTAGAAGTGGAATTAGCATTTCTCGCTGCATCTCATTTCTTCTTTGTGTGCCCCTACATTCAGCAATTGCCTTCATCTCTAGGAGGACCATCAAGGAGTCCAATTCCTATGATCCTGTTAGGGTCGGTCAGCTGCCACTTCCTCAGAAGTCTTTCCAAGAAATGAGAGGGCACAGACGAGGCAGGAGTAAAGCATGAATATGACCCTCCAGGAGAAGATTTCTTTGCTAGAGCCAGGCTGCTCCAAAGATTCTGCAGAAATCTCTATAGGAGAGCTGGAATGAGCTTAGAAGATCTCAAGATTTCAAGGGCTGCTACTGCAACAGCAGGAATACAGGATGTCAGGAGTTTTATCCCACAAAACAGGAGCCAGAACTGCCTGACTCATCACAAAACAGGGTTTACCATAGAAATTATAAAACCATGAGTAAGTAAGGACAACTTTTCTGGGAGTCTGCATTTCTTCCCATCCAGCCAGACAGCTGAGCTAGGGCTTCCAGAGAAATATTGAAATTAACTTTACCACACACAGAGAAGACAATTCTGATTCTTACAGTAATATGTGCAAGGGTGATTACTGGATCTTTTAACTCCAGGCCCTCAAACTCTGACCCACTTCAGATGGATTTTTGAGAAGTAGCAGCTTTTCATCTCGTCCCAATCACAGCCTTATGCTGATCCCAATCCCTACGTTATGCTTATAAACACCACCTCATGGAGCGGCAGCCTGAGGATCTTCATGTGGTAAAGTCACCTTCCTTTGCAGAGTTTCTGTTTTTCACCAGTTCTGCAGATCCCTTGCCACTACTTCTAGATCTGGTTTTGATTTTAAAAGAATATGGAAATGTACATGGAGTAAAACTGCATTTTTAAGAACTTCATAGCTTTTATAAAATCCTTTTGTTTCCGTATTAGCATTATGTAAACAAACACAAAAGAGCTTATAAAAAAACCCTCTTAATTTTAATAATTATTGGCTCTTGATATCTCTTCTCCAAAAAACTCTTTGTTTGATTGGCCACCATTAAAATGTCTGCCCTTAAGGTTTTTTCCTATAACTGACAAGGCTGAGCATGGGGTGAGGAGACGCTTCAAAACTTCTCGTAAGATTTCAAAGAAATCCCTCAAATTAATTATATTACATTATATATCCCCATTATATTACACTATATATCACCTTCCTTTTGTTCTCACTGTCAAGTAATATATGTTGAAAACTCAGAATGAAGTAAAAGCATTCAAGGCCCATCCAGGTAAAGTGTTTTATAAGATATGAATGAACAAAACCCAAACTGTCTGAGCAAGAATGAGATTTCCCGTGCGCCCAGAGTCGGCCTAACACTGACTCCAACTACAGAAACATAAGGCTGAGGGGGAATGCTTTGGAAATCCTACCACAACATGCAAATATTGTGTGAGAAACATATAACGGACCTCCATCACAACCAGGATGAAGGAATGCATTCTGCATTTCCAGGCCTGAAGGAAAGAGCTTTTTATGGGCTGAAAAGAAAGGAACCGAAAGAAAATTTGGCTAGCTAAATTGGAGAGAGAGGTGGATTTTTGTTTGTTTGTAATTGGCATAATTTTTAAATGAAGGGATCTGGAGAATATTAACAGTTATGCCTAAATCCGTGCTGAAAATATTTTTGTCATTTTAGAGCCAAAAGTAGCCTCTTGCCAAAACCTGTAAAATGCTTTTGAAACAAGGAAAAGAACAAAAAAAAAGCACCTTCCAAATGGAATTCGAAAGTCTCATGGGCAGGCAATCATCAGCTCCAATTAGACCCTGGCAGGGAAGCCTGAGCAAGAGTGATAGACTCAGTGCATCCAAAAATGTTTAGTCTAGACTGAACCACTCTGGAATCCTCCGCAGACCAGACCTCAGCCCTCTGGATCCCTGACAGCCATCTCTACTGGCCACAAACAACAACACAGCCTGGATCCTATTCCAGCTTCGCTCCTACCTCTCCTTATCTAGTCCTAGTGCAATTCCCCCTTCCAAATCCACAGGCACTCGGGTAAAAAGCTGTTGACTGCTGCAAGTATTGGAAGCCTGGTTAATGAACGTAGGTAATGCTCCCCCTGTGCCCCCCCAGTCATCTGTACAGTGAGCACGGGAGCCAAGCCCAAAATAATAAACCCAGAGAAACATGTTCATCTGCCTGACAGCAGCCAGAAGCCACTGTTGCCAAAGTCTAGAGCTGCTCATTCTAAAACGTCAGCACAATTGATCCTGAAATATGCTCTGAAAACGTGGAATGTGGCCCAGCTGTCCCAGCTCCTTGTGTGTATTTAATGATCAGTGAGTGAGTTGGAATATGAACTCGGTGTTTCATCTCCAAGCCCAGCTTCCCCCCACAGAGGATGCAGCCACTAGTTAAGAATTCCCCCTCCTTTCCCAAACTCAATCCTAAATGGCATCTCCAACAGAAAAGGAAGTCACTCCTTTGTCACCATTTCATCATCACAGTCAAGTAAGATTGCAGGATTATTTTTCCTTCTTTATACTAGAAATTGGCCACTGGCATTAGCAGAGATAACCTGGTACTTCCCTGGAATCCAGAGAGCTGCACCCATTCCTCTAGCAAAGCAGTAAAGGGACAGACATTTAGATCAACCCGTAGATTGAGCCACAGGAACTGAGGGGGCTGAGATCTGACCTGCCTGTCCAGAGATGAGCTGCTACATTCAGCGCTCATGGACAGTTGTCCAGGACTCAGAATCCTATTTTTCCACTGAATTCCAACAAGAGCTCAGTCTGCTAAATAATGCCAGGCTAGTGATTTACACATCAGCAGGACCATGCACTTAACAAAATGGTCAGAACCTTCTTGTAAAAGCTGTGAGGAAGAATACACAAGGTCACACAAATTCAAAACAACTGTCACTCAAACTTGTGGCAAACAGGCTGGCACCTCTGATAGAGCAGGATTAGACCATGACTGAGGATTTGGGAATAAAAAAAAAGGCAGTTAAAATAATGTTCACTGGATGCACATAATTCATTGCAGTTACACCACACCATGAATTTAATCTGTGATGATTTCACAAGATTACACATGCAAAGATAATTATATAGATAATATATATATAGTATAGAAATATATAACCCCCATAACATATTGATAATAAATAAAATAATATATATTAAATATTTATATTTGCTTTTATGCTATACCTTTACTATGCTTTGCCTCAAAGACAACGTTTGCCTGCTTATGAGAAGTTCAATACCTGTATGTGTATTCCAAACTTTTCAAATTGAGACTTTGATAAGTGATAAAATTTGCTGGGAAAACGAGCTGTGACTCCCATTTCAGCACATCATGGACACATTTATTTCACTTACTGGGTGCACTTACCTGCTTCCATTAAAAGGTGTCACCAGGAGGACCAGGAATTGTGGTTAGTGGAGGAGCCACCTCTAATCACATCACAGCAGTCACCCATTATTATGCCTGGTGTAGCCAAAACAAATGTTTATAGGGATTCTCCTGGGATTTAAGAGTCCTTTCAGGAAAAAAAAAGGAAGTACATCTTGAAGCAATCAGGCAAAGGATTGTAATTCTAATTTAAAGATAACCATTGGCAAATTAAGTCTATCAAAGTTAAACAAACTTTCCTAAGGAAACAATGCCTAGTTTTCTTGGGCTTTACAGGTTTATCCTCTTGCTTTAGGCCAGAGCAGCTTCCATAGGCGGCTGCTTTCCCGATTTTGGGATAGACTGCCTTCTTTTCTGTACTGCTGCTCTGCCCTGACCTCTGCTCACACCTACCCACACCCTCCCACATGACCTTCAGAGAATATCTTGTACCTTGTAGCTCTAGAAATAATGCAAGTTCAGAGCCTGCTCCATAAACATAGAATTTAGCATTATTTAGCATTAGTCCTGTCTGAACTTCAAAAGAGAGATAAAAGAGGTCTCATGGAATCGAAATTCTCCAAGATCTCTCCAACAGAACCCACTCTGAGGATGTACACAAAGTTCAAATGAATTAAGAACCAGAGTTCATGTTCCCCTGAAAAGCCAAACCAAAATGACAAAATGCCCCTTTGAAGCCTGAAGGAATTAGGAAACCAGAGAGGCTACTCCTGTTATGCTTCCAAGGCTGTCAAAACCAGGAGCTGTGAGAAATCTCGTTCACCAGCAATTTCCAGCATGATTTCTCACTGAATAAATTTAATCCAGAGGCAGTTCCTAAATTATAGCTTGATAAAGTATCTGTAACAAACATAAAAATAGCTTAAAATCTGCCATAAGCTTTAGAATTACATTTTCCATGGAGCAGCTGGAATGTCCAGGCCAACATGAACACACTTTCTTGTGGAGTGTCTACAAAGTAGATTAAAGATTGGCTAAAACTGGCCACACATCCTTCAGCCAAGTTTTGGGAATTGCTGGATCTCTGCAGTAATATCAGGAATGACACATCATGTTGCCAAAATCCAGAGTCCTACAGGAGAAGAGATGGACCTTAGTAGTTTCTGTTTGAACCCCTGTAAATAACAGTTCCCTTTTCATGCAGAGCGTGGAGGTTTAAAAATGCAAGAGGAGAAAACAGAGGTTTTCTCTATAATCCTGGCAGAGCTGTGGTCCTGCTCAAGGTCAGACCTATCACATCCCCAGCCTACCTACATTCCTATGTCACCAGGAACAACTTACTATCATACTCCAATCATACTTCCCAGAGTAGACAAAGAGCCTGACTTACTCCTCTCTTCATCCAGTACAGAAACATTCTTGCACAGAGGTTTGATTAAAGGCCAGTCCTTATAGACTTGAAGAAAAAACCCAATTAAAAAAGAGCCATTATCTGACTCCAACCACAGGAATATCTGAATGCTAAACATGGTGAAAAGGGGCGTCTTAATAGTGAAACCATTTGCTCTTTATAAAGTGAGATTTTGTGCCAGCAATGCAGGAAAGGGGTGAAACACTATGGCAGTGCTACCAGTTCCATGGGGATTATGGAGGTCCTAAATTCTCCCAGGAAACCCATGCTATAGGCCCTTTACTTTTGACTTTGAGCAACCTGGTCTAGTGGAAGATGTCCCCACCCTGGGCAGGGCCTTGGAACAAGAGGGGCTTTAAGGTCCCTCCTAACCCAAATAATTTCAGGGTTCTATGACTTGAAGCAGCCTGGCTTTAAGCAAACCCAGCAGCAGTTCCCTTTGACCACCTACAGCAGGTAAAACCTCACTGCCTTGCTTTCCATGTCCTCTAGCAGGTATAAATGCATCTGAGGGAACAGTGGATTGAAAGCTGTAAGAAGGAATGACCATTCCCGACTACATCATATTTCCTTTCATCAGATTCTGGATAGATTTCCTTTGAAAATGAAGATTCCAACTAAAAGGAATAAACAGCACTGGAAACACACCCTTGGCATCACTAACATCCCTGAGATCAACAGGAGAATGAGTTCAGTGAGGTTATTCCAAGCCAAATTTTGGCTAGGGATGCTGAGCAACTCCAAAAGAGCATACAATAGGATCCAACAGGAATCTCTGCCATCGAGGCCTTGGTCTTCCCAAGGACAAGGACAAGCCTGTCATTTAAGGTACTAAAACATAAAGTCCCTTCCTGTCTGCCATCCAACTGCCACATATATGGAAACCTTGGACATAGTCCCTCCAAAATCCAGCACCACTCTCTAGACTGGAAAGAAACATCTCCAGATGCAGAAGCCTTAATAATTTTTAAAATAGAAAAGTATAACTTCATTTCCTCTGTTCTGCTTAATTCTGTTCTGTGTATATAGTGGAAAAGGTCAGAGAAAATGAGATTTCATTCAGGGAACTGATTCATTCTCATGGAGTGTTTTACAGAATGGGGCAGCAAAAGATGGAAATGGATATTCCCAGAGGACAATGATGTAATATTTTTGCACATACTGATGAGTATCTCAAGAATCCAGTCCTTAGGAGGAAATATTTACTTTTTTCTGGCTAAACTGAAGTGGTTACTCTTTTGAGGACTACAAGATCCATCATTCAAAATGACATTGCTTTCATGCTGACTTTTTTCCTCCTTTTAAAGCAAAAAATGGAAAATAAATGCTTAATATCTGTTGGACTTAATAACCTCACTATTTGCAGGATTTGCTGTGTTCACCAGCACATTTCTGAATCTGTGTCTGCCACTCCATACTAACCCTGGCATGCCTTGCCTCAGAGATAGCCCACTGTGCTCACACACCTTTGCTGCAGTCCTGAAGACCATCTGATCATGTACCCAGGGGGCAAGAATTAAAAAAAACATGCTTTCTTTTCTAAGAAAAAATTATTTCACACAGGGTAACTTAGGATGTGGATTCCCTGTAGAAGGAGAATTTAAGTCACAACAAGCTAGTTCAGATGAAATCAGGATGCTCTGTATTCCTTTGTGGAAAGAAGTAAGAAAATGGTTAATCAAATTTAGAGTCGGAATTGAACTCTCCAAGTTCTGATATATGTTGTCAAAATTAGCAGTAATATTAGACCCTGCTAATTCCTCTATTCCTTAATTTAGGTGGGCATGATAAACTGCTATTGTATTTTGTTGCTGTGACTGTGAAAGACTCAAGCAAACGGTGCTCAGAGCGGGGTGAGCTCTGCCAGCTGAGTGTTCACAGGGATTCTCCAAGCAGCAGCACTGTCCACAGCCTTAGTGCCAAAGCTCCTTGATTTGTCTGGATACAGCTCTTCAGGCGTTTCAGGGAATGTCTTCTGAGCTCAAAGCAAGAGAAGAGTCAGATTTACATTGGTTTGATTTGCTGTAATGGCTGCTGGCAGACAAAAACCCCTGGCACACCTGCAGAAGCACTCACCTCCCTAAAACAGGGACATTTCCAACTCACGGTGCTCATTCAGAGGATATGCTGGACATTCCCAATCAAAACCCAAAAGATGGGCAAGTATAACTGTAAAATGTTTAAGTTTCTGTATGGAGAGACTAAGGGAGACTGGAAAAGTTCACAAATGGAAGCAGGTTTTCCTCAGGTTTGCCTCCACACTGCTACTCCTTTCCAGGAACTCCAGTGCCTTGTAATAGAAGGAGACGAAGGAAAAACCTGGATGAATTAAAAACCCAACCAACTAATAAAAAAACCCCAACTCAGCCAACCACCCAACACAATAAAAGAAGAGCCTTCCTTCTGCTTCTCCTGACAATTCCATAAGGAAGCAGCCAGTGTATCGCATCCTGTTCTCTTGGAAGACTTCCATCTCCCAAATTGTGAGATCCATGAGCACTTTTACCTCTTTTAATGGAACAGCAGATCAGAAAAGATTATCACAATGTTGTCTTTCAGCCTCTTCTCCTAAATATGGAAAAAAAAATGGACAGTTTTGGGAATGTCAGTCACTGCTGAGAAAAACTCATTTCCTCCCTGATAACCTGCAATCAAAGCCTGAAGTGATTAAAGTGATTACAGATCTGCCTGGAAAACAGACATGTCTGTACTTTCTGGGAGAATTCTTTCCCTTTTAATTTGGTAGAAGGAGTCTCAAATCCCAGAAAAATGAACCAGTTTTGTATTTCTGAATATAGTTCCAGAAATTCTGGTATTTCTGAAAATAATCAAGTTGAATTTGTTTTGTGGTTTCTGAAAAAAAAAAAAAAAAGTCTTAATTTATAGCTGTTAAATTCATGTACAAACACAACTAAGAACAACAAAATTTCTCCATCTAAACGATAGAGGAAAAAAAGGAAATTCTTAATTGAAAAAAGCCAATTATTTCAAATCAGATGAGGTGCTTTTAAACAACGTCGAGGTTTGTGGATTTTTTGTCTCTTCAAGCCTCTGAGATGGGAGGTTTGTCTGTGGTGTGACTCCCTGCAAGCCAGATTTAGCTGCAAGAAATCCATGGAGTTTAGTTGCTTATCTTAGATTGTCCAGACTTTAATAGCCTGGAAACACAGAGAGCAGTTTTGCAAGATCAGATTTTTCAAAAATTCCAGTATTACTTGTGTTTCAAGCTGGCTGGAAATCTCTCCAGCACAGATTCTTTTACACTGGTTGAATAGTTTGAGTTTCAGCTGAAATCTGGAATTTTAAAAGGATATTGCAGGCTTTTGAAATTTCTGCTTGAGAAACAGAAAGCACTTGGATTTGGGTGTGATTTGAGCGGTGACAAAAACATACAAAACGCAGCCATTTCCCAGTATTTTTCCCTGTCACTTTGCTTCCAAGCTCTGCTTCAGAAGTCAAGAATTTATCTTAATGCTGTGATGCCATTTCCCACCATAAATACTGGAAATGTGTCAGACCCCAAGACCTGTCAGCAGAGCGACAACATTTTAAAGGTAGGTCTGAAAAAACCTCACACTTCTCAGTGTAAAACTTCTTTACATCTTTAACAGTTTTTTTCCCATATACAGGATTCTACTGAGTCAGATGAAATTATTTGGAAATTATACAGTTATACACAAACAGAATCCCAGATCATGTTTTTTTTCATGATACATGAAAAAGAGGTAAAAATTAAAACAGAGTATTTTTGACTGAGACTCCTCAGAAATCCAGCAGCAACCAAAGGTGTCCAGCAACAAAGAATCCAAGTAGCCTCTTTGCTGCAAAAATATGAATTAATAAGCTTTACTGAGCAGGCAAAATTGCATTTCAACACAACAGCTAAAATTTTACCATACCTTCAGAGAAGAAGGGTTTCAGTTTCACAAGGTTACAGGCCAGCTCCTTTAATCTCTGACCCAGAAGGCACAACTCCACCATGGGGCAGCTTCCAGAAGAAACTGCAGAGGCAAGAAATCAATCCACTGGGATTGCAGGAAAGCACATTTGATTCAGTAAACAGCACTGTTTGCAAGCCTCCTGTCCACTGATGCAGCTCTGCTCCCAGGATCCATACAAGTTATGTGTGTACATACCAGGAGAGGCGTTGGAGGAACCTGCCAAATTGTGTCATGAAATATGGCTGAGACCATTATTTAATTATAGTAGCCATCTTTTAACCACCCTTGCAGCACAGAGCATCCAGGGTATAATGCACATCCTGTGCCTAATCCCTCCACCTGCTTCTCATCTCTTGGGGTCTCTGAGAATGGGACAATAGAAGGAGTGAGCAGGAGCGAAGGCAGGGCTTCTGCTCAGGCATCCTGGCAATCCCAGCACAACCCAGGCCCTCGAGACACGCTCCTTTGGACAATTTCAGGACCACTATAATCTGTCTAAAGCACGACAAGATGGACTGTGCAACAATCACAGAATCCATTGGAAAAATCTACTCCTCTGTATGGGAACACCAAAGCGCCAAAAAAGTAAACAATAAGTTGCTAATTAAAGTCAGTAGTTTAGAATATTTAATGTTGGTATTGTAGAACATCGGACCATTTCTCCAGACTTTGTTCTACTGTCATTTAAAACTTCCTGTCAGCTGAGTTTTTCAATGTTTTGTTGGAGAGAAAAGTTCAGACTGCTTGGGATCACAGGACAGAAGGGCCAGTGCTCATATAAAGGAGTGTTAGTGAGATTTTAAGTCTTCCCTAAGTATTCCCTGAGGATGGATTTTATTGTGTTTAAAACAATGGTATCCATTAGCCTCTCGTTTGGCAATATAGACTGGAGCTGGGCGGCAAATAAAGGGCTAATGACTGAAAACACTTCAGACTGAATGGACAGTCAGCACATCCCCAGGGAACCAGTCCCTCTCTAGCACTGTCGGCACAGTTTTACACAGGAATACAGGTAGTGCTTATTCAGGGCAGTGAAAGGAGCCTGATCCACACCTTCTGTGGTGCCTGGCAGCTGCTGGAAAGCACCCCAATATCACCTCTCACTGCTGCAAAGGGCCAGAGAACACAGCAGCAATGTAAACAAACCATCCTTGAAAAGCTCCCTGAAATGCAGCAAAATAAAAAAAAAAATTTAAAAAATCATTCTTTTAATGCACAAACTGGTGCCAATCCACAAGAGTTCCCCTTTCAGCAGCTGCCAGGATAAATTTCCCCTTTGGGCAGACGGTCTGAAACCTGAGCCCGTCATCCATGAGAATGTGCAGCTTGACTTGAGCACACAGGGAAAAAAAAATAAGGGGAATTCTGCCCAGGGAAATTAATCATTCTCAGCACCTCTGCAGATCCAGTCTGTCCCTTCAGCCCTGACCTACATACTGCACACACTGCACTTCAAAACAATCTGACATTTAAATCAAAACTGCCCAGCTTCCCGCTCCCTCCCCTCATTCCCACTGGACAAACGGTTGACTGGCTGCCCTTGGAATAACTTATTTAGTGGTGCCCCAGGACATGCGTGGTCTCCACTGGATTTTTTGCACCCCAGGATTGTCCTGAACTGCAGATTAGAGTTGTCACCCAGTGTGGAATTTGTTACACACCAACTGGGTTTCAAAGCATAAAGGAAAGGTGGTGGACAGGGAATATTTAAACATAATCACAGAATCATGGAATGGTCTGGAGTGGGACTGTCAGGATCACCCAGTTTCACACAGCTGCCATGGACAGGGAGCCTTCCATCAGAACAAGCCTCAAACAAAGCAATGTTGTCACACCCACCTGCTTCCTTGGAGCTTCCTTGAGAAAAGGGGCTGCTCAGAGAACAACTTCACTGTGCAGAACCTCTGCAAAATCAAACGGATTTTCCAGTTAAGGTAGAGCAAAGCTGATTCAGAAAAGTTTTTGTCATGAACAAATCAAAGATAACGGGCACAGACCAAGGTGAACAAAGTGAACCAAAATGCGAGCTTTTATTGCAAAGTATGACAAGCATCAGAATATGGTTATTTTAATTTTCTTTTTAGTTAAGACAGTAAAACTTAACACATTTACATTTCCCACTATGTCCACATGCATTACGAAACAAAAATCATCCCAGCATTAGTGGCAGAAAGGTCCACTCCTGGGAAATCACTTCTGCCTCCTTTCAAACAGTTAACTGCAAAATCCATAAGGCTGGGGCCCATAAAAATGGGATGGAGCAAACAGTAAAACATCATGAAAGTGTAAGTGTTCAACGAGGAACAACTCCAGCCAATGTGGCTGTGATTTCATGCTTTTCCACTGTAAAAAAGAGGAGCCCGTCCCCATTTCATAACTCCAGGGGGAACAAGTTCCACATTTTCAGGATTGCCCAGAGCCATAAGTGAGTCACCCCTCACCTGAGGCACTCCACAGGCAAGGGAAGCTCCCGGCCTAACTAATGTACTGAGAGGAAGGAGAGAATCCAAGAAATTGGAGTGTCTGTCCAATGCTCTGATCACTCACCCTCTCCTCTTGGTAATCGTTTTATTCTTACACTGCTGCTCTGGGATTTATTATGGAATAATGCCTATTCCTTTACCTTTAGCTTGCAGAGATAATGGCTAATGGGCAAAATTTACTGTACCTAAGGAGGCTGTTTCCTTTCCTGTGCCACACACCTCTCCCACAAAAAGAAAGCATTAAGTGAAGCCCCAGCATTCAGAGCAAGAGTAACATTACCCAAAACTGTTTCGTTCCCTTTGTTTCAGCACTATTGAAACAACGTGTGGCACACTCCATGTGCAACCCTCATAGGTACTGTTGCCTTCCCCCACATTCTGTGCCAAGAGGAACAGCTACCCTGGTGTGGAGATGTGCTCACCCACACCTAGCTGCCTACACGTTCCCCAGTGCCCGGAGAACATTCCCAAGGGATGCACTGCTGCTCCTTGACAGTGGGATCCACTGTGAAATCACTAGAATCACACAAACAGTGACCTTGCAGATAAAGCCTGGAAAGTGAACAACATCCTATGTGCAACGTTTTCTATTAAATACCTGAGGATGAAAGTGTAATAAAATGAAACTTCTATAAAAAATTGTGATTTTAATAGTCTCAGTTACTAAGTTCAGTTTTCTGGAGACTTGGCAGGCTTTCCTGGAATGGACTGGGATATCTGAAACCTCTTTTGTTCTCTTTTTCCTTTTTTTTTTTAACGTAGCTATTTGCAACCATCAATGAGTAGTGGCAAAATATGACATTTGGAATTAACCCTGAAATCCTGGAATTGTCCAGTGACCAAAAAAACCCCAAAGCAGAATGCTTCAATCTTCAAGCAGAGTATCTTTAATCCTCTTTCAATAACTGGGTTTCACTGTGTTAACATATTATTGTATTTTATATCAACCTCTTGATGGCTGACATGCTTAAAGAGCACGAGGGAAAGGGTTTTTACTTCAGTATTTCAAAAGAATTTTATATGGGCTGTGAAGTGTTCTTGCAGTCTACATCAAAACATTTGTGTGTTTTCATTCCAATGGAATCTGCATTAATATCTTTCCTTAATTACAGATTATCTGCTCATTGCAGGGAGTCCAAGTGCTTTGGAGGCTACAAACCCAGAGCATTTTGATTTTAATAAAAATAAGACAATTTGCACAGTGCCCCTGCTATTTTTTTTCCAGCCATCAGATGTCTGGACTGACTGCACATTCCAACACTTTGGAAAGGAGATTCTGCCTCATGTAATAGCTAAAAGAATGTTCCAGTGTCATTGCTGGGGAGGATGCAGAGGGCTGAATGCATTTAAAAAACAACTTGAAAAACCTACTCTGCGTATTTTTTTATGAAGTCACCTAAAAACCTTGTGTTTCCTGGGTATGTTTTAATCTCCAGGCAACACAGTTCTGCTCTGCCTAAGACAGATCCCTGGGTATTTCAATCCACATCATGCTGCTCAGGCAGCCAAATGGCAGGGAACAGAGTCCAAAACCAGTCTCAATCGATACGATTTTAAGTTTGCCCATCACCAAAACATATAAATATAATGGCATGCAAACTCTGCCCTCACTTGACATTAGATATTCCTGCTCCCTCTAGTACATCTGTTTTTAAACAGCTTTCTATTGAAACAGACTTCTCATCAATAGCAAAACGTAGTAAAAAAATAGGCTAAAAATCTGAAAATCTGTTGCTTAAACTGCGAAATACCAGGATTTTTGTTGTATTTGGGTTTTATCACTTTCTGTTACCTTTAAATGCCAAAATCAATGTAAATTGTCTGTTAAGTGTAGCAGTTGTAATAGATCAACTCATTTTATCCTCAGTAGAAATGCACAAAAGGACCACAGACTTTAACAGACCCATGTAGTCTATGAGGAATGAAAGCAAGATGTTGTTCATGGGATTTAATAAGGCTCTGTAGAAATGATAAGACCTTGACAAACAATTGCTTAGATTGTGCCAGGTTTGAACAACATCCCACCAAACCTTCTCCTCAGGATGTCATTTCCTATTAAATTTGCCCCAGCAACGACCACATGCACGAAAGGTTATCAATGTTTCTGGATGCTAAAACCTTTCTCAAGTGAGAATCCATAAGGGAATGTGTTCTAAACTGAGGGAAAGCCGTTTTTTAGGGAGGGTAAGATTGTAAATTTACTGTATGATGTTTCAAAGCATCTTTGCAAACATCCTAAAGCCTTCAGGGTCTAAGGGCATACTCTTGAGGGGCAGACAACACATCTGATCTGCCATCCCAGTTCCTGCTTCTCCAGGACCAATAGGAAGAATGCCAGAGAAAAATCAAGACTGCAGGCAGCCTGCATGTTTGCCATCATTTTGATAAAAAACCAGTCCAAATAAAATACAAATAAAGGGATTCTGGGTAGAAATGTCTCCCAAGCACAACAAAACTCCAAAGACTTGGGGTATCAGGAAAGGAGATGCTGGTCTCACCCTTGCTGGGACCTTGTCCTGTGTTAGGGACATGAAGATGCAAAGTCTACAGATGTCACTCTGGGGCTTTATGGCAAATTATTAATTGGTTTGGTGAATAATGCTGAAATTCTAATGTAGCAGAAACCCAAAGTATTTCTATTAATTTACATATAAATTCAATTTCTCCCTTAAGTGTATAATGTGTGATTGTAAAGCACTTTGGAAAGTCCTCACCAGTTCCCAGCTCTGTCCCACCTCCATCACTTATCCCAAGCAAAAGCACTGGAGTGTGTGCACAGGCCACAGACACACACACGGGGCAGGAATCAGCTCTGTCCCAGTTTTCCTCCCATTCCAGCAGCCAGGATGAGGCTCCACACATTCTGGCAGTGTGTGGGGCTGGGCACTGTGCTTGGCTGCACAGTGCCACCTGGGCAGGAAAATAGCAGTATCACATTTTCCAGCTTCATTCCAGCTGATCCCAAGAGCAGCAAAGTTTCCACATAAAGCAAATGGCACTTTTTCTTTGTATCCTGCCAGTCCTTGCAAATGGTACAGATGAGAGCAGGGGTGTTTAAATGATGAGAGTCATTCTAAGAAGAAAGAAATCATTTGCTATAGACCTTTTAACGTTTTGCCTCAGACTGGTGTCAGTCTCAGGATAAACAGATACATAAATAACAAGATACAAATAAATATACAAGTAATTTGCATGAAAGAAGCTTCCATTTTTTTCATAGCCAAAGGCTGACAAAGAAATTACTATTTATAAAACAAGAGGCATTTTTCTTGTATACCTGAGAGAAATCAATAGGAAGAAATAAAGACCAGCCCCACAGTACCTAGCATAAACAGAATGTCTTATTCCTTCACCCCCTAAAGGTCATATTCCCAACAAACCTTGAACTTCAAGTTGACTGGTCTTGTGGACTTGCCTGGAGCTGTGGAGGTTCAGGAAGCTTAGGGATTTTTATTTTAAAAAGTGTTTAAAGCAGCCATATATCCTATGAAAGAGGGGGAAGATGGCTGACCCAGGGTGAGATAACACTGCTTTTCATCGTGTTTAATTGCCAAAGAACATCTTGCACTCATCAAACAGAGAGGGGAGGGAGAGGTCACCTCTGTGCTCTCCCGGCTGCTTTTCCAGAAGATTCCGACTTCCTCTCCAAAGTACTGTGCAGTCCCACTTCTCTGCTGGGTTCCAGTCCCAACAACTGCACCAAAGAAGGGCTTGCTGAGGCTGGGTGGCACCAGGGGAAGTACCACCAGTCACATCATTCCTGCTGTGCCCATGAGGATGCCGTCCCAGACATACGGTCAGGAATATCCCAGGTGGGAGCTTTTGGGGTGAAATCTGCTACAACAAAGGCACACTACCATAGCCAGCGTTTCACTTCAAATGGAACGTATTTGTCTAAGAAATAACTGAGGCACTGGGGAATGCTGGAATTAAGTCAGAACATGAGATTCATGGAATGTTTGCCAATCCTAGTAGCAATCCGAGGGAGGGCCAGGTTTGGCATCTAAAAGGATTGTTTTTCACTCTGATAATAGCAGTGAAAATGAAAATTGGTCCATCAAGTCCAAACCTGGCAATGGATCCCATGGCCCTGGGACTAAGACTTCTTCATGGTCTGTGAATGCAACATACACTGGAAAAAGGCAAACAATTGTCATTTGATCCCAACTCCAGGTCTGACGCAGAAAATTAGAGGCCTCCCCTGAGGATCTCGTTTGGAAAGATAGAAGGGAAGGCAGAGGATTGAAAAACTAGGTACAAACAGTGCTGGGCCCCATTTTGAGTGAGAGACAACTCCATAGAGCTACAGTCCAAATTCACAATGGATTTACAGTTCCTGTTGAACACTAGTGGCACCAGAAAACACAGAAAGAGAAGAACACGATAAGGACTTGGGTCCTGATGGACATCCCGCTACAGGTTGGATCAGGTTCCCTGGGTTTGCAACATGTGAAAGCAAACTACAGAAAATAAAATCCAGGTGTGAGCAATGGTATGCCTGTCACAGGAGTGTGTCAACATTCCCGGGAACTGAAATTAGGCCTGTTTCTAACTATTTATAAATCATATATCTAAGCTTCATAGACACAAGTTTGAAGCCATTCCTGCAAGGACAAGGACCTTTATGAGGACATCCCAAGAAGGTCTTGCCTGCAGATGAGACATGATAACTGTTGATGCGGACATTCTCATTCCATTACATCAATTTTAAAAAAAAAGGTGAATACTTTACCACAAAGGCCCACAGAAGCTGCAGCCACATCGACTCGACTGCGTTGAATTTCCAGGCTGGAGGCAGCCAGGCTTCTCTCTTCCATCTTTGATCTCCTTCTGACAGCTGGAACCTGCCTGTGAAGTGCAATGACATGTGAGATATGGTTGTCACTGACAGTTCTTTCTTTTGATCTTGGTGACCTAAGGCAAGACTGAAGTGGGTGCTGCCAATGCTACAAACAACGTTTTGATCATGTTTTTATTTTACAGAGTCAGGGCAATGCTAGATTCCAAAGGCATGGGGCCTTGTCCAACCCTACGTTCCCTAGGAGATAAGGAAGGCATTGACTTTGGCTGAGAATATAGAGATGGAACTGCCCAGACTCTTCAGCCAAGAGAGCACAAACGAGACAGAACTGAGTTCTGTTTGTCCATTCACACCGCTGCACTGGAAAACGCCCTATCCAGCCACATTGCCTATTAACCTGGAACAGACACCTGTGACCACAGCATCATTTCAGCATTCAAACAGGGATACAGCACAAATGATTTACAAAACGAGCTTAATGAAGATACGCGTTGGGTCGCAGCTGCTGCTTGGACTAGACTGGGAGGAATCCAAAATCCAGGAGGAAGTGAGAGCATTAGTAAATTAGAAGGGGAGATCAAGAGCTGGCTTCTGTAAAGAAATCTCAGCTTTGAAATCCAAAATATTTAATCCCAACTCCCGATGACTCTTCCAGACCAGTGGAAGAACATCTGGAGTCTCTGCAGGCCAGCAAAGCCCAACCATAAGGTCTGAGTGTCCTTGAACTGAGCCAGCAGATAACAGGAGTGCTCATGCTCCTGATGACTGCTCATGTTATCCACAAAATTAGAGACTTTTTGGAGCGAGAAGAAATATTGGTGACTGAAATTTGTACAGATGGAACATTGCCTGTCATGTGGGGGAGAATTAGGGTCAATCTTATTAGACATAATAGGACTTCATTCATTATGGATGAAAAGATTCAGCTCTTACCATTATATGAGAGGATCAGTGCAGCTGTGGTTTAACCAAACACACAAGAGGTGAATGAAGCTACTGAGACAAACTAGACAGCGAATTTCCAAAAGCTGCTGGAATAGTTAAGATTCCACCTCGTCTGGTTGATGCCTGTAAAACATAAATGCAATCTCCATTGTGAGAAGCAATAAATATCAAACTGCTGCTGGCTTATATAAGAATTATTGGGGCTATCAATCCGTATCATCAAGGGATAAGCTGCTCACCAGCTGGGATCAGGAAGAAATCCCCTCTGCTCCAAGCCCACCATGGCTATAGTGTTGGATAATTAACAGGATATTGAGGAAAGGCAGATTAACACCTTGCTTTAAAGCATCCAGAAGTGGGATATTAGGCCAGATGGTCAATTATCTGTTCTACTAATGCAGCTCTTCTACTCTTAAAAAAAATACACCATTGCTCAACAGAAATTCCCAATTATTCCTGGGTTTGGTGCCATATGAATCACTAACCACTTAACTACTGACATTTCAGTGGTTTTACTACAATCTGTGGCTCCTGGGATGTCTCAAAGTCAGGATCTCTCCTGCCACCCTCACTAATCACCACTGCAAATCAGGGAACAGCCACCTCTGACTGACTGCCATGGTGAAGCCATAAACAGATTCCTGAGGCCCCAGGATGCACAGTCTTGGTCTGAGGCCTTCTGAAATCCGTCTGGATTACAGCACACTGCTGCCATTCTGCTCCAAAGTGAGGGCCCGAGCTGTCTGACAGAGAAGAGTCACCTGTTTTTTGAGATGGGATGCTCATGTCAAAGAACTCAGAGAGAAAAAGAGACGGCAAGTATTTAGCCCACATTAAATTATTTTAGCAATGAAACTGATGAAGAAAAACACAATAAAAATGCTGAAAAGAACTTTTCCAAATGTTTCTTTGAAAGAATTTGTACATAGCCAAGAGCAGCTGGTCCCACACCAGACTCCTGGGCCAACCTTTTCTTTTTTTTCTTTTCATTTTCTAAAGATTTTATTGCCACTCTTAAATTTTCAAGGTTTTTATAGGCAGAGAGAATGTCCTGCCAATTAGCTTTCCTCTACAACTCCGCAAGGTTTGCTTTCAGTGTTTTACCATTATTTTTTAGTATTCTAGGCATTTGAATGGTACTAAAACTATATTCATTACGACTCTATTTTTCTTTAATTCTCTATAAAATGGGATAAGAGTTTCCAAGCTGCATTTGCTTCTAGAAAAATAATTTTCTTTTCCTTAGGACAGAAGAAATATCTGCTTACTGCTATTTTACTCAAAAAAGTGTTTTCAAGAAAAACGCTTGGGAAATATTCAAATCATGTCACATAATGCAAAATTTCACCAGGATATCCTGGAAGTTTTGGAAAGTTCCAAGCTGTTCTGGGTTACACAGCCTACAGTAGGCTGTGAAATATATACAGTACTGGGAAAGAGATCACGTTAGCTGGATGAGCACAGGACAAGCAAAATTCACGTCAGAAGCTGAAGAGATGAAGTCACGTCACACTTGAGCTGCCCTGAACTTCCTCAGCACTTTGGGGAGCTGCCCTGACCAGTCCCCAAGCTGCGTGTGCCTTCCCTAAAGCCGTTCAGAAGTTCTTCACAGGACCAAAGACATGCTCGGACATTCCCTTGGGACTGGGCTCAAAGCAGTGGAATTCTCCTCCCTCCCCATTAATCCCTGATGTACAAGAAATGACATCTTGCAGGGTTAGGAAAAAATCTTCTTTACCAAACAAACCCTATTGTCTGTTTGATTCTTGTGGTTTCCTGATGCTGGCTGCAGTTTGGGGACAGCAATAATTCCATAGGCTCTAAATCACCCAGTGGACTGGTTTGGAGGCTGCTCTTGTGAGAACACCAAGGAGCCACGAACCACGCTGTGAAACAGAAACCCTTTCACACACACACAAAAAATCTTAAATATCAAGGATGCTTTCATTAACACCCTGTGTGCCAGTCTGAATCAAGCTCTCTCAAGGATTAGGAATGCCAACACTATCCTATAGCAAATGCTGGAAACTACCCCGGAAAACTCCCTGATGCAAGTTAATACAGTAAACCTGTGAATTCAATACATCTAAATCCAAACTTTTAGTTATGCAATAATATAAACTGCAGAAACACTTTCCCTGGAAGTGCTCAAGGCCAGGCTGGACAAGGCTTGGAGCAACCTGGTCTAGTGGAAGGTGTCCCTGCCCTTGGCAGAGGGTTGGAAGGAGAGGACCTTCAAGGTCCCTTCCAACCCAAACCATTCTGCGATTCCACGATAAAATTTACTGCTTAAATTTCCTTGGAACTTGCTAAAAACCATAAGAAGATGGTATATGTTTTATAATCGGGGCAACACAATAAATACTACTGAAATTAATAACGGTCCTGTTATGCTAACATTAGACTAATAAATAACTTGAGCCTGCTATTCCCCAGAACACGGTTATTTTTCTAAGGACTTGTTAGTTTTGGAAGCACTTACCATGCACATTGTATTTTTCAGGAATAGAACAACACTTCTACCCTTTATTGGATGAGGCAAAAAATAACAAATCCTAAAGAGGTGTGGCCATTAAAAATCATGTGCTATCATTGGCGAGAGCTCCAGCAATCAGGCCAGCTCCCCAGGGTGGAAAGAAGAATTCTGTCTCTTATCCACTTCCCAGGTTATTCCAGAGCCCGACTTCAGGCAGATCTAATATAAAACTGCACTTGATGACACCTGCAGTTTTGAAGCCAAACCTTCTCTCTCTGCTACATCATAATTTTCCTTTCACAGCAAGGGGAAATTCCTGACTCTTCACTGACATCTGGCATTCACTTGTCACCCACAGTTACTAAATCATCTCTATGGTCCCTTCCAACCCAGACCATTCTATGACCTCAAGAATTAGATTAATTTCTATAGAAAATTACTGCTATTAAAAAGAATATTTATATATAGATTATAAATATAAAGAATATATAAAGAAAATCTCTTTCTGAAATCTTCATTTGACTAACGGGCTTATTCCTACCAGACAAAAATGGCTAAACTATTTCTAATTGAAGCTTAATACAAGTCTGGAATAGATTCTGAATTTGTGGTGATAATTTTAAATCTTGACCTTTATTCTGAATAACTTTGAGACATTATTCTGAATAATTTTGAAGCTTGTTTAAGCTTCACACAGTACTATATAGTACTGTAGAGAACCTTGTATCTGTTCACTCCCCTTTTAATGCATATCAAACTGTTACTCACTTCCAAATTTGTCTATCTCCCCTCTTTTTTTCCTCCTCTGGCCAGAGATTTTTTTCCCCTACAGTCTGTAAATCTAATCCTCAGGTAGATTCTTTGTCCTGCTGAACTGAAGTCAGATAAATACACCAACTAAAAGGCCCTTTCCAAGTTTCTCTTTCCCCATTAGCTGCCATAGCTCTCTCCCCAAGATACTCATTTATTTACAAAGACCTGTGAATTACAGCCCTTGACAGGGAAGTATTGGTGCTTTAAAGAATTGTTACTGGAGACACATCAGCCAGGCAAAGAGGCAAAACCTTGGCTGGGAGAGTTTTGCGTCCTCACAACAAGATTTAGTTGCTGTGTCCTTTCTGGAGAGTGGTAAAACCTTGGAGCTGGGTATGTAAATATCTTGTCTGGCTGAGCTAAGTGCTGCTGTAGAATACATTTACTAAATGTTCTAGCAGAGGTTAGAAAATTGCTTGGAATGGCTTGGAAATTGCTCTTGAATTAGAGACACTTGGTACAGAAAACAGTTTCATGATAATCAGAGAAATGCTTACATCCTGAATACTTAAGAGTGTTACCTGGTGAAAAAAAAAAAAGCGCAATTTAAAAGTGATTTACTCACCTGACTAGGGAGCCCCTGGTGGCCTAGTGGTTAGATCGCAGGACCTTCACCGCCGAGGCCTGGGTTCGATCCCAGCCAGGGATACTCCCCGGGCAGGTGGAGCTCGTTAGCCCTGTAAGGCAATCCAC